>CM037783.1:30263077-30313077 GCA_021229015.1 Solen grandis | reverse complement strand
ATTGTCATATGCAATAATGATATGAACAAATATCAAACAAGCCTATTTACAGATATAATTTTTTGTATTACCGTCTATAAATAAGTATATTTCATAGAAAAAATACTGAACTATTTCTAGAGCGTACTAAATTTGTTGTGCGTCGGTCTTTCGCGCGCTTTTCCTGGGAATGTTCTAGAAGACTGGAAATCTCGTTTTTCTTTCATCCTACGCCGAATATCTTTTTTAAAGATATTTCTTGTTTACTATGTTTCGGTAAATAAACGCAGATGATCTTTGTACGAAATTTTGATTGAAACAGATAAATATTGCAAATTTTATCTCGCGCCACTCTTTTGATGTGTTTTTTCTTAATACAAAATGATTTCCACGCAGAATGGCCCTTTTAGACTCAGTTTTTTTTTAAATAAAAGTATCTCGGAAATTCCAACTGCTGTGTTTACATATTTATAAATGGAAGTCATATGTGTACAATTCGCAACTGCTATGACGTCACCTAGGGGGCGGAGTTAGGACCACACAAAATGATGGCATAATATTTGACACGTAATATATAAAATGTTATTTTCGAGTGAATAAGTATGCATAAAAGAAATTTTTGGGGGGTATCAATGTTAATTAGATAGAATTAATTGTTACGTGAACAGTTTTTATTCTATGTATTTTATTTATGTTTCATTATTATCTTTTTTAATCAAGCTTGACCTTTATTACCGGTGGGTAGTCTAACAGCGGTTTATTTGAAGACCCTTATATACTGACGGGCAAAAGAAATGCCCCAACGGAATTTGGCGTTATTTTCCTCATACCTATTGAAATTTTAGTGAAATGTAATCTGTATACATGTACATTGACCGACAATCACGGCAAAGAAAATATCGTGCGCTTCTATTCAGCCTGATGTCCATTTCCGGTGGCTGCTCATGATTTCCACGTGCACGGTAGGGTCTACGGCAGGTAATCCCGCGTTCCCTCAGTCGTCTTCTAACCGTATAACGACTTATTGGGCGACCACGGTTACCGACTACTAAACGCGACGTCGATTCCGCCGTCACAAACCAGTCACGCAAATGACGTTGACGTATGAAATTATCTTGTCTTACAGACGTCACACGAGGTCTCCCTGAACGTGGCCGATCGGCAAACGTTCCCGTAACTCTAACACGTCGAACAAGACGCCGAATCGTCGAACGCGAGACGCATTCGAGCATGGCCAAAACGCGAGCTCTATCTTCAGAATTTAGCCTTGGCATTCTTAAATACGACTGTTTAATCTGAAAATCTCTGAAATTGTGATTGTCTATCGACTAGCAGATGTAACTGTGTAAAATGTGATCGATTTCACCACGTGGTAAACATACACGAGGTGCACGTGGAAATCATGAGCAGCCACCGGAAATGGACATCAGGCTGAATAGAAGCGCCCGATTTTTTCTTTGCCGGGATTGTCGGTCAATGTACATGTATACAGATTACATTTCACTAAAATTTCAATAGGTATGAGGAAAATAACGCCAAATTCCGTTGGGGCGTTTCTTTTGCCCGCCAGTATAGAAGTCAAAGGAAGCAATCGTTATATATAAAAACATTGACCGCTACAAAGGAGATCTGGTTCAATTCCTCGTCGGAAAGGAATATTTTACGGATATTTAGTGATATAAATTTTCTGTAGTTCTTGAATTCACAATTTTTGTTGTTAAGTATTTCATTTACCGTGTTGCCATGTAATAAAGTTTATAGGTTTTCAAACTTCGAAAAAGTCACGTGATTTTGTGACTTATTGGGTCTTCATACCTACTACATCTCAATTTCAAGCCCCCCCCCCCACCACTCCAAAAATAAAAAATCATTCAAATTTGTTAATAGGAATCAGGCTTAAATAATAAGAGTCACACATACACCATAAACATTATCTTGTTGAGTTAATCAAATAGAGATCATAGATGTGAAATTATACATAAGTCAAATATATCACGTGACGTAATCACTATCACTTGGTATGATTCCTCATTAGCACATAGTATGGTATCTCAGTAAACACTACGCAGTACGATACCTCAGTATCTCGGTAAGGAAAATGCTCACTCACCGCGGCGGTTGAGGTTTTTCCGTTTTCTTGATTTTTTTCTTTGTCTGTCTAGGTGACTGAGTTCCAGTTCTCATTATATCGGAGTTGTTTGATGTCAGTGATTCAACAGCACAATGTTGTAATGAAATCTCGACCTTTGCCATAAATTCTGATGTCGAGTTTTGGAGATTACACGTAATATTTGTATTTACATGTATATTTATTTCCTTGTTAATTTATATACCCTTAGTTTTCCTAGAATTTTTTTTAATATTATTTAACGGGATAATAAACGTTACTTTCTTAATTCATATTTAATACGAATATATAAATACAAGTAATACATCTTGTATCTCTCTTATACATATTACCTGCTTTATTCAGTAAAAACGCAAAGCAGCTAGAGGGTTACCTCGCTTGTACGAGGCTTGTATTCTTAGAAACACACTCAACACTTCCATTTTTTCTAAATATTCAAATACACGGATAATTTGACATAAATCATTCCCTAAATAAATAACAACATTTGTTTAAAAATTTAATATTTTAGGAAACGAGAAAAATGAAATCCCCTTATAATTTTTAGGCATTTATTAGCGCTAGTTTAGATTGTGGAATTCGAACTGATATATTTTACGTTTATTATACATGTATGTCATGGGTCTAACATTCGATCCCGTTCTTCTGAGTAACGCAGGTGCGTCCTTAAGCCTTTAATTGTCTTGCCGGATTTAAAATGTCAATTTATACTTCAGAAATGATTGTACCGAAATCAAATCTCACTCGTTAAAGTTTAAGACATGGCACATGTTCGGAATCTCAGAAAATCAGCCGAATATAAATAGAAATTATCTTATTCAGATATAATAATGATGATAATTTTATTTATATTGAATTATCAGCGATGCGTTCAGTTGACGTTAAAAGTCCCTAACGTAAGCGTTTACTTCTTCGTTTTATCGTAGCGTATAGAGTATGAGCAGGGGACCAAATCCCTAAACATTATGGCTTTACTGAACGTAGGGCAAATTACTCTTTGGTTATTAAAACAGTTTGCTCATGTTTATTTTAAAAAAAAAATGCAAATATGCTTCCCGACAAGGAATCGAAGCCCGGTCTCCCGCGTGATTAGCGGGTATACTTACCATACTATCGAAATGATATCACAACAAGCATGCTGTTTAGTGGTCAAGGGCGTGCCTTGGCCAACGCACTAACGCACGTGCGTACATTTGAATTGAGAGATCGAAAACTTTAAAACGCCAAAAAAAAAAAAAAAAAATATTTGCCTTTATGTTACAAAAATCATATCTATAAAGACAAAATTAAGAGCACAAACAGGCTAAATTACCGACAACATTAAGGTACGATACTTTCTTGATCAACTGATCTTTCCCCGTCTCATTCATGTGTTCTGAAAGTAATTAAAAACAGATTCAATATGCCAACCTCTCCTGTTAACTCCATTTTAAGGAAGCATGGCAAATGGTTACACATGGCTGAGATCGGATGCAAAGACTAGGGCAATATTCTGTAACATCTGCATGAAGGTTTAAATATTAATTATTTCATTTCTGCCATGATTCATGAAGAAAGAAAACGTAGCTAGGCGTACAACAACATGCATGTAAGCATGAACAGTGTCAAGATATAACTTTTATACTATTTACTAAAAATAATTTAAATGCATGATTAGTATAAAAATGTTATGACTTCAAACTTATGACATATGGGATCAATTTGATTTTTTTTTATTTTAAATACATAAGTTCAGAAGATATCAACTTACTTTAAAAAAATGTTATAATTAATAATGTAAGCACTGAAATATATTTATTAATGTTAAAAATATTCGCGTTTATAGTATATTATTGGCTAATAAAATGGCCCATGAAAAGAAAAAAAAAAGGCTCCAATTTTTCAAATTTCGCTCATCCATTGGCTCCAACAAATCATAGCGCTGAAGGCAGTGGATGGGTGTGTCTCAAATTAAAGCATAGTCCTGACCGTGTGCTCTCGTGCATCCAGGTTTCACTTTTCTTTTTTTATTATATAGAAAAATGGGTCTCCTCTTCATTTCTTTAATATCTCAGTCACTCCATCTCATGCGCTATTCTCTCCCCCGCTTTCAAAGTCTCTAACTAACGAAATTTTTGTCCATTGTCTGTCTCCTCTAATTACATGTGCTTTCTTCGACACGCGAATAAAGCTAAACTAAAGAGGAGAATGAAGGAAGAGATTTTAAGGGAAAAGAAATGCAAGAGCTATACAGAGGAGGAGTAGTGTAAGAGATGGATGCAGTATGAAGAAGGAGACGTAGCCGGAGATGGGAAAAAGGTGGAGTTTGAAACTTTATGCAGGACACCATATTACAATGCAGTTTAAGATAGAATAGTAAATAAAGAAAAGTGTACCCTGCGCATGAGAGCCCACGACCAGGATCATGCTTTAATTGAGACCTAAACCGTACAACGGTAAAGGCCGATTGAGTTCGCACTCGGCGAACATTAGGGTAAGTCTGCATTGTGCAGAAACTTACTTGGGTCTGACTGCCGTCTCACATAATCCACACTTTATATGCCCTACTTGTAATAACTTTCGAATGGGTATTAAATTGGTTCTATATTTAGATTTATTAGTCTTTTAATGAAAATGACTGTATTTCTTTGAACATTTATTATTTCACTGAAATATGTTATATACAAAGTTATTTTACCTTCCAGAAGCTCAACAAAATACAAATAACTAACTCAGTGTTTTCAAAATAGAGCTTATTTTAGTATTCATATTTCTTCTAACGAAATTGCGTCGTTTTATGAAATAGACAAAGGACAGTGTTATAGGTGTTCTAAATCAGTTTACAATAAGGCTCCAAAGTTGGCCCAGTGGTAACGACTCTGTCTACAACTCCTCTCAGTATCACGCCGCGTGGGGTCGTAGCTCGGAGGTGATAAACAAAATATATAAAAATGTATACTAATTTAGTGCTAAATTATAATACCAGACTATTAATTTTAATGACTTAAAAACTTATTTTGTTATTTTATGATAATGTCATAATCATATCTGCATTTGAATTATTGGCTTCTATTTTTTCATTTTGAAAAGGACCTGCATTTAATCCATTGAGCTAATATTCAAGATTTATATCTCATACAAAGTTTTTTTTAACTAAATGATTCAGCATTGAAGCAAACGCTTATTTAAAATGATTTCAATTTCCGGGGAAACCTTGGTTATCTCCATGAAAGGCCATGAGGTCCGAAATGTAGCGAAACCATTACAGGGACTTTACCTTAATGTTTGAAATGACAATTGACGTTAAAGTTGTGGTCAATTACTTTAAAAACATGGTGAGGGAAATAAAGAAGATCAATAATCAACTGTTCTCAGAAAAAAGGATTTAGTTCCTAGATTTATCTGTCATTGTTTACCACAATACTTAACTAAGGGTTTCCGACTTTGGTGGTCAGAGGTTAACCTACTTGACACCAAGACCACAAATTTCACTTAGGTCTTTAGTTGTTTTGACCTATCAGAGTTGATTTTTAGTAGGTATATATATTTATTATTTATTGTGGAACAGCAAGAAAACGATTGCGATTGGACAATTCTTTAACACATGTAGATCTACATTTACTTACATTGATGATAAACGCCTTTCCTGTTGTTGTTTGACTCTAAACGGCGATGAGCAACTCTAATGTGTTTTACAAGTAAAACATCACAGAGTGAGATTTTCCCTTTTTTTTAGATTTAGAACTCCATTTAATGGGTAAAAGAAACGTTGCATTCAAGCTATAACTATAATTACATCATGTGGAACCCTAATTATCTTAATCTGAAACTAAATATTCGTATCATGTGCCAGTTATGGATTTTCGTGCATCGGTCACTTGTGTAAACCCTGTGAAAACTGTCTTTTTTTCAAATTGATTGAGCGCATTATGTAAACGCACACTCACAAACTCCAAAATAACATGTCCTATATCTTGGTCTGCTTCTTAAGACTCCAGATAACCCCACATCTCATATGCATAAACAAATGATAACCAATAAATTTCTTTCAATGTAATTAATTAGCAAAACATATAGGTGTATTACCTGTACTATTCAGTAAAAGTTCTCCGTGAAATTAAGATCTTCCAAAAATGGGTGTAAAAGAGTGTAGGTAGCACCATATGACACATGGACATGAATGGATGTTTTTTTAATAGGTATACTTACAACTGTAGTGCCGAAATGGTTCAAAGACAATTTATTACATGTAACAGTTACGAAAGGACATGGCTTTGTTCAGATATACACTAAGTAAGTATTTCGATCCAAGAAATATCATTATATCGCTCAAGGCTTAGATCAAAATATATTAACAATATGTATATACATGTATATCTGACGCTCAGGGAGTTGCACCCTAATGCATGGTCACTATGGAGAATTGAAAAAGATGCACCATTGTTGTGTTCTATTGTATGCCTGAAAAGGACACCTCTATGCAAAATCTAAACACATATCTAACAAATCTCATTTTTAGAAAATAAATAAAACTAAATATTATGTCATACCCTCTTTATTAATCATTTTTATAAACAAACACTAGCAACAGAACGTAAACCATACATGTTAAGTTATTGTTAAGCTATAAAATAGTTGAATATTTGGTGTGTATTTAATTGTTACGATACTCAAACAATTTTAAACATTTGTATTTTAACCATTTAATTTTTTATTCAAAATAGGTCCTATCGCTGAAATCTAAATAACAGAAAGATAAATAATCTGGGCATATGATATTCATATGAATAACCTGGATGCATGATATGTATTATGAATAGCCTGGGTGATGATATGTATTATGAATAGCCTGGGTGCATGATATGTATTATGAATAGCCTGGGTGAATGATATATATTATGAATAGCCTGGGTGGATGATATGTATTATGAATAGCCTGGGTGGATGATATGTATTATGAATAGCCTGGGTGCATGATATGTATTATGAATAGCCTGGGTGAATGATATGTATTATGAATAGCCTGGGTGCATGATATGTATTATGAATAGCCTGGGTGCATGATATGTATTATGAATAGCCTGGGTGGATGATATTGTTATGAATAGCCTGGGTACATGATATGTATTATGAATAGGCTGGGTGCATGATATGTATTATGAATAGCCTGGGTACATGATATGTATTATGAATAGGCTGGGTGCATGATATATATTATGAATAGCCTGGATACATGATACGTATAATGAATAGCTGGGTGCATGATATGTATTATGAATAGCCTGGGTGCATGATATTGTTATGAATAGCCTGAGTACATAATATAGATTATGAATAGCCTGGGTACATGATATGTAATATGAATAGCATGGGTGCATTATATGTATTATGAATAGCCTGGGTGAATGATATGTATTATGATTAAACTTGACAGAGATGATCCTTGGGTGAACCTTCACAAAAGTTGCTAAAATAAACTTGATCCATGTAGAACTCTGGTTGCCATGGCAACGGAGATAAAAAAATATGAAAACTTTAAATATCATCTCCTTCAAAACTACTGGCCAGATTTCAAAATGTTATAGTACAGATGTTCCTTGGGTATAACTCTCTACCAAGATTGCTTAAATTATTCTTATCCGTAAATAAACATGGCCACCATGGGGCGGGGCTAATTTGCCTTATATGTATATAGTGAAATCTTTAAAATACATCTCTAAAACCGCTGGATAGAATTTGATTAAACTTGGCAGGATGATCCTTGGGTGAACATTCACAAAAGAAGCTAAAATAAACTTGAACCATGTAGAACTCTGGTTGCTATGGCAACGAAAAGTAAAAAATATGAAAACTTTAAAAATTATCTACTTTAAAACTACGGGCCAGATTTCAAATTGTTTTAGTTACGTGTTTGTGTGATGAGTTCCTTCACTGTTAATCTCTACTGAGATCCGCTCAAGTATTCTCTTTTTTTTTTCGTATTGGCCATAGACATATTCAGCTGCATATGTCTGTGGTCTGTCAAAGTTTTATCAGATGTATTTTGGTTGATATCTTGCCAAATTAAAAATACTTAATGAGTGGTTACTATTATTATTATTTTATTTATTTTAGTTTTTCAATATAACAGGTAGCATTTGTAGTTGTTACTAAACTTAGTGATTTATCCAATACATACCCATACAAAATATGAAAAATAAAGAAAAGCTTTTCTATTTCTAAATATGGCTGAATGAAACAGATATAATGTTATAAACAATAACAAATACCGGTATACTTCTTAAATACACTCAAACTTATTTTGTTTGATCTATGAAACAATGCGTTTAGGGTTTATTTGTTTTTTGCTTGTGATGATGTAGAAATATTCAATTAATTTGCTTTATATCACCTCCGTGCAGTCTATTGTATTTCCGTTATTTCTTTTAGATTCCGTCATTTCATTTCATTCGGACTATTCGGATTTCATCGTAAAAATATATGCAAGATGGCGTACTACGGACATCAACAGCAACAAGGATATGGTCAACCCGGGGCTCCAGTGCCTCAGCAGCCAGACCAGAACTTTCTCTGGAGCGTTTTTCAAAGGTTAGTTAATGCGGTCTCAGAAAAATATAAATTGATGCTCAGCTATTCCCTGAAAATTGTATAAGAACCCACCGTATCCAATGAATTTCATTTTTGAATTATTTCGAAATCAACAAGGAAAATCACATTATCACTGGCACAAGAAACACATAACTTGATCATATACGTCGATATTCATTAAAGTATACCGAAAACGTATAGTACTTAAACATACCTTCACATATTATCTATATTTTATATCTACTGAAGCATGTCAAGAACTGAATTCGTCATTAAAAAAACCGTCCCCTTTTTTCCCCATGCCTGAAAATATTGTGGCTTTAGCTGGGCTCGAACAAAGATTCTCTGGCATACTTTGGTAACATTATATCCAGAGTCTCTCATCTTCTCGCCAAATACATGTACCAAAGTTTGGGTGTAGAAAAAAAATCACTAAGATGAAAACTTTACGAAACCACACCCATGTAATTTAACACAGACAGACATAACCTCATGATTAATTTTTTTTTGCAGTGCCAACAAAATTTCCATTTATGTTTACAAATTACAGGACGGGCAAAACTCAATTATTAGATATTTCAACCAGTTTTAGATCCTCAGCAGTGCTCCAGCTAGGCCGAAATTGCAGGGCGCCGCGCCCTGCCGCCTTTGATATACGCCCTGCTGCCTTTGATCTCCGCCCTGCCCCTTTCAGACAGTGCCCTGCTTTGCCTTTGTTGGTAAAAGTTTCACCCCATACTGTTTTCCCCAAGCCTCAACTCTCGGCACCCTTTGATTTTGCCGACAAACCTTAGCGTGTGTGTGTGTAACACAGACGTAGTCACCCAATGTTCAAAGTCGGTGTCAATCAACCGGCACAAGCCATAATTAACAGTCGGCTATTCTAGTAATACGTATCAACACAATTATGTCCGGATATTTTGCACAAAAAAGTAAATTTTAATTGTATTTATTACGAAGGTAAGTATTAATGTCTAATACCTGGGGAAAATATAGTACGTTGTCATTATTCATTTAAAACGCGTATTCTGCCTTCTTTTGAATTCCAAGTATGACGAAGTGGAAAACATGCCCTAGTCCAGCCATCAGATTTATAATAAATATTCAAAAGCTTATTCTCTCCAAAGTCTCAACTTATCTTAGGCAAATCAGTGTCAACAATTCAAAAGTCAGATTAGTCTTTTGCAGACAGACGAAAACTTTACAGATGAAAAATTCCATTTTTCCAAAAATATCAACCAATGAAATTTTCCGATAAAATTATGTTAAGAGAGGCGGATAATTGCCATAATAATTTTTATCATTAATGTTTACTTTATCTGTCTCTATAGATTAATCATGTTAAAAGCATAAATTATTACAGTTTTTAAATGTATCTATGTTTACTTCCGGTATGTTCGCATTTAAAAAGCATGTACTGATAAATTTTGTTTACAGCCATCAAATAATAAAAAATTGTTTTAAAACATAAATGTTTGAAATAAGAAACTGTAAAAACAGATTTTACATCATTTTTTGAAATAAAGATAGACTTTAAACTTACAATATTTATGATCGTAGGGTAAATTAAGTGAAGTGGTTGGGGTAATGCACTGAGATAAGTTTCCATTATTATTATTATTTTTATTTTAAATATCAGATCTAAATTTTAAAAAAAATTATATTTAGAGATTTATTGTGTTATGAAAAAAAAAATTTGGAGACAAAAAAAACAACAACAAAAAAACTAATGAAAAATCTAATTAAACAATAATTATGTTAAAATGGAATTTTATTTTAAAGTTATTACAATTTTAATCTGAGTCTCTGCATAACCAATTCAACTTTGAAAAGATATTTCCTGTATTGTTAATTATCCTGTCAGAATGGATAATACATGTCTACATAAACAATTCTAGATCTTATACATTTTATTTGGATTATATTCAATGTTACAGAAGAAAGCTTCATATTTTGAATTTCATTATATTTTCTGAAAAAAAAATAATGCTCTTTTTTTTTTATCAAATTGCACATGTATACAAGTTACAACTGCCCTTTTAGGGCAACTAACTATGCCTTTTTCATGTCCTGGGGTGGGGAAGAGCACTATGGAGTCATCAAAATGGGGGCCTCTCTATGGTATACATATTAAGAAATTAATAACAGAATTTATCTGGGATCCATGATTTTCTGAGGTGACTTGGATGTACGTAGTCAAAATTTTTCCAGCAATATGTAACTGAAAAGTGAGCTTTATTGGCATTTTTCTTTTTTACTTTTGGTAAAGATGACCGGAAAAGCAACCTTACAATTATAAGATTAGTGATCAAATGTTCTTGGAACAAATTCCATTTTTTAAACTCTGCAAAATTTTTTCCAAGCAACTTATCAAATCTGCACATAAATGCAAAAGCACCTTTTTCTCTTATGTATAATTTCCTCTCCTATTAGTATTATCAATTCTTTAGGTAAGATTCAATAACTCTTTTTGTTATCCTTTGATTCTAAAAAAGGAGCTTAATTATTTACATGTTAAGATATGCATTTTCTGTTTGTTTATAAAAAATCTCACATGTATGATGCTGAGAGATTTTAATATACATATATATGAACTCTTTGTAAGATAGTCAGTGGGATGCTTCCCCAACCCACTGCTATCTAAGAACAAGGATAATAAAATGAAAATCTTGATACAAAAAAAAAACAAACTGGAATAAGAACAAAAATTCCAACCAGGAAATCTCCCAGAGGCCTTATTTAAAAGTCCTAATTTGAAAAAAATTCCAGGGGAAATCCCCCAAGCCCCCCTTCCAGGAGGGGGTACCCCCTCCCGCACCCTCCCCCTTCCCATCGTTTCGCGATTCGGATGCCCCTTTGGGCCACTAGCACCCTGCCCTTTTCAAATCCTGGCTGGAGCACTGCTCAGGGTTCCCGCTGGTGATCGCCATTGTTGCAAATGGCGACAAAATCGAAAAAGTGGTGACAATTTTTCAAATTTGGCGATTTTTATGTCAACGACGATTTTCACTCATAATTTTCTTCAAATGATATAAGCGACGCTCTGTTGTGTAAATATTGCGTAAGCGACCAATCTGGTTTTCAGCTTAGCTCACGCTGCGATGCAATGGACCCCAAAAAATCGATAACCAATCCAGCACGTGCGTCCTTCACCTGGCTATTAAAATAAACACAGCCTAAGGGCTGGGATTAGTGTAATTGACAATTAATTGATCGTGTGTTTGCTGTTAGTTTTAACATGAGTAAGACAATACCGGCAATGCTAATTGACGGCGACTTTTAAACGAGGTAAAGTGTGCATGTATGTTACGCTTTCGGTTCAAATAAAAGAGATGGTTTAATGAATTATTATCGATGATTTCGGACATAATACCGAAACTTTTATTAAATTATCAGTTTGATTTGTAAGTATAAAGCAAATTAAACTTATTAAAGAAATAATGTAATGAATTAGCATTGATGATTTCGGCAATTAGAGAAAGTGTGACTTTAATGTTGCCGACTTTTATCTAATTATCATCAGTTTGAAATATAGGTATGAAGCAAAAATGCTATATATGCTGCATTTTTTTTCCTCTAAATCAGATCAGAAAACTAGTTAAAATGGCTTGTTCAGAAGTCAGGACGCCTAGTAAAATTGGGAAACATCTTTTAGAGACTGATTCTATCGAGTCTCCTTCGAAAATTCAAAAAATGATGAACTCACTTGTTCATAGAAGCTTTAAAGACTCATGGAAATCAGAATTTCCATTCATAAGTTATGAGTCAGACACAAAGTCTATGTTTTGTGATCTCTGTAAGGAATCTTTAGAAATGTTATAATTCGTTCACAAGTGGTTGTACCATTCTCAAGAAGGAGAACATCACAAAACACTTAAAGACAAAAGGTAAAATTAACATGAACTTAAAAGATGTACCAAATTTAAGTATTAAATGACTTAGATGTATTTGTGTTGGAAATGCTATTTATGTAATAAAAATGAAATTGTTTTCCTTTTTGTTGTTTATTTAATTCAATTTCAAATTATCAATTGCATTGATTAAAATCACATGAAACTTCCCAGTAATCCTATGCCTAAAGTTTGGCGACATTTTTTTGTTTTTGGCGAAAATGGTTGGCGACAACTTTTAAAAACCCAGGGGGAACCCTGGATCCTATATTTTCTTGTCCGTCATCCATTAAAGCTTGGTTTTGAACTTTTTGTAGGTAATTTGTTTACATTCTGATATCTTCATTGCTTGAACAAACTATATCAATTTCCAGGATTGATTATGAATTTATGACTGATGTATTAGATCATTAGCTCAAGGATGAGCAGATATAGTCAGGTGAGTACAGTATGTAACATATTTTCAAGAATCCTTTGTATTTGTATTGATGTTCTATAAAGTTGTAAACTATGTATTAATATGGTTGTGATTTATTTAGAGTTGATAAAGACAGAAGTGGTCAGATCAGTGCAGCAGAACTTGCAGAAGCCTTAAGTAATGGTGAGTCGGTTAAGTGTATCCTATGTTTGTGCATATTTCAGGTCCAGTGCATGGTGTTTTCATTGTTGTTGTTCATGTTAAATCCAGTAATGCTGGTTTCCCTTAACCTTACATATGACAGTACCATATTTGTTTCATCTAGGCTGAGTAAACTAAACTGTGTGTAAAAGTCCCAAAATAATTTGCTTGTTGTTTGATAAGTTTCTTCTTCAATATAAAACATAATTCTGTCAAAAAGCAATTGACATTTTATTTTTTGTGTGAATGCCCTTTTACTTTTCATTTGGGGGAGAGTTCAAGCTGGCTTGTGGGTCAGTGGCTCTACAAGAGTATCTTTTTGCACTTGAAGTCATCTGCATAATGGTAAATTCCAGTACTACATAAATGGTACTTTTTATTGTGCGTATGTGCATGTGAAGACCAGCATTACTGTTCCTGCTCATAATCATGTCACTTTTTAATTCTCAGTGTGCCCTATTCCTTTATATATTTAACCTTTTGCACAGTTGATTTTCAAAGCAAAATAGCTTTTGGGCATCAAATACAATCCAAAACATAATGCTCAGGAAACAGCATTTAAAGTATTTGAATCAGACTTTAAAATTATTTTGTAAAAAATGTCAATTTAAGTGAAGAAAAAGATTAATATAAATCAGGTACATGTAGTTAACAGAATTCAACTTATTTAATAGCAATTTCCTTGTAAGTTTGGGAAGCAGTTTCCTTTTCTTGGCATTCTGGTTTACATATACCCTATATAGAGGATTAAAGTGTTTCTTTTAATCCAAAATTTGTTTTGTAATTCAATAATGACTGGACTTGTTCAACACTGGGGTAAATATAAGGAAAATAGGAACCTTTGAATCTCACTTTTTCTTTACAAAAGCAATAAAAATATGACTTTGAAAATATTGACAGATATTGACTTTTTCCCTAAGGAAAGATTTTAAGAATGTTGGAAGATCGACACCGTGCAGTTCTGTTATATGTGTATTCTAATGACACATTCATGGTTCAAGTGACAAACTACACAATGCCATCATGTTGTACTAATCTTCATTATGAACATGCAAATTAATAAGATACTGCATGTTAAACAAGTAAAGATTTGGAGTCAATAATTTAGTTAACTATATTATTGTTTAGTTTGCATTACGCATTGTATTGAACAATATGATACTGGTCAGTGGAGTTAGTTTTATATAATAATGGACTGTGCTATATATGAGTCAGTGTATTACCTCATGAATATTCATGTACGAATTTATGATGTGATGAATATTCATTGATTTAACCTTAGCTGGTGTATGGAACAATGAATACAGACTGAGTAAAATCCTAGCTACAATATCATATGAGCAAAGGTCTCAGTCTGCTGTGTTTGCCAATGTGTTAAAACAATATGTCAATATAACTTTATGTTGAGCTTATGCCCTGTGGACTCTCCAAATATTATTTACATAATTATAGAATCACTTTATATGAGGGTACTCCAGAAGGGTCAATAATGTCTATATTTACCATGATACATGATTAAAATGTAGAACAAGTAAATAAATGATTTAATATGATTATTAATAATAATATATGGTTTAATAACTATCTAAGTTAATTAAACAAATCCCATACCTTTTAAAATTATCATTAGGCATTAGAAATAAGATCATTTAAAATTTTTATGAGATATGATGCATGGTGAATTCATTAAAAATCATTTGGATAGGTAAGTAACAAACATATTTTTTTTGAAAGACCCATGGTAATTTTCAATCAAATGAAATAATGGAAAAATAATGCTGCATATATCTTCTATACATTGGATAATGATGTGCTAAGTCCTACTCCAAAAAGAAATGATTCCCTGTATTCATTCATGATACTAATCACTAGTGAATTTCAAATTATTTATTCGTAAATGTGGACTTACTGATACTTATCTTCGTACTAATTTTTTGTTTTATATTTCTTAGCAATAGATATGAGAAGATTATGTGTAGAGCACAATGTTGAAGATAGTTCATGTTTGCGTTGCTTTTAGTTGAAGTGCAATACTTTGATGTAACCTCAAGCAAGATATTTAAATATGAGGGCTGTAATAATACACTTGACAACAAAAAAAAAAAAAACTTATAAATTATAATATTTATTGATAAATGAATTTATTTTTCATTTTTGTTGTTAATTTGTTACACTAGTTATCTTTAAAAAATGAGATTAATTAGAATCTGAATGCATTGTTCATTTCCATAGTAAGACACTTTTGACCTGGTGCTGATGAAAATAGATAACACAGTCTTAGAAATTGCATATTTACCATAAGATTAAAGTTAACTTAAATACTGATTATCTCCCCAGTATTTAATGAATTTAAAAAGACTCTGTGAAACATTTTTTATTTTTTATTTTTTTCAAATTGACTAAGATATGGAATATGGCTATACATATATCAATATAAAATTGTGTGGTATTTAATGTATTTTGACATTGGAATGACCTTAAACTTGGCTTTAAAAGGACCAACCAAATCCTCAAATTTTACTTACATGCAGAAATTATTTTTTTCCAAACACTTTAGCTTGACCTATATACAGTGCACTCTGAGAAAACAGGACGGCAGTCGGACCACGGTTTTTGTCCTGTTTTCTCAGATGTCCAGTAGTCTAGAGTCCACATTTTAGCCATATAAGCTATGATCAATCATAAATGCCTGGTTATGTTTTTTCTATGTATGTATGTATGAATTATGAAAGTAATTATAAAAGCAATTAAAATGATATCTTTGTTTAATATTCTAGTACTTTTGAATATTTTGTTTCTTAAATATGAATAAATTTCAAGAAATATACAAACATTGTGCAGTGTATTAAAACCAAGCTAGTTACCTCATAACGATAACGTCTGAGGATATCAGCATGTGCCCCTGGGTATAGACTAATACACAAACAAATAAAAATGTTTCTTATCATGTTTAAAACTTTAAAACAAACTGAACTTATTTACAAGTTGAAATTATGTAGTTATATATATTTATTCTGACTGAATTATACTTAACAAATATTGTGTAATTCAATACACACTCATCAGTGGGGCCGCCGTGGCCAAGCGGTTACAGTCGTGGACTTTCATGTGAGGAAGCCTTCCAGCTGGCTTGCGGTAGGTCGGTGGTTCTACCCGGGTACCTCTGTGTACTCGGGGTCTTCCTCCACCTGCAATTAGCTGGACGTCGCTATATGATTGAAATACTATCGCAGCGATGGTAAACCCCAATACAACAACAACAACAACACACTCATCAGTAATACAAACCAGCAATTAGTATTGATCAGTATTCTGGTACCAATTAAACCTTACACTATAGTTGATAAAATGGTTTCAAGGTAACCAACCAGTATTGTCGGGGTAATTATCTATGTAATGGGCTTAATGGGACTCAACCAGCCGTCTGGGGAATGTAATATAGATACTAAAAGGAAAGATTCGGGACCAAACACAGCGTCCCGTATTTAGAGCTTTCTGATTTTCTGAGAGTGCGGTTTTCTCAGGGTGCACTGTATACGATATTAAATATTTGTCAATGAAACATTCAATGATCATTATATAATATAGTTATTTTATACCAGTAGTTTCATTTACAACAGACATTAAAGATTATTATCATACCTGTAGTCTTAAATGCTTGTTTTACTTTCCTGGCCACCCATCTTCTCAAACCCACTGATTGTAATTTTTGTCTCAAATTGTTTGAAAATATTTGTTGACTATTCAAATTATTCATTGCAATATTTGGTGTATTAAATATTCAAGTGTATTGTTAAAGTCCTATTAAATGCAAGTATCAGTAAGTGAATATGCCAGATTTTCAGTGAACAAATCAGACGGAACAACTCCATGGATAAAAGTGTTAGCTCATCAGAGGGGAATAATTCAGTTTAATACTTAAGAAGTTATTATATATACATTTGTCTCCCTTAGGATAGACACGGATCGAAGTGGTTCAATAAATGGGGAAGAGCTGGGAAAGGCCTTGTCAAATGGTAATAATGAGTTTGATCTGTTATTAACATAGAAACCTAAGAAAGTGAAGTTTTAAGGAAGAAAATTCAGGCATGATCAGGAAAAAAAATCATAGCTTAAATTATGGAAAAAAAAGACAGGGAACTATTTTGCAGCTACATTTTACATTACAAAAAATTAATTGACACCAAGAAAGCACAAAATTCAGCTTTCTGTACTGTAGCTTTGAGGCTTTTTTTTTCATTGTAGAAGATTGGATTGTGAAACAAGTACAAAAAATGATGTAACGGTGTAATAGTATATTCTGATTGGTTTCGAAAGCTGATCGGTTAGAGCATCCTCCCCATAAGCAGGAGCTTGTAGATTAAATCCCTGTAGGCTAAATCCCTGGCGAAAAGTTAAAGAAAATGGTGTGGGTGTATCTCCTTTGCATAATCCTGAGTTTAATGGGTAAATGGTCTGATTGGCCTGGTAACAAGATATTGTGATTGGGTGTGGTTTGATAATGAATTTAACCCTTTCCCTCATAGAGGACACCATGAAAAGACCTATGCGAACAGCATAAAACCAGATCAGCCTGCGAGTAACTCGCAGGCTGATCAGGTTTTATGCTGTTCGCTGCTCCTCGGTGGTCTGGTAATAAGGATTTTACAATTAAATTTGGTAAGGTTTGAGTTTGGCTTTCTGCAGATCAGGCTTTATGTGGTACCTATTGAGTGCGTCAAAATGAGTCTATATGAGGGAAAGGGTTAAATGTAGACCAAGCCCCGTGTTCTCTAAAATAAAAAAAGTACTTAAGTATGATTTTCATACTTATACTCAAAATATGCCCATTGGTTTCATGAGGAATTTTAGTTTGATACTCAATCATACGTAAATATTTTCGAGAAAATGGAGTCAAGTCCTTGATCAAATAACTGTTGGATGCTTAACTCAACTACTGGTAAACAATACACCATTTGCTTGGATTATCACATTTTGCAGAAGTTGGGGTTATATAGTGAAATTTTTAATCTTAACTAACATTTTAGTATTGTAGATCTGGTTTTGTGATATTTAACTTGAAAGGGGTAAACTTGTATTATTTGTATGAAATAATTAAAACTTTAAAGCCAATGACAGACCCCGAGTGGTTAGAGTGTCCGCCTCAAGGTCATGGCTTTGATCCCCGGCCGCAACATAAAAATGTCATGAAAAATGGTACTGGTACTCAGCATATATATATAGTCCAGGACTGGATGGCCCGGTTTCAGGATAATGTGACTGGGTGTGGTATCATGCCACATGTCTACGACATGATACTGCATTGTGACAGCACAATATCTGTTCTAAGTAGACATCGTCTCCAAATGACTGAAATACTGTCAGTGGGATGTTAAACCCAAACAAACAATCAAACATAAAAGTCAATGAAATTCTATACATATTTGTCAAGGAAAAAGATACTCATATTGTACTCAATCCTAAATATAGGATAGTACATTAATTAAGAATTTTCAGCTTTATTGTGACCAGTCAAAAAATAGAACAATCTCTTGGGTTTTTTTGTTACAAGCACTTTCTCATGTCCACATGTAATAAGGCTATGTTTGTGAAATGCAGCCTAAAGTAATACTTAAGAGTGCATTTGCATTGATGTTGTTTGCTTGCTAAAACTTTCTTGTATGCAGCATATTGCATAATGCTTATTTGCCCTCCTCTTCAAAGAATGTATGAGCTAAAAATTGAAAGAAGAATTCTTTTTCCATTCAGAGATTTCTTGCTTTATATTGTTCATGATTGTGTTGATCTTCCTGTTGCTAAGAGATGATGGGTTGGACCTCTAAGTCTTGCAATGTCTTTTCAAATGTATAAGTTTTAAAACCTTTGTGTTAGATTTCCAGCTGATAATTACATTGTATGTATTACAAATTCGGTCATACAGATGTGTACATTTAGTAAAATATTTAGTTTCAAATCTTAACCTTGTTCTCAATGCCTAAAACTGTGTTTTACTATTTGTAAGAAAAAAAAATGCAATTATTTTTCCTGCATTTTTTTTTAGTTAAATAAACACCTAATATTTTATTTTCTGAAAAAAAAAAGAAAAGAAAGTCAGTTTTATGTTTATTAAAACATAACATTGCATCATACATTGCATTTGTTTGCATCATTGTACAATATAGTAATTATAGGAGTAATCAAAATTTCCTTAAATTTGGTTTAAAAAGACATATTTTCCCCCTATTAAGGTAAAGTCCCTGGAATGGTTTTGCTATTTTCTTGGAGCCACTTAACCATTAAACATTAGGAAACTTTGGTTATCTCCATGAAAGGCCATGTGGTCCAAAATGTAGCAGAATCATTACAGGTACTTTACCTTAATTTAATTCTAATGATTGAATATAAAATATTCTCTTTTTCTTGCATTTTTTTGTATGATGAAAGAGAATAATTGATATTGACAAAATGAGCTTCATTTCATTATTATATCCCTAGATGCAAAGTATATAGGGGCTATATTGGAGTCAGTCTGTCGGTTGGTTCGTCGGTTTAAATCGTCATTCTATCTGTAGACGAGATTTGTCCGCCATATTTCTCAGCTACATTTGGTTGGATTTTGATGAAACTTTACAAGACTGATAAGTACCAAGCCTAAATGCACATATTGTTGGCATGTCATGATTTGCATGATTTTGAATGTGTTATGGCCCTTTGTTAAATTTCACAAGACTGTCTGACATAGTAAGAGTAACTGTGACAAAGCAGTATATTGGTGAATCTTCAATGATAATTCTTGTTATTATATACATTTGTAAGTAAAATTGTCTCACACTATTATTTTGTTTTTGAAATAATTACATGTCATTATTTTTTTTTTTCTTCAGGAACTTGGACACCTTTCAATCCAGAAACAGTAAGATTGATGATAGGTGGGTTAATAAAGTCTTCATTTAATCTTCAAAAGTATAAATTGATTAAATCAGTTTCTGAAGTGTTACAAACCTGCTCTGTTTGGAATTAATAAACAAATATCCTGTATAACAAACATTGTCATGAATAAGACTTACGACAGATTGGTTACATTCCTCATGTATAAGCCTTGACAATGGGCATTATTAGTCCCCTGGCGGTGTTTACACCAGAGGGGACTATAGGTTTGTCCTCCGTTTGTCCTGATGTCCGGAAAACTGGATCCAGCGATAACTTAAAAACCTTTCAAGATAATATTATGAAAATTGTTATATGAATAGATGGCAGTATGGAGATTCTGCATGTCACTCTGATGTTGGTTTTTTTCGGACCAAAATTCTGGTTGCTATGGTAACAAAAAAAAGCAACCTCATCGGTAGGGGACTCATGTGTTGCATGCAACACTAGTTACTTGTTTATTTAACAATGTTATTGACTATTTTGTAACTATTATTTGCCATTTAGGCCTTAATTCTGTACCTCACATAGGTAAGATTTGATGCCTTGGCAAACAGAGCATTCCCAGATCAGACAGCTTCTGGATGGAACTGTTGGATCAGCATCTCCATTTTGTATGCTCAAACAATTTTGTAGCTCAAATTCTATAGTTTTCCAGGGTTTTCATTAATAAATATAACAACAGATCTATTTTTAGCTCACCTGAGCACTTGTGCTTGGGTGAGCTTTTGTGATCGCCTTTTGTCCGTTGTCAGTCGTCCTTCATCAACAAATGCTTGTGAACACTCTAGAGGCCACAGTTTTGGCCCAATCTTCATGAAACTTGGTCAGGATGTTTGTCTACATAATATCTCGGATGAGTTCGAAATTAGGTCATGTGGGGGTCAAAAACTTGGTCACTAGGTCAAATCTCAGAAAAACCTTGTGAACACTCAGAGGCCACAGTTGTAGCCCAATCTTCATGAATAATGGTCAGGCTGTTTGTCTACATGATATCTTTGATGGGTTCGAAAATGGGTAATGTGGGGTCAAAAACTAGGTCACCAGGTCAAATCTTAGAAAAACCTTGTGAACATTAAGCCCAGTTTTGACCCAATCTTCAAAGATTTGGTCAGGATGTTTGTCTAATTGATATATTGGATGAGTTCGAAAATGAGTCAAATGAGGTCAAAAACTAGGTCACCAGGTTAAATCTTAAAAAAATATTGTGAACACTCTAGAGGCCTACATTTTTTCCCAGTCTTCATTAAACTTGATATGATGATGACTGCATTAATTCCCAGTTGAGTGCAAATTCAGGTAGGATCAATATGTAGATCACTTAGTTAAATGTTAGAAAAACACTTTAGATGCCAGATTTTTTGTCATTTCCTAACACAGCCATCTTACTCAGGTGAGCGACACAGGGCCATCTTGGCCTCTTGCTTGAAAAGTAAGCAGTTTTGCCATGGGTCAAGGGGGGCTTTGGACATCCAAATTTCAAATATTGCCAAAAATAACCGATTTTCTCATTTGATTTTCACTGGTGATTTTAATCTGCTATTTGTAAATAATGAAAACCTTGGTCCTCCCTGAAAAAAAAAATCCATTGATTTATGTTTCATTCATAGTTCATTCAATTAATTTTAATCAAGTCATAATTTTCATAACATCAATGTACAGGGTTCATGTTGTTAGTTCCAAATGCATCAATAGCTTGATTTCATTAAAAGTGACTTAAATTTTACACAATTTAGTTCATGCCTTCGCTCATAGAAAAAAAAATCCAAGCATTAGCCCTGTTACAAAAGCTGAGGTATTGTTAGTAGATCATGGTCGGCCAAATGTAAAATACATCATGCTTTGTTAAAATTTGATTGATAACGCAGGCTTGAAATAATTTCAGAAAAACTTTAGCACTAATCATAATTCTTAAATATGGTAAAAATTTTAAAAAACCATTACCTATATTTTCTGAAATGCCAAATTCTCAAACAAATACAGCAAAGTTACTGGATGAAAGAAATGAATATCCATCATTATTGATGGCATTGATTTATTTTTCACAGAAATTATGAATCGAGAGGTTTTATGTGTCTATGATTTCAGGGATGTTTGACCGTGATCATTCGGGAACAATAAACTTCCAGGAGTTTGCGTCACTATGGAAGTATGTCACAGACTGGCAGAACTGTTTCCGGAGTTACGACAGAGACAACTCTGGCTCAATAGATAGGAATGAGCTAAAGACAGCTTTAACTGGGTTTGGTAAGGCATTTATCTAATAGACTATTTGACTTGACTATTTGAGTTTATTGTCGCTTTGGCAGTACTTCAGTCATATAGCAACGTCCAACTAATTACCGGTCGAGGAAGACCCCTAATGCACAGCGGCATCTGGGTAGAACCACCGACCTACCGCAAGCCAGCTAGAAGGCTTCCTCACATGAAAATCTGAATGACCATGCAGGGATTCGAACTCACGTGGTGAGGGGCTGATTAAGTGTTCAAGTCAGCGACTTTACCCTCTCGGCCACGGAGACTCCGCATTTATCTAATAAAAATACCATGCATAAATGGTGAATGGGAAACACACCCTCATCCCTCTTAATGGCATATGTTTCTGTAAAATCATGAATTTTCGTTGACATTAAATTTCATGGATTGTGTACCCAAAGGAATTTTGTGGGTACATTTATTTGTGGATCTTTGTTCTAGAACATGTGAGGTCTATTTGAGGGACAAGAATTTGTGGATAAAACCCTCCATGAAATCGACGAAAATTAGTGTCCAATGAAAATATTATGATTTCACAGTAGCTCTATAACCCTTTCCCTCATATAGACTCATTTTGACGCACTCAATAGGTACCACATAAAGCCTGATCTGCAGAAAAACACAGTTACACCTTACCAAATTTAATTGTAAAATCCTCATCACCAGACCACTGAGGAGCAGCGAACAGCATAAAACCGGATCAGCCTGCGAGTTACTCGCAGGCTGATCTGGTTTTATGCTGTTCGCATAGGTCTTTTCATGGTTTTCTCTATGAGGGAAAGGGTTAGCAACTAGTTGTTCTTTCATGATAAATCTAGGCCAACCTAAAAATTGATATGATATTTCTTCGGCATGGGCACTCATGGGAGAATTTAGAATGACCTTGGTCACTCATGTGAGAAGTTCAGGGCCAGCATGGCCACTCATGATAAATCATGGTGGCATGCCTCTCTTGATAATTTAGGACCATTTATGACATTGTGTGATACATGCAAATCTTTGGCCAGCATGGCCAGTCATTCGTCTACCATTCAAATCTTACTCATTGTCAGCTTGTACCAGGTTGAAAGTCTCCTGATTATAATTATCAAGTTAGTGACTTTAAAACCTCACAAGCTTATTCATGACTCAGTTAAAATGAAAACCTTAAATGACACATATTTGGAGAATGGGGTAGGTTTTTGTCTCATTATATTGGACAAATTCTTTTTCCTAAATTAAAAAGGTAATGAATGTATGGTTTTTCTTAATGCTTGAGTGTATTGAATAATGACTAATTTAAACTAAAATGGATTTCACTTGTAGTAAACAATGGCATTTTGTGCATCATTTCTGTGAGAGAAAAGAACAGTATGGAATATCATTTATTTGTCAAATGTGAGGCATGGGTGATGTCATATTCTGTTGCATTTTACAAAAAGTTCAATATTTTTTACATTGTCGAGTCCAGGCAGTGTAGATGGGGGCATTTATCACCTTCAGTGATAGCTTTTGATTGAATGATTTTCAGATCAGTAAAACTGATGATGATGATGATGATGAGTTTGGTGAAATTAAATTTTATGTTCTTATCTTTTGTATACTGATATGTTGACTGACAAAAATCCTTGTTTCTTAATGTTGCCGTCAGCTCATTTCTTTAGATTAGTATTTAACAACCACCTATGAGAGCTCCATTTCAGCTAGATTTCGATTAGGCACTTTGCATGCTGTTTTATAACAATACTCCTATCACATTATAACGTGTATGATGCACGTGTATGTTTGTTGCTTAAGTGATTTTTCATGCATTTCTTTTCCCATACGGACAGGTTACAGACTGTCGGAAAGATTCTATGACATTCTGATCAAGAAGTTTGACCGGCAGGGTAGAAGCACTGTTGCATTTGACGACTTCATACAGTGTTGCGTTGTGATGCAGGTAAGTAGTTGACTGTTTGCAATAACTTGGAAATAATAAGTTTGATTGGTTCAGGGGTATCAGACAATCAGGGAAGATAACTTCTGACTGAATTTATCATATTAGTTATACAGTTTCTTGACAGGATACAGGACTATTTATTCCCTGCTGAGGACAGTCATGTCACCCGAGCCGCTAGGCGAGGTTGACATGATTTTTCTCAGCTGGTAATGAAAAGTCATTAACCCTATCAGGAAACTGTATAACAGATTTATTATACTGCAATGTTTAGTTATATTCCTGTGTTGATAAATACTTGTAACATGTCATAAACATAATTACATATACCCAGTGTACATGACATTATGTACACGGCTTATTGGCCAATCAGAAGACAGAATTTTACGTCGCAGTATAATAGTGAATTATGGCCTCTGTTGAACTTCAAAATTTTGGTTATAGTTTTAGATGTAACATACTCTCATGCATATATCCCAGTAATCAGTTATGGGATTGACTTGAAACTTTAAAAAGGTATTCAGGGGTATTTTAAACAGGATATCAAGTTTGATACTTATCAGCTAATTTTATTTATCTCTTTGTAAATTATGGCTCCTTTAAATTAAAAAGAAAATGTTAAAATTGTGCATAATACTTTACTATGATTCATTCATCCTATTAACCACATATGCTTACTGATTTTATACTTTATTAAAGTCGTAAGTGGCATTTTAAAACAAGTAAGACAACTCTTGACCGACTTCTATGCAAATTATGGTCCTTTAGGAACATAGAATTTTGGCTGAAGTTTTGTATGCAACATACTATCATGCATATATCTCAGCAATTTGTCAAGGGATTGACTTGAAATTTCACATAGGTGTTCAAGGGTATCAGGCTATCAAGTAAGATGGCTTTTGACTGAATTTATTGTTAATCATGGCTCTTGGAATTTTGGTAAAATATTTTGCTTATAATGAATTTGGTTAAGGTAAAAAGTGATAGAAAGTATAGCCAGCCATCATATGGACAGCTTTAGGTTATTCAAAACTATAACAAGAACTCCTGGTCATTTTTATCTTGACTATTTCGAGAATAAGAGAGCTATTGCAGTCAACCTTGCATCAGCGTCTGCATTGCAGCTTTTGGTTAAAGTTTTGCATGCAAGTTACTATCAAGCTTACATTTCAATGACCATTTATGGTATTGTTTTGAAAGTTTAGATATGTTCAGGGGCATCAAACAACCAAGGTAGATATCTCTTGACATATTTTAATACATATTATGGCCTAACTAAGAAATTTTGGGTAAAGTTTTGCAAGCTACTATACATTTTATATATCTCAATACGTTTATAACCATTCATGTTATTGACTTGAAAGTTTATGAGTGTGTTCAGGGGCATCAAAAAACCAAGTAGGATAACTCTTTGACTGAATTTAATACAAATTATAACCCTTTTCTAACTTCGATATTTTGGTTTAAGTTTTGCATGTACATTATCTCAGTAACTAGTAGGCATGGGATTGATTTTAGACTTTATAAAAATATTCAGGGGTATCAGGCTATCAGGTTATATCATTTTTGACTATTAATATATATAGGTTATGTGAAGGACAAAAATTAAAATAGGTTTCATTTGATTTACCAATAAGAATTTTGAATAGTTGTAATGTTATCGGACCCTGGCTAGACGCTATTGTTGTATTGAGTCCGATTGTGTCACCGTTACTAACCTATTATAGATACAATTAGAGAGGACCGTTGCATTAGTTACGCAACGTCTGTCTCAGTTGTGACTGGCGTTAACACAAATATTTGACATTATTATTTGACATTATGTAATACACATGTTTACTGTCTGGCTGGCTGGTAACCAGCCAATATATAAGCTGACCGGTCAAGGGTCTTAAAGAGAGATCTGGTTAGATACCTAGGAGGAGATCTTGTTAGAGCCTTGAGACCCGACCATGGATTAAGTACGTTACATGGCAGCGCTCAGTCAGAGTGGGCCATGACCTGTCATGCTAAATAAAGTGCATAAAGACCAAGAAGGCTACTTGTCTTGAATACGGCCATTATACGACATAGTCAAGCTTGCTGCCCCCTTTGACAGCTCTTGTTTTTCTTATTCACTTGCCACAAATAATATATCTCAGCATGGGTAGTCTTTTGGTGATCTTTCACCAAAATTCTTTAAATGGACTTGGTGCATCAAGAACTCTGGTTGCTATGGCAATCAAAAGGATTTCATTGAAAGGCTTTTAGAATCTCTCTTTTTGCAACCACTTTATTTTGCACAATATTCACCTCATGGCCCTCTAACAAAATTAATAAAGCTAAGTTAATCCCTTGAAAAGTGAATCCCAAAAGTTTAGATTAAATAGCTTAAAAAAGGATAATCCTTTTAACTTGGGAAGTTCTAGAAGGTGGAATTGGTCAAATGCTTATCATCAAAGTCAGATGGTCAAAACTTGAATCTGGCCATTGTTTTGGTCACTGTATCAAGTTCCATGTAAGGGTACTAGGTTAGTGATCTATGGCCACTATAGTACTCTCTTTAAGGTAAAGACGCTGTAATGATTCCGCTACATTTCAGACCTCATTGCCTTTCACAGAAATAACCAAGGTTTCCTAATGTTTCATTAGGGTACCTTGGTTATCTTGGTAGAGGTTAAGTGGTCCAAGACATAGAAGAACCATTACAGGGACTTTACCTTAATTTTGTTGGTATTAAGTTTCCATTTTCCAAAATTTTCATCAATGTTTCAGACACTTACCAATTCCTTCCGCATGCATGACACGGACCAGGACGGATGGATTACTATTACCTATGAACAGTTCCTGACATTGGTTTTCAGCCTCAAACAGTGAGACTGCCTGGTTCTCTGCTCATCTCCACCTCATCAACATGGTCGCCTCAATGTCGTCTGCTGCAAATTGTAGTAGAATTTTCTGGAATATTCCAGAATTATCCCACTTTTGACTCTAAATTTTAAACAGAATTGAAAAGAGTTCTGTTAAACTATGGGTCGACCCATTACATGTATATATACACATCTGCTGAAACTGTCGTCTGCTATGAAATAGTAATCAAATATATACAAAAGATGGCAAATCACTACTTCTCTTGTAGAGAGTTCTAATAAAGATGGATGGAAGAAAGAAATGAGATATTTTTGCTCTTTGAATTTATGTTGATATACATCTGTTTGCCTTTAATGTTGTCTGCCTTAAGTTGTATTTTAATGTTCAAATATATTTTGATATTCTCAGCTTGTAGTAGATTTTAGTAAGTACATGTACAAGAAAAAAAAAAGATGAGCATTTTTTTTTAATAATGAAAATATGATATTTATGAATGCATATTTTGTTTTAAATTATTCCTTTTGCATCTGTTGTGAATTCTAAAAATTTTACAAACAAAAACTTATCCAAAATGTTTCAACATGTCTCTATATGATTTAAGCTTTTCCAAGAATGATCGATTCAGAAAATGAAATAAAATGTCCAGTATCTCATTCAAAATCCAACCATCTCACATAATTATACAAGATGACTATTGATTAATCATGGTTGCATATTTAACAAGTTCATAGCAATTAAATCAACTCATTTTCCACCATATGTATTGTAACAAGTAAACTTTTACCTTAATTAAACTGATTTTAATTAGATAAAGGGAAATGGTAAAGCCATTTCCAGAAGAAATTTTGATAAGTAATTCATTTATTCTTGAATACATTTATATGTAATAAATATAGCCAAAGAAAGAGAAACCATCATATCACATGTAGCATTTTTTTTTGTTTTCCGAAATACTCCTATTAAGGTGTCTTGGTGCATATGCATTCTGGTCTGTTTCATTGCAAAGAAGATCAAATTAATCGATCTAGAAAAAAGATTATTAGATATCTGGTTATACAATATCATTAATCCTATAAAGGTTGACAGTTTCTTAGCTAGGTCACTTGGATACTTACGAAAATCTTGTCTTGAAGTTTACTGATCTATAGCGCATTAAACAAAAAGTATGACAAGAAAAAATATTGAGTAATGAGGCAGATGTCAAGAAGTGCAAACTTCAAACAAAGACAAGGTCAACTTTTTTTTTTTCATCAAACTAAAGATTAATTATATTCAAGTGACAAAGACTTGTTAGATACAGGGTTCATGTTTATATTTCTATTATGTATTGGAAGCAGCCAAGAATTATTTCTGCTTATTTTGTATGTTTGTTCCCTAATTGTAATATTTTAAATGTTTTTGATTTATTTAATCAATGATATTGAAGTAAAGTTCATACGCTGAAGTTTGGTAAAGAGTGGAAAAAAATGCTGTGTTGACTCGTACAAGTAAAAAGAATTGTCAGAATGGTACTTACCTTGGTAATTTACCTATATAGTCACTACAGGTATGTAATCAACTCACGAAATAATAAATGAAGATATCTGTAAAATAAATGATACCATTTTAAGTAGGAATAATTATGTGGTATATATGTGCACCAAATGTAAATATTAAAGAGGAGGTAACATCTTAACAGGGGAATGGAAAAAAGATTTTTTTCCATTTTTGGTTTCTGAATTGGTTATTATATTAAATCAGAATATGTGAATAAATTAATTTACAACTTTGGGTGTTTATATTTTTTTTAGGCACCAATCATAGATTAAGCTGTACTGTGAAAAAAGAAAAAAAAATATTTGGTATAATTAAGACAATAATTAACAAATGTTTGTTCTCGATCACCCTACCTAATACTGAATATATCTCTAAAACAACTGTTTTGAACATACTGGTAGAATTTTATCCTTGGTATTTTCTGTATATGTTTCTCCAAACCTTTGAATGAGGTAATATAATTGCTATTTTGTGCTTTTTAAAGAAATGGTCAAAATATAAAGACTCTATCTACATTTTCACTGAAAAAAAAAGTTAGTGTTGGATTCTTGTAAACAAACTTTGACGAAAAACACAGTGTGTATACTTTGATACTTGTATCTTTATTATGTTCCTCAAGAATAGATAAATACTCATAAATGTAGCTTTGAAGATATTCCCCCATGAAGATTATAAAAGGGACATAACTCATTCTGAAGTTAGTGATTATAACGTTTTTGGATTTTTGGATATTTTCTTACGTGTAATATGACATCAGTATAAATGGTTGTGACGTATCTGATAAAACAACCAGTCAGTAATAGCTTTACAAGTATGATCAAAATCATTGTAAGTTGAAACTGGGGAAATGTTTATTAAAGATGATAGCATGTTGAAAATGATGTGTATAGCTTTAGAAACATTTTCAACTAGTCGCGTTATTAATGTTAAGTGAGGTCGAAGGTATCGGTGTCAGTCTATCAGAGAATATTTCTGGAAAGCAGTATACCAGTAACACAGTTCTGAATCTCTGTGTATCCCAAAACTGGGGTTTACACAATGGAAGCATGCTCTTTCTCTTTAACTTTTTTTTATGATATTAACAGATGTAGTCAATTGTATGCATGTTTGAATACAGGTGAATTAAGACATACACAAGTTAACATTGAGAAAAAAGTAACATAGACCTACACAAGCATGAAAAACAACTGTCCAAATATCATTTTGGAAGTCTTATTCCTTTTACATGTTGTTTTCATTATGAATATTTTGGCTGATATATAGTAAGGTTAATGTGCTATTTATAAGTACCACACTCTGTTTTTTATTTACTTTTTATATTCTCTTCTTGAAAACAATGTATGTATGATGAATATAGCAATAAAGACATTATTTCTTACAAATATTCTTGTTTTGGTTTTGAATTGTATTAGCTGTTGCACCCCTGTTTTATCGCTGTATAAAGAATATAAGCAGGGTACCAACTTGCAACCGTTAGCGGATGCCTTTACTGAACGCACGGCAGGTAAACGCGTTTTACTTGTTGAAGCTCTAGTCAAAAATCGCTTAATTTCCACGATGTGGTCGTGCAACAACGTTTAGACGGATAACTGATGGTCCCGTGATCTTCCAATCTTTACGCAGTTATCTCCCCTTCATTCTACGTGATCGTGCAAGGGAGATCACCGTGTGGTGTTTTGTAATCTACAATACTAGTCCAAGTATGTTTTAGTATTGTTGTACATGTTGTTGTTGTTGTATTGGGGTTTACCGTCGCTGCGATAGTATTTCAATCATATAGCGACGTCCAGCTTATTACAGGTGGAGGAAGACCCCGAGTACACAGAGGTACCCGGGTAGAACCACCGACCTACCGCAAGCCAGCTGGAAGGCTTCCTCACATGAAAAATCCGAAGTCCCAACCAGGATTCGAACCCACGGCGGTGAGGGGCTGAGAGATTTGTAGTCCACGACTGTAACCGCTCGGCCACGGTGGCCCCGAAGTACATGTACACTTATAGTCAATGAACTTATACTGTAAAACAATATGTGTTGAATTTAATTGTTTTTATTAGAAAAGCAAGGATGATGAAATCTCTTTAAGTTATGTAGAATTACAGTGTATTTAGCGTTAAGTACTAATGGTTCTTTATCGCTAGAAATCTCTGTTTTAGTTTCAATTTTGCATCCATTGAATCTTTGTTTAATTACATGTATACAGCTGGTATATTGGAATTGAAGAGAGGTAAGTGATGAAAAATGAAAACATGTCAGCTAAACAATATTTCTATTTTATGAGTTATATGTGGTATATGGGAAAAAAGTAGCAATAGACTAGGGTATGCTTTTACGAAAATAAAGCTACTGCAGTAGGAGAAGCCAAAAATAAATAAATACCAAACACATTAGGAGGCCATGTTCAGCCAGACGGATAGATTGATGATGATTGTTAATAAGGTCATGCACGCTATTTTCTATAATCCTCTCGGGAAAACTGTTCAGGGGGGCTATTAAGGAAATCAGAACAGTAACTACACAAGCATTATTATTGAATAAAAAAAAAGTAGAAACGATACGCCCATTGTTATAGTTGTCTGGGATGAAGGTCATATACTAGAAAACTCCCGCATAGAAACCTGCATTTGAATGCGTCCGCATGCTTCGTATTCGCATGATATTGCCCCTGCAATTTTATTTAAATTGCTAGAACTAAAAAAGCACATCGGAGATCGTTAATTTCATTACAGAGTATGCCGTAGGACCTAAACATTTTTTTTTCTGTATTTGGGGGATGTTTTTGTCAAAATGAAACGGTTAAAGTGCTGCCTCACTGCAATATCACGCCGTAAACAAATGTCATCAGGCTACATCCAGTGCCAGTTATACATGATCCTGACACTGGTCCAACCAGTCCTGGAACTATCCCAGACTATAAAACGAGTATGAAGAAAGGTTGATACATTTAGACTTTGATATGCTCCTACCGAAGATCAAAATTCCAAACTTCCGGCAAACGTTTAAATCACTCGGCAGTCGGAACTTGTCAGATCTGTCTGAAGCTGCCTGGAAAAGGAAGTTTTTAAAGTGTCTGTTTAGTGCAGGTGACTGCTAAATAAAGGTAAATGTATAATTACATGAAGGATTTTCTGGAGGCTGATTACTGTCTGCTTTAATAAGGTTGATAGATTTTAAACAGGTTTTTTTTTTGTCGGTACGCCACCTAAGATATTGACACTTTTAATATTTTCACGAGTGCGTAAAAATGTTATGATAGTATTTCTCGGAGATGAAATTATACCATTATTCCATATCTGCTCAAAACAAATATATACATTTTTTTTAATTTATGCTAACTGCTTTCAAAAGAATGGAATTATTTTGTGTATTCAACCCTGTTCGGCCTAAAATAAGTTTTGTTTCTGGTTTTAAAGATTTAATTTTGAAATATAACATGCTACTTGACAAATTTAATGATAAAATTGTCCGATGTGATAAAAGTTTTTATTTCTGTTTTTTTCCCTATCTACAAAAGTTATTGTCATCTGCAGTGTAAGTGAAGTTGCAGGTTGCAAGTGTTGACTGCGGCACCTTAACACAATCAGGACCATTTTGTCATGAAAAGCTTGCAAATGATTATAAATACACTATTTTGTTATTGATTTTAATTATTATGCCTTTGTTTGACAACAAAATCGATGTCCATACGGTTTTAAAAACAATCCTCAATTTCAAAATGGCCGCCTCCATCGTGATTGTTATATACTAATTGAAAAGAAGACAAGGGGACAAACAAATCAACTTTGGCAACAAAATTCTTATTATGCACTAGATTATGAGATTGATAGACAACATCATTGAGGTAGGTAGAGTGTACTCACTGACATTTACATTGGAATTCCCTTTTTCAAACTTTAACCTTGATTAGTAATTTTGACGCAGTTTCTTTCAGCCTCGTAAGAATGGGGGTATCCATGTGAATATTTGTTATTTAAAGAAAACAAAGGGAGGCAACAAGTTCATACTTGCTTAATACATAAATACTTTATTTAGTGAAAAAGTAGTTCCTGCAGACCTTTATCACTGTCACTGTGGGTGATATGCATTTATCTTACTGATAGAACATAGTATATCATTAGTTAGTGTAAAATATTTATCTTTTATTTGGAATGCTTGATATATCCCGGAATCTAAGACCTTCCACGAATAATTGGTTTGTTAGGATGCTTTGATATTTAAGTCACCAAAGAGAGACTGTGTTGAAGTGCTTATACCATCATTTTGCAATATCATATGTGGATCAAGTATTAAAACATTTGTGACATACGTATCAAACCATAGACATGAGTCACAAATACCACAACATGGACATTTGCCATAAGTATCATACCACAGACGTATCATGCATACAACTGAAGTATATTTTCTTAAGACATGTGGTACAAGTAAAATGTTTCATACCATTGATATGTGATACAAGTAAAATACATCATTTGTATGTGATACATATGTATCATACACATGTTTCACTATTTTAATACCATAAACGTATGGCATTAATAATATTTCAATGATATTTGCCGTAACTCTAGTATCATACCATACACATGTAACATTGGTATCATTCCGTAGACATGTGTCAATGATGTAAAACAAGTATCAAGCCATATGCGTATGCTATGGGTATCATTCTACAGAATTTGGACATACATAATAAATATCCTGATAACATGCGGTATAGGTATGACACTCTTATAAAAAACGAATCATTAACTTAACCAAGACAAGCGAATCATCAATATCATTAAATGACCACAGTTTAAAATCACGAACGGGAATCAAACCCACGACCCTTCGTTTTCCAGATGGACGCTCCAAAAATGAGACCAATCGGCCACCGTCAAATTCATAAAGTAACATCTTAGTCAAACTCATCTTCAAAATTCATATTTTAAGAGCACATCATATGGTACAAAATTCCGCCTAACATCATTCCAATACTTAAAAGTAAACAGTTTTTTTCTAGGACTTTTATTACACGTAAATGTCCTTGTTGAATCAATAGTCGTCAGGAAATGGCACGAAGAGCCATCACTGCAGACATCTATCAAAATCGAATTAAGAAGAAATCAACACCAAATGTTATTTATCTCCATTTGTTCTATCGACCCTCTTTTCTCCAAGCCAGAAGAATGACTGTTTTCTTTACCTCCCGCCTGTAATTCAATTCTCGCGAGATATCGAGGCTGGTTAGATTAGCCCTTTAGATAATGTCTTTTAAACCACAGGAACGACCACGAAAGCATCTCAGAAAAAACAAGAAAACTTTTGACGCAAGCGTCGAAGAATCGGGCCGAAGGACTATTGTGTTGACGTGATTCTCCGTCATTGCAAAATGATTTAATATTCGATGCTCTACTGGTACTCGCTAATACAATGGGAACCAGTATGTAAAAAGACTGCATTTTGAGATGGCGAGATGTAATTAAATGACATTCGTACCTACTGGTTTTTGACAGGCTGGTGAAGGTGATTTCAGCATAATTACAATAGCACTAAATCGAAGGGGGGCCGCCGTGGCCGAGCGGTTACAGTCGTGGACTACAAGTCTCTCAGCTCCTCACCGCTGTGGGTTCGAATCCCGGTAGGGACTTCGGATTTTTCATGTGAGGTAACCTTCCAGCTGGCTTGCGGTAGGTTGGTGGTTCTACTCAGGTACCTCTGTGTACTCGGGGTCTTCCTCCACCAGTAATTAACTGGACGTCGCTATATGATTGAAATACTATCGCAGCGACGGTAAACCCCAATACAACAACAACAACTAAATCGAAGATCTTATTCTCTAGAAAGTAACTAAAGTTAAATAATAATGTGGTGTACTCTGTTTTACAACCTGTGTTCCTTGCGGTCGGTCGGTGGTTCTACCCGGGTACCTCTGAGTACTCGGGGTCTTCCTCCACCTGTAATTAGCAGGACGTCGCTATATGATTGAAATACTATCGCAGCCACGGTAAACGCCAATACAACAACAACAAAAACAACCTTTGTTCCCAAAGTCAAATGTTATTGTTACTGTTAGCAGAAAACGTGTACCGGTAAGTATGAAAACGGAAAACGTGTATTCTTGATTTTGTGTAAGTACAATATAACACTCCGCAAATAAAACAAAAACGATAAACTAAATAAAAATTATCGGAAAACTTAATTACACCTGTCATAATCATTACCATAGACATTTTCATGAAAATATGAGTGATATGCTCGTATCAATATATTTATTTTCATTTATAAAATTACATCATGTGAATACAGGCACGGAGAAACGCATAACGCTGTTCACCGATTAAAAACCGTATCAGGAACCGTGCCGGCCCGGAACTATTCGAACCTACATCCTTTGGATTAGTGATGTACACTTCTTCATACGCAATAACGTTATAGATCTAATTTTTGTTCACATCAAATTTCGCATAAAAGTCATATTCTTTAGGACATATACACGTGCTTAAGTATTCTAGAGACTATGAAATTCTTCAAATAGAAGCACATTTCATTAAATCAATTCTCGCGGATGGTACAAATGTTTAGATATACATGTATATAAAAGAAACAAAAACCAACACTTAACACACCACAAAATACACTCCCATCAAAAAAACAAAACAAAACCACACCCTTCCAAACAGCAATGACAACAAAACAACAACAAAGACAACAGCGCCAAAACATAACACAAAAACAAAAAGAACACATACAACAAAATTCTATTACTACATGTATATACATGTATACCCCCACTCTCTCTCTCTCTCTCTTTCTCTCTCTCTCTCAGAGAATTATCTGATGGGCTTTTTTTCGCAAGGTTTCAAATTGTATGACCGTTGATTTCCATTTCGAATGTTTGTGCTTTTATATACGTTATGCTCATAAGTCGTGCTCAATTAAAGCGTATAATTAAAGGAATATGGAAAAATATGTTGCTGCTTTAATAATGTTTTTCTGTACAATATGGCAGAAACTGCGTGTATTTGTAAATACATTTATACCAAGTCAACATTGATTCATACTTTCAGTGGGGCCTCCGTGGCCGAGAGGGCAAAGTCGCTGATTTAACACTCATTCATCCCCTCACCGCGTGGGTTCGAATCCCGGCAGGGTTATTCGGATTTTCATGTGAGGAAGCCTTCCAGCTGGCTTGCGGTAGGTCGGTGGTTCTACCCGGATGCCTCCGTGCATTCGGGATCTTCCTCCACCTGTAATAAGCTGGACGTCGCAATATGACTGAAATACTGTCGAAGCGACGGTAAACTCAAATAGTCAAGTCAAGTCAAGTCAAGTCATACTTTCAGTATTCTTGCTCTGACCGATATGTTTTCAGAGCATATATGTTACCTGATGTCAAAATCATTAATTTGGGTTTCTATTTTTACATCGTTAAGTTTTCATTATCTTCGTCGAAGATCTTATCTCATGGTTTCTCAATGGCAGTTATCAAATATGCCAACATCAACTGAGATAAAAGTCTCGAAGAATTCGGTTTCGATAAAGTAGTTTCACCTCCTCATTAATTATCATTTTATGAAAACAATAATTATGATAACATGCTCAATCTATTATTATAAGTACTTAGGGTTTTTTACTTAATGCCGAATGAAATACGCAATACGCAAACATATAGTTCGACTCCCGGTCTAGTCACTTGCACTTTGCATGTTAAGAAACCTTCCAGCTAACATTCGATAAGTGGGGGCCTCAGTGCACTCAGGGTCTGCCCCTTACTGTAATTATCTGGACATCACACTACTGTGAAACCATTTATTTTAGATGACACCAATTTTCGTCGAATTGATGGAGAGTTTTATCACGAATATTAATACCCACGAAAACAGTCCTTTATGTTTCTATAACATCAATCCACTAATAAAAATACCCACGAAATTCCTTTAAATACATAATCAACTAAAATTAATAATATAAAACATTGATTTTACAGTACTGTCAAAATCAACTATAGAATAGTGTTTATATTTTGGAAAATAGTTTTCACTAAACAATTGATTTTATTTTAGAGAGAGAGGGAAGTTCGAGCAGTGACGTTCCCCCGTTTTCCAATTGTTCTGGAAACCTAGACGTAAGGTGCTGAATTATATTATCTGAAATGGATTAATCTTATAGAAGTTTCTACCAACACACAATGGTTTCCGAGGCTCTCTCTCTTTTTTCTCTCTCTCTCTGCATATATAGGAAGAGTATGTGGAGTGTTTTCCAATGTTTTCCAATATGAAATCCTTTTTGTGGTGAAAAAAAATCGGGGTGTTTATAACAGCCCAATTTTTCATGCAGTATTTACAATATACAATCCCTTAACAAAAGCGAAACAATTAAATTTCACATGGAAACCATATATACGCGCTCGTAGCATTGGTCAGTCACAGTCCGGTTTATACTTGCGCTCCGTACATATGACTCAAAGCACTGAGAGCACTGTTAGAAGCGAAAGTTAAAATGTGTGAATTACAAAGTCAGTCCCTTTAATTTTTTTTTTTGTGGTATGCATGTAAAAAACAACAACAACAAAAAAAAAAAACACCCCAAAACAGGGAAGTTAAATCTTATTAAAACAGCAGGAAAGACAGGTTATTTTATTTATTGGTCTCTGTCAAATCAAACAAAAATGGATAAGGAATAATGGTTCTTAGTATTGATCCTCTCATTATCTTTAATACTCAGAGCTACAGATAATTTTTAAGTGTAAATGATATTTACCCCCTTAAATTTTTTGTAATGCTGAAAACTGAAAATTCAAATATTTTTTCACCCCATCAAAAAACTAAATAGCACTTATATTTAAAGGCATCTGCCTCTTACCTGGATAAACCATGATAAACAAGACTCAGCATTGTCTGTACCTTGTAGCTTTGTGAAAAACTTTTATAAGTTCTATATGAAGAGCTATATACAACACTCCTTGTGTTACTTTCCAACTGAGATGACAATATTTAAGTAACTGTCAACAAAAACTGTTAATAAACGGTATAACATATATCTACATGTCTTCAGCTATGTGTTGCTTAGTCTATTTTCTTAGAGGGAAAAGGGACACTTGAATCCTTCACCCTTGGCTTGTACTGCTGTGTCAGTCTAGACTTCCTCCTCCTTTTCTTAGCACACCAGAGCTTTACTGCCTTAACTGGATCATAGTTGGACAGATCTTTTCCTGACATTTGAATCTGAATTAAGACATCAAGGTTCTCAGTTTTCAGTGAACTCCTGTACTTGTTCTTTATCCTGTTCTGTGTACTAAAGCTTCTTTCACAAGCAACACTAGACACAGACATGCACAATGCAATCTTACATAGCTTTGTAAACTCTGGAAATGCATCTCCATGAAGACAGAGTATTCTTTTACATAGTTCCTGGGTACTTTTCTTACTGTATGAGCCCTGGATCATTCCTTTTATCATTGGCCATTCTTGGATCAACTGCTCCTTCTTTAACATGTTCTTAACAGTTTTTCTCTCCTCTGTTACACCTTCCTGGCTGTCACCTTTTGTGACCTTCACAGATTTGTCTTCTCCATACAACATTCCAATAACATTTAGAGCTTCATCACTTTCAGTTGTGCTGGCAGAGTTTACTACAGCTGGTTCTAGAAGAACACTAAGATGCTTGAATATGTCACTGTCCACTTGTCTGAATCTGTTCTTTATGTTCTTTTTAAGGCTGGTTGTGTACTTCTTTCTTAAAGAAAGCAGCTCAGTTTCACTGCAGTCAGAATACCCAGTTAACTTCTCACCATTTAGATATGCAGTATTTGAACCCTCTTCTGTTCGGATTTCAATGGAACATCTCATTCCTTTCAGTGCATCCCCATCATTTGACTCTATGAAGTCAAGTTTCCCCATTGCAGCTTCCAACAAGGGATTTATCTCACTGAAAGCTATATCCTCTTTCTGAAAAGCTTTGCTCAGAAACCCTAATACCTCATGAACATCTAACATAAATGCTACTAGCATAACTGTTTTATATTTTGAGTAATACTTCAGGAGACCACTAGCGGATGCATTCTTCTCTGCGGCAAAGTAGGCAAGTGTGGCTATGACAGAACTGTAACTTTCATATACTGCCTCAACAGCACTTTTCAGACCCAGCCATCTAATACTATGTGGTTCTTTAATGGTTAAGCTTGGTTCCATGAACATGTCCTGAATTTTCTTCAGTTTCATTGTGCGATTACTAGATCCATTCATGAAATGATAGAGTGCATTGAACATTTCTTTAAACTTTACCAAAGCTTCTTCCTTTTTTATTGAATCAGTCACAGCTAGATTAAGTCTGTGTGCGATGCAATGTGACTGCACAAGGAAAGGGGAATGTTTTGATTTCATCTGAACACCAACCCCTGTTTTTTTACCTGTCATGGTTGATGCTCCATCAGTTGCTAGGGAAATGATTTTAGAGACATCTAACCCAAGCTTTGATAAACAATATACAAGTTCATTTACAATAGTGTGTGCCTTCCCATCTTCAAGACCCACATTTATCAGAAATTGTGTCACTGCTTCACCACATTTAACATACCTGACACATATTGACAAATGCTTGTGGATTGTTAAATCAGTACTCTCATCAATCCTGACAGCATAAACATCAGATTCAATCACTTCTGCAACCAATTCTTTTAGAAAAACTTCACTTATACAAGACTGAACTTCTGTGATAGTATTCCAGCTTAAATTCTGATAATCAATGTTAGCACCATTAAGAGTTTGCAAATGAAGCAGATTTTTGATCTGAGATGAAGGTAACTCTGAACTGGCAGCATAAAATACAGTACGAAAAAGTTTCTTATCACTTAAACTTACTGAAGATGTAGAATCAGAATCATCGTCCAAATCAAAAACAGACTTTAGACATCCTGACTTTGTGCTTTGAGTCTCCGCTTTCTGGTGTTCAAGTGATTCTCCGTGACGTTTGATACTATTTCTTTGGAAGTTTGTTGACCCCTCACTGGCCCATATACTGCGTATGTTATGGGCCTCACATGTTACACATTTCAATCGCCGATCTCTCCCACAACCAACAACTTTCAACCATGGATGCTTCTCCGACCATATCTTTACTGTTTTATCGGAAACGGAATCACCGGCATGTTTCTTGGAAGCATTTTCGGTCATAATTACAATGTCAGATATAATTTCTTCCAATATATGCTTGGCAATAGATTCTGCATTTGATTTATTTTCATTTTTGAAAAATTTGAGGACACTAGGATTATCTGCATTGCTTAATTTTCTCTTCAATCGCCCCGGTTTGCTTTTACCAGCCATTTTAGCGTCTGCACGATACGCATGGTACCCGAATACCGATAACGTTGACTTTTACAATAGGCCGTAGAAACGGGAACCAACATCATGGTTCCCAACTATGAAGAACCTTAACTTCTATAGTATATAATATATCCGGGAACCAACGTTAAAACTCGGGCTATTTATCTAAAAAAAATTTTTGGAAATACGCGTAAAGTTTAAAAGGACTTTTCAAATGCGTTATTTCACCCTCCAATTTTGTTTTTAATGCGTTTTTGACTGAATATCAGGGTCCTGTTGTCTATGATTTAAATTAAAAGGTTCAGAAACGCAAAATAATGAAAGCATAAAAACTAGAATAAAAAAAATAAAAGTATTACCAAGAAAAGAAAAAAAAAAGAAAAAAAAAGAAAAACCAAAAGGGTCTCAGCTGGACTAGAACTCACGGCCCCATGCAAGAACGACGCTCTTACCAATTGAGCTAATTCCGCAGCCGTAAATTTGTGATGCAAATAAAATTATTCATAAGTAATTTAATGAATGAAAGCCACGGATGAACACTGAATTATAAACTTGCTTCTTTTACAGTTTTATTTGCACAGAAATTGTGATTATACCCAAATGCTTTCAAAATCCTTCAATATATCTTATCTTTATCAATGTTGACTATACAACCAGTGGTACTATTTTTCAACGCGAATGTATGGATAAGTGGCGGTAATGTTATTGTAAGTAGAAAATCCACTGTCTGACTTTAGAAGCTTTCGCTTCTAAAAAAAGTAAAATAAAAGTACATACCACTTTGAAGAAAAAAAAATGGTTTCGTCAGGATTGCAAGCAATACAGTCCTGAGTAACCAACCGGTGAAAATCCTACAAGATGGAAGCAATAAATCAATTGGAATGGGTTAGGATTCCCGAACTAATGAATATGAACTGCATAGTAATGGTTCTTGTGTACTGCACTTCTCTTCCAAAGAGGTTGTCTATTTATGAAGTTCATACGTCATATAGTCTAGGAGTTATGAACCGGACAAAAATTGAGGGATGAAATCACGGAGTCACTCGATCATGGCTGATGCACACGACACGTCCTTGGATTATGAGGAACACTTCTGTAAAGTTTAATTGAAATCCATCCATAGATGTCTAACTTAAGAAGCAGACATGAAAATGCAGTCTATGATCCCCAAAGACAATTTCTAACAACTCCCGTGACCTTGACGTTTCATGGACACAGATAGGTGATGCGCATTACACACCCTTGTGTTATAAGGAACACCTCTGTAACGCTTTGGAGCGAACACGACAGCTACTACAGCAACGACATCTACTATTACTATGATTACCACAGTAATAATTACCTTTTTACTATACCTACTTTCTCTGATATTATTTATAAAAAAGAAAATTTAGATATAAATTGTTTTAAGGGCGTATGCAATCGTGAATCATCGCAATTTTTCGGAAATGTAAAGTGTAAGATATGTAACTCCAACTTTCAGATATAAGCTGTTACAAAGCCAGCACAACTGCGTTTAAAGGATAGTACGTCTAGTTGTATCATTCACATTTCTTTTCAATTAGTTTTTTAATATGAATTAATTACGGTAAGTATTTTTTTACAGACTTCAAACATTGTTTTCTTGTTTAGCATTTCGCATTTGCCATAGAAACAGGTCAGTAGTATGTGTGTCTTCTATTTATAGATTTTTTTTAAAGAGATGTATATTTTTAACTTTTTATCAATAAAGGTTACTATGGATATAAAAACGCAGCATGAAAACAGCACAGTGACCTTTCATTTTTTCATTTTCGTATTAGCGCAAAAGAAATTTTAAATTTTGAAAATTTGAAAATAATAATAATAACAACATTCGCCCCGAACATTGTGATTATATATAAAGCTCAGTATTCCTGAATCATCAGTAAGCAGGAAATCAATCACCAATGTCAGTAATGACTCTAGAGAAATTCTCAAATACGATCTTCATGTCGAAAGCCAATAAATCATGATACATATGGCATTAAGCCCCTTGTACACTACAGCCCCGAAGAATTGCGGAAGGGTTGCCGATAAAAATAAGCTAGTTTCAGGAACCATTCCTATGTTTTTAGGACCTAAAACCTTTTTCATCATCATCAGAAAAAAAGTCCATTCCCCTTCTTGATTAAAATGAGTAGCGGCCTGTTTGTAGATCAGTTGCTCATCAGTAAACCTATTTTTAATGAATATTTAAACCTATATATCTTCTCAAGTACAGCCACAAAGTACTGGTCCAGCCAATGAACCTGTAAGTTGTAAGAACTTGATTCCAAGTTGGAGTAGAACTAACAATATTAAACTAAACCTATGAATCTGTTTATCTAGCTTTCTGTATATTGTGTAGATTACATATACAGCAAAAAAAAAAAAAAAAACATTCTTTTAACCTTAGATGAGTGATTGCCAGATAACTTTTAAGAGCATTTAATTGCTTGAATTTGATTTTTCTTTTTGGAAATTTTAATGTATTGATCTTGAAGTATATAAGAGTATATAAGTCATCTCTCTCCCCCCCTCTCTCTCTCTGAATAATGACACAATATATTTTTAGTTTTTTATTGATTTTCTAAGATTACATCTATGATACCACAAATAATTTCAACATTCAGCAACGTCTGACTTTGAAATGACAGCATACACCTTTGTCTGTTTTCTACAATCCGAAAAGAAGTAATAATGATCATTAGTAAGAATTAGTTATAACATGCTCGCATCTTCAGTGCAAATATTTAAAAGAAATATAAACTCAAACCCAAACAGATTAATTCCGAATTCCAACACTACATGAGGTGAAATACAATCAAAATATTGTAATATTCTCATTTATTCTTTTTCAAACATTATCGTTCACTGACAGTTTTTCCTTCTGTTTTTTTTTCTTCACCACAACTGTCACTGTAAGTAATACTGCTTGTTTCACGTGTGCTGTGTGTTGATCTGAATTACTATTTCTGTCGTGCAAGACTACAATTTCATATAATAAGTTCTCGCTATATCGTGGTCACAAAATAGTAACTAAGAAAAAAAAAAAGGAGAAAAGTTCTCGCTATATTGTGGCCACAGTATAATCTAACGATTTGAATGGCTAGCTAACTCGTGGCCACGAGTTAGCTGACCAATCAAATCGTTAGATTACCTCAACACTCACGATCTGAATGGCTAGCTAACTCATGGACACGATATAGCGAGAACTGTTTTTTTTTTCTTAGTAACTAATTCGTGGCCACGAGTTAGCGTTAACCCCCCCCCCCCCCAAGAAAAACATGAAGTTTTGAGCAACTGCATAATAGACGTTTAACAGACGCCATTTTTGTTATTGCTATGAACGACGTCAACGTCATACAAAAACAACGTTAAAAGATGGTGTTAATTTTGGCGCCTTTTTTTGGACGTCATTTGACATTAAATGGCATAGTGTGTTACAGCCAAGCGGAAGTCTTTTGATCAAAATTGTCTTGATTTGCACTCCGTTAGATCTACAATGCGTTGCGTTTACTACATTCCGTTTCAGTTCTACCCGTTGTATACACACGACCCAAGGAGGGAAATCACATGTCTTCATAAGTGTAGTTAACGATAGATAACACAGGTCTGTGAAGTTAGCTGGGAATTGAGTATTGGGTATTCAATATCCAGTCGCGAATTCCCAGCTACAATCGAATACCCAGCCGGCTGGGGATTGGGTATTCAAAATTCAGTTCAGTTGAATAACCAGCCAGCTGGGAATTGGTTATTCCAAATTCCCAGCTGGCTGTTTATTCGGCTGTGGCTGGGAATTCAAACTACACTTATCTATGTATTAAACTTAGATGTAAAATATTTTGAATGTCCAATTCCCAGCTGGTCGGTTATTCGGCTGTTGCTGGGAATTCAAACTACATTATGTTTTATACTTAAATATAAAATATTTTGAACTCCATATTCCCAGCCAGCTGGTAATTCGGCTGTAGCTGGTATTGGATAAACAGTACCCAATTCCCAGCTAACTTCTCGGACCTAGATGACATGCGTTTTTATGTAAATTTTAAGTAAATGATTTTTTTAAAAGTGTTTTTTTTTTACATATTATTATTTTATAATAATAATGGTTCGATTATGGGGATCAGTGGTCAAATTTAAAACCTATTCCATACGCGTTTCCACGCGGCGTCAATTATGTTATCGTGGTTCGAATTACTAAAGATAAACTTCCAGCTTTAGAAGTCGATGTTTATACTATCCTAGGCCTGCGACATTATGCGACGTAGCGCTGTCATGCTAGACTGACTAGGTTAAATGCGGATACTTCCGTTCAAAATCTCATTGCAACTTTTTGTGCAGTGCAAGGGATACATGACAAGTTGTTAGCAGAGGTGACAATGATACGTTTAACACACGGAAAATGGATTCGTTCAAGTTTTTTCATTTTCATCAGTTTATTACTTGTATCAATCACTTATTTTACAATTATACACACGCCGGTTCATAAAATCTCTACCAGCAATGGGAAAGGTAAGATCACACTGACAATAATGCTATATATATTTCATTTTGATGTATAATTATTAAACATCTGATTATTCCTTAACAATGAGGCTACACCAAGTTGATTCCTTTGTCATCGGATTTCTGTTTTCAGTAGGAGCGACAGTTAGCACGCTTAACCCTGCGGACCATTGAAACGGACGGACAGACTGTTCAAAATATAAATTCAAGGTTTACCAGAATATTTTTGCAATGTGATATATAGTCACACTTGCATATAATTTTACAAATTGGGACCTTTGAGCCATGATAGTGCCCATAACAGATTAAACACGCGATAGCTAGCTACATGCATATACATACTGACCATTGTAAATACGCTAATTTTACGTATAAAAATTGGGCATTTTGGACTGACAGGTCGACTACAGCAACAGATGAACTAGCTGCTATACTTTGGGCTTAGTTGTCGATATTATTAATCTTAAGTGTTTAGATATTAACAGTAAGAAAAACTCATTTTTTTTCTTCAAATTTCAAATAAATATTTGATATGAAAAATGTTCCATTGTTTTAAACATTTAAGCTATAAAACTATGCTAGTACAAAACGGTCCGATATACTAGTATATTCAAGAAATAAAACCTTGTCACTGGAATTTACATCCTGACAGCGACGAAAATAAAAGTCCTATGCAAAGGAAGAAGGCCGAAAAACATAGAAAAGACATATCGTGTCACATACGGCCGAGATGTGTTTTGCTAAATGTTGGATAGGATTGAGGCTTAAGGGCGTATGTGACAGTTTGCTAGACAAAATAAATAACTCAAAATAAATCTTACTGATACCTTATAATATTTCTTAATAATATTTGTAATTTCGCTTCAAGTCATTATGCAAAATTTGAAACCAGTTGATCTAAAAGAAGGGGGGGGGGGGGGGGGGGGGGGGGGGGGGGGGGTTGGAAACATAGTTTGAGGATATTGGATATATATTTGCATGAGTGATTATAGTATAAAATTTGTCGCATAGAATTTCTACAAATTTTGTACAGAAACAGGGAATAAAGCACTGAACATTGATTTTAAAACCTTATGAGGTGTTGTTTGCCATTATTTGAGTTATCTGTCCTTGAATATGGCTTAAAGTGCTAAAATATCCCATTCAGGGGCAGATAACTCAAAATGTAGGATGATGACCCCCCCATTGTTTTCATATAAATGTTTCTTTTATGATTCTCTATAATTCTGTAAAGTTTTAAAAAAAATCTATTGAACAGTTTAATTTTTCCTTCTTTGTCTATATAGAAAATATAGCAAACTGTCACATACGCCCTTAAAACATTTCCCTTTGTTATAATAATTGAAATCACAAAATAACAATAATAATAATTTAAGTATAAAACAAAGTGTAGGTTGAATTCCCAGCTACAGCCGAATAACCAGCTAGCTGGGAATTGGTTATTCGCGAATACCCAGCTACAGCCGAATTACCAGCTAGCTGGGAATTGGGAATTCATGATTTTTATAATTTAAGCATTAAACAATGTGTAGGTTGAATTCCCAGGGACAGTCGAATAACCAGCCAGCTCGGAATTGGTTATTCGCGAATACCCAGCTACAGCCGAATAATCAGCTAGCTGGAAATTGCGAATTCATGATTTTTTATAATTTAAGTATAAAACAAAGTGTAGGTTGAATACCCAGCTACAGCCGAATAACCAGCTAGCTGGGAATTGGTTATACGCGAATCTCAGCTGCAGCCGAATAACCAGCTAGCTTTGAATTGGGAATTCATGATTTTTATAATTTAAGTATAAAACAAAGTGTAGGTTGAATTCCCAGCTACAGCCGAATAACCAGCTAGCTGGGAATTGGGAATTCATGATTTTTATAATTTAAGTATAAAACAAAGTGTAGGTTGAATACCCAGCTACAGCCCAATAACTAGCTGGGAATTGGTTATTCCTGAATACCCAGCTACAGCCGAATAACCAGCTAGCTGGGAATTAGGATTTCATCATTTTTATAATTTAAGTATAAAACAAAGTGTATGTTGAGTTCAAAAAATATTTTACAATATAAGTATAATAAAGTGTGTTCTGCAAACGGTGATGATTATTATTAAAGGTAATCATATTAATATATTTATGTTATTTAAATTAATAACATTTATCTTGAATATTTTCGGAATTAAATAAAAGTTAACACTACTTCCAGAGGAAGAATGAAAGTTACAACACAGGTCTTCAAAACGCTTTTCAATATTTCCCTGGGCCTTTAAGAATACGAATCGGGGGGGGGGGGGGGGGGGTTATGACGCTCATTTCCGAAATTAAGATTGTTACGACTCATGTAAACGCGTCCCATATAACAAAAAACACCATAGTCATAGAGATACAACGCGAACGATATGTAACATACGTATAAAGACAACATGGACGATATGTAACATGTAAGGAAAACCTGGACGATATGTAACATATATGGAAAACCCGGACGATATGTAACATATTAGGAAAACCCCGACGCTGTATTTTGACAATATTTTGATGGTATATTAATATTATGAAGAGGAAAGATATAATCAAATGACGCAACGCGCGTACACTATAATCAATAAGGGAAAAAAAGCGGAGGATATGTATTACATAATGAACACACGGACGATATGTAACATAAAACGGAAATGGAAATAAACGTCGCAAAAAGACTCACAATACGGATGTATTTCTAGGTTCGGATTCGTTAACAGTAACTGATTGTTATAAACATCTTGGTATTTATTTTAATCAGTTTTCGGACCCAGATGTGAATATTTCCGACTGTTGTAATAAAATACGTTCAACATTTTTCAGCATAGCTGATTATGGGTTCAATATAGATGGTTTGCAACCATTTAATTGTAGAAAGATTTATCAAGCTGTTGTTTTACCTAAAGCTCTCTATGGATGTGAGTGTTGGCCAAAAGTTACTCAATCTAAGCTGCTCTCACTAGAGCGGGCACATAGAATGTGTCTTAAATATATACAGGGTTTAAATACTAGAACAATGACAGATTGTGTTCTTAGTTTAATTGATTGTTTGCCTATTGAACAAGAAATAGAATATAAGAAATTAATTTTACTAGGACAATTTTGTAGATTGAAATCAGATTGTGTTGTAAAGTCTCTGTTTTTGTATAGACTAAGTTCATTTTCTTTAGATAATGTTCATATGGGTTTTTTCCCAGACATATATGATATACTCAGTAAATATAATCTCAGTGCAGTATTGGATTGTTACATATTTGACGGTACATTCCCCTCTAAATACACTTGGAAAATGATGATAAGAAACGCAATAAGAAACAACTTTATACTGGCTTGGAATGCTAGAACTTCTGTAGAAAGTTTTAGATATTTCAGAAAGGTTCAAAAGCATTTCCAATATTGCTCACTTTGGCATTTTGCAGAACGATTCCCAAAAACCCTTGTTTATGTGAAATCTGTCGTCCAGTTTGTGGCATATCTTGCCTATTTCATTAAACAATGTTATAAATGTAACGAGGCTCTTACTTGTAGCATAACAGAACACTTTCTTCTTGATTGCAACAAATGTGACAAGTATAGAATAGAATTTCAGTTATTGATCACCAATACGTTTGGCCAAAGATTTTGGTCAACAATTAAGAATTTAAGTCGTTCTGAATTTTGTTGCACACTTTTGGGTGTTTATCATCCATTAGTTGAAGATGAGCTTCCGCAACACTATAATTATGATTATCTTAAGAAATTGTTTTTCAAACATGTTCATTATATTCGTTTAGCTTGATTTCACTTTATTATTGCATATATATGTAGTATGTAATTTAAGTGAATATATATCTGTGATTGTCATAACGATGGTGCGTATAAAATTGATCAAGTTAGTTTATAATCTTTTTCTAGGTTGTCCTGATTAACATTTATTCATGATTTAAGTACATTTCAGATACTCTATATTACTATATACTATTGTATTCTTTCCCTTAATTTGACCTTTTCGGTCTCTCCATATTTCGTTTCGATGGAGACACTGTTGTGGGTAAATAATAATAATAAAATAATCATTTTGTCTTAACATAAATCATATATGACTTATCGAGTATCTCTATATTTCATATAGACAGAGGTATAGATATAAATCGAAATGAAACCTTATTTTTTTTTTTTTCTTTTTCAAATTGTGTGTTGTCATCGATCTGTAATGTCATGTATGTTTGTGAAACATTATGTAAATTGCTGATTTATGTCATATGTATGTAATTTATGTTTTGTACTCGTCAATATTATGGCGGAAATAAAGATATATATAAATAGAAATGCATAGACTGTAAACGCGTACACCATAGTCATAGAGATACAACGCGAACGATATGTAACATACGTATAAAGACAACATGGACGATATGTAACATGTAAGGAAAACCTGGACGATATGTAACATATATGGAAAACCCGGACGATATGTAACATATTAGGAAAACCCCGACGCTGTATTTTGACAATATTTTGATGGTATATTAATATTATGAAGAGGAAAGATATAATCAAATGACGCAACGCGCGTACACTATAATCAATAAGGGAAAAAAAGCGGAGGATATGTATTACATAATGAACACACGGACGATATGTAACATAAAACGAAAAAGCGGACGACGTGTAACATAATATATTGATATTATGAAGAATATTAATATACACAACAAGAGGACACATTCTCAATTTCGGAAATGAGCGTCATACCCCCCCCCCCCGATATATATTCAATCGTATTCTTAAAGGTCCAGGGAAACATTGACAAGCGTATTGAAGATTATCATTTGAACACCTGTGGTGTACCTTTCATTCTTCCTCTGGACGCAGTGTTAACTTTTATTTAATTCCGAAAATATTCAAGATAAATGTTATTAATTTAAATAACATAAATTTATTAATATGATTACCTTTAATAATAATCATCAACGTTTACAGAGCACACTTTATTAGGACTTTCTGCCCTTTCGGCAGAAAGTCCTATTGGGTTTGTACTGTTTTTTTATTAGGACTTTCTGCCTAAAGCAGAAAGTCCTATTGGGTTTGTTATGTTTATTAGGACTTTCTGCCTAAAGCAGAAAGTCCTATTGGGTTTGTTATGTTTATTATTAGGACTTTCTGCCCTTTCGGCAGAAAGTCCTATTGGGTTTGTTATGTTTATTCTTCTTCTTCTTCTGCTTCTTCTTATTATTCTTTTTTTCTTCCTAACTAAACGCTTATTTTTCTATGTTGCAATACTCCCAGGACGATGAAATTTTTATGACTTTTTAGTCACGTGAGGAAATTTTGATTTCTATGATTTTCATATGCCTATGACGTCATATGACGTCACATTTGAAATATGCTACAAAAGTTTGTACGCGGTCTACAGCCATTGTTTGTGAACCGATTTTCATCAAAATTTCACAGAATGTGTATGTTAGGCTCTAGTTGTGCATCCCGGTGTCCGTTTTTCCAAATTCGAAAAGGCAAAAGTTTCATGGCGAATCCAAGATTCGA
>CM037783.1:30237653-30262977 GCA_021229015.1 Solen grandis | reverse complement strand
AATTTTTTTTACTAAGATCAATTACTTCTCGGATTGTAGAAACAGACAAAGGTGTATGCTGTCATTTCAAAGTCAGACGTTGCTGAATGTTGAAATTATTTGGGGTATCATAGATGTAATCTTAGAAAATCAATAAAAAACTAAAAATATATTGTGTCATTATTCAGAGAGAGAGAGGGGGGAAGAGATGAACTTATATACTCTTATATACTTCAAGATCAATACTTTAAAAATTTTTCCAAAAAGAAAAATAAAAATTCAAGCAATTAATGCTTTTAAAAGTTATCTGGCAATCACTCATCTAAGGTTAAAAGAATTTTTTTTTTTTTTTTTTTTTTGCTGTATATGTAATCTACACAATATACAGAAACTAGATAAACAGATTAAAAGGGTTTTTAGTTTAAAAATTTTTAAAGTTCTACTCCAACTTGGAATCAAGTTCTTACAACTTACAGGTTCATTGGCTGGACCAGTACTTTGTGGCTGTACTTGAGAAATATATAGGTTTAAAATATTCATTAAAAATTAGGTTTACTGATGAGAAAACTGATCTACAAACAGGCCGCTACTCATTTTAATCAAAAAGGGGGAAGGGACTTTTTTTCTGATGATGATGAAAAAGTTTAGGTCCAAAAAACATGGGAATGGTTCCTGAAACTAGCTTATTTTTATCGGCAACCCTTCCGCAATTCTTCGGGGCTGTAGTGTACAAGGGGCTTAATGCCATATGTATCATGATTTATATTGGTTTTCGACATGAAGATCGTATTTGAGAATTTCTCTAGAGTCATTACTGACATTGGTGATTGATTTCCTGCTTACTGACGATTCAGGAATACTGAGCTTTATAATAATCACAATGTTCGGGGCGAATGTTGTTATTTTAAATATTTTAAAATTTTTCAAAATTTAAAATTTCTTTTGCGCCAAAATACGAAAATGAAAAAATGAAAGGTCACCGTGCTGTTTTCATGCTGCGTTTTTAAAATCCATATAACCTTTATTGATAAAAAGTTAAAAATATACATCTCTTTAAAAAAAAATCTATAAATAGAAGACACACATACTACTGACCTGTTTCTATGGTAACTGCGAAATGCTAAACAAGAAAACAATGTTTGAAGTCTGTAAAAAATACTTACCGTAATTAATTCATATTAAAAAACTAATTGAAAAGAAATGTGAATGATACAACTAGACGTACTTTACTGGCGATACAATCCTTTAAACGTAGTTGTGCTGGCTTTGTAACAGCTCATATCCGAAAGTTGGAGTTACATATCTTACACTTTACATTTCCGAAAAATTGCGATGATTCACGATTGCATACGCCCTTAAAACAATTTATATCTAAATTTTCTTTTTTATAAATAATATTAGAGAAAGTAGTTATAGTAAAAATGTAATTATTACCGTGGTAATCACAGTAATAGTAGATGTCGTTGCGGTAGTAGCTGTCGTGTTCGCTCCAAAGCGTTACAGAGGTTTCCTTATAACACAAGGGTGTGTAATGCACATCACCTATCTGTGTCCATGAAACGTCAAGGTCACGGGAGTTGTTTAGAAATTGTCTTTGGGGATCATAGACTGCATTTCATGTCAGTTCTTAATTAGACATCTATGGATGGATTTCAATTAAACTTTACAGAAGTGTTCCTCATAATCCAAGGACGTGTCGTGTGCATCAGCCATAGAGGGGACTCCGTGATTTCATCCCTAAATTTTTTGCCCGGGGTTTCATAACTCCAAGACTATATGACGTATGAACTTCATAAAAGACAAACCTTTTTGGAAGAGAAGTGCAGTGCAAAGAACCATTACTATGCAGTTCATATTCATTAGTTGGGGAATCCAAACCCCATTCCAATTGATTTATTGCTTCCATCTTGTAGGATTTTCACCGGTTGGTTACTCAGGACTGATTGCTTGCAATCCTGACGAAACCTTTTTTTTTTTCTTCAAAGTGGTATGTACTTTTATTTTACTTTTTTAGAAGCGAAAGCTTCTAAAGTCAGACAGGGGATTTTCTATTACAATAACATTACCGCACTTATCCATACATTCGCTTTTGAAAAATAGTACCACTGGTTGTATAGTCAACATTGATAAAGATAAGATATATTGAAGGATTTTGAAAGCATTTGGGTATAATCACAATTTCTGTGGGAAATAAAACTGTAAAAGAAGCAATTTATAATTCAGTGTTCATCCGTGGCTTCATTCATTAAATTACTTTTGAATAATTTTATTTGCATCACAAATTTACGGCTGCGGAATTAGCTCAATTGTAAAGCGTCGTTCTTGCGGGGCCGTGAGTTCTAGTCCAGCTGAGACCCTTTTGGTTTTTTTTTTTTTTTTTCTTTTTTTTTTTCTTTTCTTGGTAATACTTTTATTTTATATTCTTGGGTTATATATTTAGAATTTTTTAATTCTAGTTTTTATGCTTTCATTATTTTGCGTTTCTGAAACCCTTTTTAAATTTTAAAACATAGACAACAGGACCCTGATATTCAGTCCAAAAACGCATTAAAAACAAAATTGGAGGTGTGAAATAACGCATTTAAAGTCCGACAGCAATTATTCTAAACTTTACGCGTATATCCGTAATCTATTCCCAAAACAATTTATAAATCAGGTTTCAAAAAAAACAAACGAAATACCCCTTTTAAAAGTTGGTTCCGGATATATTAATTTCTATAAAGTTAAGGTTCTTCATAGTTTTTGGAACCATATGTTGGTTCCCGTTTTTACGGCCCATTTTAAAAAATCAACGTTATCGGTATTCGGGGACCATGCGTACTGCAGACGCTAAAATGGCGGTAAAAGCAAACCGGGCGATTGAAGAGAAAATTAAAAAATTGCAGATAATCCTATGCCTAAATTTTCAAAAATGAAAAAAAATCAAATCAAATCTATTCCCAAAGCATTATTGGAAAAAAATTATACTGACATTGAAAATTAACCAAAAATGCTTCCAAGAAACATGCCGGTGTTTCCGTTCCGATAAAACAGTAAGATATGGTCGGAAAGCATCCAGGTTAAAAGTTGGGGTTGGGGGAGAGATGGGCGATTGAAATTTTAAAATTTGGGGGCCCCAAACATACGCATTTGGGCAGTGAGGGGTCAAAAATTTTCCAAAGAAAAAGTATCAAACGTCACGAAATCACTTGAACACCAGAAACGGAGACTCAAAGCAAAAAGTCAGGATGTCTAAGTCGTTTTTGATTTGGACTATTCGATTCTACATTTTCAGTATTTTAAGTGATAAAAACTTTTCGAAACTGTTTTTTATGCGCCAGTTCAGAGTTCCTTCATTCAATCAAAAATCTGTTTCATTGAAAATCTTAAGGGTGCTAACATTGTTATCAAATTTAAGCTGGAATATATCACAAAATTTCGTCTTGAAAAGGAATTTTTTCTAAAGAATTGGTTCAGAAGTGTTTAAAATCTGATTTTTATGCTGCAGGTTTGATAATATGATTTAACAACCAAAAGCTTTTTGTAAATTTGGTCGGGTATTTAAAGTGGTAAAGCAGTGACAAAATTTCTGAAAAATTGGGTTTTTGAAGATGGGAAGGCACACATATTGTAAATGAATTTTGTATATTGTTTATCAAAGTTTGGGGTTAAATGCTCTAAAATCTTTTTTCCCAGCAACTAAAGGAGCCAACCATGACAGGTAAAAAAACGGGGGTTGGTGTTCAGATGAAATCAAAACTTTTCCCCTTTTCCTTTGCATCACTTTGCATGCACACAGATTTTTAATCTAGCTGTACGTTCAATAAAAAAGGGAAGAACTTTGGTAAAGTTTAAAAAAATTTTTCAATCACCTATCATTTCATAAGGATCTAGTAATCGCAAAATAAACTGAAGAAAATTCCGGACATGTTCAGGGAACCAAGCTAACCTTTAAAGAACCCACATAGTTTTTAGATGGCTGGTCTGAAAAGTGCTGTTGAGGGCAGATATGAAATTTACTTTCTGTCATAGCCCATTTGCCTACTTTCCCGCAGAGAAGAATGCACCCGCTAGGGGTCTCCTAAAGTATTACCAAAAATTTTAAAACATTATGCTGTAAAATTATGTTGATGCATGGGGTATTGGGGGTTTTCTGACAAAGTTTTTCAGAAAGAGATATACTTTCATGAGATAAACCCTTTTTTGGGAAAGCTGCAAGGGGGAACTTGATTTCATAGAGTAAATGATGGGGATGCACTGAAAGGAATGGGGTTTCCCATTGAAACCGAACAAAGAGGGTTCAAATACGCTATCAAAGGTGAAAGTTAATGGGTTTTGACTGCAGTGAAACTGGTCTTTCTTTAAGAAAGAAGTAAAAAAAACCAGCCTTTAAAAAAAACATAAAGAACAATTTCCAACAAGGACAGTGACATATTCAAAGCATCTTAGTGTTTTTTTGAACCAGTGTAGTAATTGCCACAAACTGAAAGTGATGAGCCTAAATGTATTGGGAAAATGTTGTATGGAGAAAAAATCTGTAAAGGGCAAAAAAGGGTACACCGGAAGGTGTAACAGGGGAGAGAAAAACTTTAAGAACTGTTAAAGAAGGAGCATTTTATCCAGAATGGCCCAAAATAAAGGGAAAGACCGGGGCCCTACAGTAAGAAAAACCCAGGAACTTTAAAAAATACTCTGTCTTCAGGAGATGCATTTTCCCAAATTTACAAAGCTATGAAGATTTCATTTTGCATTTTGTGTCTAGGTTTGCTTGTGAAAAAGCTTTTGTACACAGAACAGGAAAAAACAAGTAAGGATTCACTGAAAACTGAGAACCTTTATGTCTTAATTCAGATTCAAAAAGTCAGAAAAGACTGTCCAAAATTACCAGTTTAAAGGGATAAAGCTCTGGTGTGCTAAGAAAAGGGGAGAAGTCTAGCAACAGCAGTACAAGCCAAAAGGGTGAAGTTCAAGTTCCCCTTTTTCCCCCTAAGAAAATAGACTAACAAAACATAGCTGAAGACATTAGAAATGTTTTTACCGTTTTTAACATTTTTTTTTGCAGTTTTCTTAAATATTGTCATCCAGTTTTAAAAACCAAAGGAGTGTTGATTAGCTCTTTATATAGAACTTTTAAAAGGTTTTTTACAAAGCTACAAGGTACAGACAAGCTGATCTTTTTTATGGGTTTTTCCAGGTAAGAGGGGATGCCTTTTAAAATAAGTGCTTTTAGTTTTTTTATGGGTGAAAAAAAAAATTTGTTTTCGTTTCAGATTTCAAAAAATTTAAGGGGGGGAAAAATCATTTACCTTAAAAATTTATCTGTAGTCTGAGTATTAAAGTAATAGGATCTACAAGAAACAAATTTTTCCCTTAAACCATTTTTTTTTTGATTTGAAGAGACCAATAAAAAAAATAACCGTCTTTTCCCGCTGTTTTAAAAAAAAATTTAACTTCCCCGTTTGGGGTTTTTTTTTTTTTTTTTTTTGTTGTTTTTTACATGCATACCACAAAAAAAAAAATTAAAGGGGCTGACTTTGTAATTCACACATTTTAAAAATTTTGCTTCAACGTGCTCTCAGTGCTTTGAGCATATTACGGAGGGAAGTATAAACCGGGCGTGACTGACCAAAACTACGAGCCGTTATATGGGTTTTTTGTGAAATTTAATTGTTTCGCTTTTTTAAGGGGTTGATATTGTAAATCTGCAAAAAATTGGGGGTTTTTAAACACCCCATTTTTTTCACCACAAAAAGGATTTTATATTTGGAAAAAAATTGGAAAACACTCCACAACTCTCAATATCAGAGAGGAGAGAAAAAAAGAGAGAGCCTGGGAAAACCCTTGTGTGTTGGTAGAAACTTCTATAAGTTATCCATTTCAAAATATATTTAGCACCTTTCTCAGGTTTTCCCGAAACAATTTGGAAAAAGGGGAAAGTCACTGCTCGAACTTCCTCTCCTCTAAAATAAAATCAATTTTTTATGAAACTATTTCCCAAAATAAAACACATTTATGTTGATTTTTACAGTACATTTCTGTAAAATCAATGTTTTTAAAAATATTATTAATTTTTTGTTGATTATGTATTTAAAGGAATTTCGTGGGTATTTTTATTAGTGGATTGATGTTATAGAAACATAAAGGAATGTTTTCGTGGGTATTAATATTCGTGATAAAACTCTCCATCAATTCGACGAAAATTGGTGCCATCTAAAATAAATGGTTTCACAGTAGTGTGATGTCCAGATAATTACAGTAAGGGGCAAGGCCCTGAGTGCACTGAGGCCACACTTATCGAATGTTAGCTGGAAGGTTTCTTAACATGCAAAGTGCAAGTGACTAGACCGGGAGTCGAACTTTATGTTTGCGTATTGCGTATTTCATTCGGCATTAAGAAAAAAAACTAAGTACTTATAATAATAGATTGAGCATGTTATCATAATTATTGTTTTCATAAAATGATATTTAATGAGGAGGTGAAACTACTTTAATATCGAAACCGAATTCTTCGAGACTTTTATCTCAGTTGATGTTGGCATATTTGATAACTGCCATTGAGAAACCATGAGATAAGATCTTCGACGAAGATAATGAAAACTTAACGATGTAAAAATTTTAGCAAACCCAAATTAATAAGAGTTTTGACCATCAGGTAAACATAATAAGCTACTGAAAACATATCGGTCAGAGCACAAAGAACTTACTGAAAAGTCATGACTTGAGACTTGACACTTGACTTGACTATTTGAGTTTACCGTCGCTTCGACAGTATTTCAGTCATATTGCGACGTCCAGCTAATACAGGTGGAGGAAGACCCAGAATCCACGGAGGCATCCGGGTAGAACCACCGACCTAACCGCAAGCCAGCTGGAAGGCTTCCCACATGAAAATCCGAATAACCCTGCCGGGATTCGAACCCACGCGGTGAGGGGATGAAGAGTGTTAATCAGCGACTTTGCCCTCTCGGCCACGAGGCCCCACTGAAAGTATGAATCAATGTTGACTTGGTATAAATGTTAAATTTTTACAAATACAAGGCATTTCATCTGCCATATGGTACGAAAAAACATTATAAACAGCAACATTATTGTTTTCCATATTCCTTTAATTATAATTACCTCGCACTTTAATATCAGCACGACATTATAGCATAAAACGTATATAAAAGCACAAACATTCCAGAAAGGAAATCAACGGTCATACAAATTGAAACCTGCGAAATAAAAAGCCCAATCAGATAATTCTCTGAGAGAGAGAGAGAAAAGAGAGAGAGAGAGGATAGTGGGGGTTTATAAAATGTAATATACATGTAGTAATAGAATTTTGTTGTATGTGTTCTTTTTGTTTTTGTGTTCTGATTTTGGCGCTGTTGTCTTTGTTATTGTTTTGTTGTCATTGCTGTTTGGAGAGGTGTTTTTTTTGTTTTTTTATGGGAGTGTATTTTGTGGTGTGTTAAGTGTTGGTTTTTGCTTTTCTTATATATACATGTATATCTAAACATTTAGTAACCAATCCGCGAGAATTGATTTAATGAAATGTGCTTCTATTTGAAGAATTTCATAGTCTCTAGAATACTTAAGCACGTGTATATGTCCTAAAGAATATGACTTTTATGCGAAATTTGATGTGAACAAACATTAGATCTATAACGTTATTGCGTATGAAGAAGTGTACATCACTAATCCAAAGGATGTAGGTTCGAATAGTTCCGGGCCGGCACGGTTCCTGATACGGTTTTTAATGGGGTGAACAGCGTTTTTGCTTTTCTCCGTGCCTGTATTCACATGATGAAATTTTAAAATGAAAAAAAATTATTTTGGATCGAGCATATCACTCAATTTTCATGAAAATGTCTATGGTAATGATTATGACGGGTGAAATTTAAGTTTTCCGATAATTTTTTTTTTTTATCGTTTTTGTTTTTTTTTGCGGAGTGTTTTATTTTTCTTACAAAAAATCAAAAAATTACCGTTTTCCGTTTTCATATTTTCCCGGTACACGTTTTCTGTAACATTTAACAAAACTTTTGATTTTGGGAAAAAAGGTTGTTTTTTTTTTGTTTATTGGCTTTACCGGGCTGCGATAGTATTTAATCATATGCGACGTCCTGCAAATTTTACAGGTGGGGGGGGGAAGCCCCCGAGTATCAGGGGAAACCGGGGTAGAACCCCCGGGCCCCCAAGGAAAAGGTTGAAAAAACAGGTACCCAATTTTTTTTAAACTTTATTTACTTTCTAAAAATAAATTTTCGATTTATTTTTTGTTGTTGTATTGGGGTTTACCGTCGCTGCATAAAATTTCAAAAAAATTAGGGGACGTAGTTAATTATGGGGGGGAAAGGGGCCCCCTCCCAGAGGTACCTGAGAAAAAAACCACCAACCTACCGCAAGCCAGGGGAAGGTTACCCCCACATAAAAAACCCGAAGCCCCCCCCCGGGGGATTCGAACCCACAGGGTTTGGGGCTGAGGCTTGTACCACGACTTAACCCCCGGGCCCACGGGGCCCCCCCCCCTTCGTTTTGTGTTTTTAAAAATTTTATGCAAATTTCACCTTCACCACCGTAAAAAACCCAAGGTACGAAGGTCTTTTTTTTTAAATCTCCCCTCTCAAAATGCAGTCTTTTTACATAGGGTTTCCCCATTGTATTAGCGGTACCATTTAGAGCATCGAATATTAAATCATTTTGCAAGACGGAGAATCACGTCAAGACAATAGTCATTCGGCCCGATTTTTCCCGCGCTTGCGTCAAAAGTTTTCTTTTTTTTTCTGAGATGTTTTCGGGTCTTTCCCTGGGGTTTAAAAGCCCATTTCAAAAGGGGCAAAATCTAACCACCCTCGATATCTCGCGAGAATTGAATTACGGCGGGAGGTAAAGAAAACATTTCATTCTTCTGGCTGAGAAAAAGAGGGTCGATAGAACAAATGGAGTTTAAATAACATTTGGTGTTGATTTCTTCTTAATTCGATTTTGATAGTTGTCTGCAGTGATGGCTTTTCCGTCCCTTTTCCCTGAGGGACTATTGATTCAACAAGGACATTTACGTGTAATAAAAGTCCTAGAAAAAAACTGTTTATTTTTAAGTTTTGGAATGATGTTAGGGGGGAATTTTTGTACCTATGATGTGCTTTTTTAAAAATATAAATTTTTGAAGATGGTTTGACTAAGATGTTACTTTAGGGAATTTTTGACGGGGGGCCCGATTGGTCTAATTTTTGGAGGTCCACTGGAAAAAAAGGGTCGGGGGTTTTGTTTCCCCGTTCGTGATTTTAAACTGTGGTCTTTTAAATTGAAAATTAAATGTTTTCGCTTGTTTTGGGTTTTAATTTAATGATTCGTTTTTTTAAAAGGGAGTGTCTTTCCTATCCCGCATGTTATCAGGTATTTATTATGTAGGCCCAAATTTTCTGTAGAATGTTCCCCTTTGCATACGCATAGGGCTTGATACTTGTTTTCATCATTGACACATGTTTAGGGAATGATCCCAAATGTTCAGGGGAATGTATGATACTAATTTAGGGCAAATTTCTTTAAAAATTTTTAAATTAAAATCCCAAATACGTTTATGGTTTTAAAATATGAAACATTTTGTATGTTACATTGAACCCACATTCCCCAAATAAATGTATTTTACTTGTTTCACATTTCAATGGTAGGGAAACATTTTACTTGTACCACATGTCTTAAGAAAAATATACTTCAGTTGTATATGAAAAGGTCTGGGGTATGATACTTATGGCAAATGTCCCTGTTGTGGTATTTGGGGACTCAGTCCCATGGGTTTTATAAAGTATGTCACAAATTTTTTTAATACTTTATCCACATATGATAAATTTCAAAATGATGGTATAAGCACTTCAACACAGTTCTCTTTGGTTACTTAAATATCAAAGCATCCTAACAAAACCCAATTTTTTCGGGGAAAGGGCTTTTGATTCCGGGATATATCAAGGGATTCCAAATTAAAAAATAAAATTTTTTTACATAAAATAATGATATACTATGTTCTTTTCAGTAAGATAAATGCTTTCACCCACAGTGACAGTGATTTAAAAGGGCTGCAGGAAATACTTTTTCACTAAAAAAGTATTTATGTATTAAGCAAGTATGGGAAATTTTTGCCTCCCTTTGTTTTCTTTAAATAACAAATATTCACATGGATACCCCCCTTTTACGAGGCTGAAAAAACTGGGGCAAAAATTTCAAAACCCGGTTTAAAATTTGAAAAAAGGGGGTTTCCCAAAGTAAAAAGTCAGTGGTACACTTACCTACCTCAATGATGTTGTCTATCAATCTCTAATTAAATGCAAAAAAGAATTTTGTTGCCAAAGTTGTTTGGGGTTTGGGGGTTTTTTCCCCCTTTTCTTCTTTTCAATTAGTATATAACAATCACGATGGAGGCGGCCCTTTTGAAATTGAGGATTGTTTTTAAAAACCCTATGGACATCGATTTTGTTGTCAAACAAAGGCATAATAATTAAAATCAATAACAAAATAGTGTATTTATAATCATTTGCAAGCTTTCTTTGACAAAAGGGTCCTGATTGTGTTAAGGTGCCGCAGTCAACACTTGAAAACCTGCAACTTCATTTACACTGCAGATGACAATAACTTTTGTAGATAGGGAAAAAAACAGAAATAAAAACTTTTATCACATCGGACAATTTTATCATTAAATTTGTCAAGTAGCATGTTATATTTCAAAATTAAATCTTTAAAACAGAAACAAAACTTATTTTAGGCCGAACAGGGTTGAATACACAAAATAATTCCATTCTTTTGAAAGCAGTTAGCATAAATTAAAAAAAATGTATATATTTGTTTTGAGCAGATATGGAATAATGGTATAATTTCATCTCCGAGAAATACTATCATAACATTTTTACGCACTCGTGAAAATATTAAAAGTGTCAATATCTTAGGTGGCGTACCGACAAAAAACCTGTTTAAAATCTATTAACCTTATTAAAGCAGACAGTAATCAGCCTCCAGAAAATCCTTCATGTAATTATACATTTGCCTTTATTTAGCAGTCACCTGCACTAAACAGACACTTTAAAAACTTCCTTTTCCAGGCAGCCTCAGACAGATCTGACAAGTTCCGACAGCCGAGTGATTTAATCGTTTGCCGGAAGTTTGGAATTTTGATCTTCGGTAGGAGCATATCAAAGTCTAAATGTATCAACCTTTCTTCATACTCGTTTTATAGTCTGGGATAGTTCCAGGACTGGTTGGACCTGTGTCAGGATCATGTATAACTGAACTGGTATTGGATGTAGCCTCATTACATTTGTTTACGGCGTGATATTGCAGTGAGGCAGCACTTTAACCGTTTCATTTTGACAAAAACATCCCCCAAATACAGAAAAAAAAATGTTTAGGTCCTACGGCATACTCTGAAAATAAAATAAACGATCTCCGATGTGCTTTTTTAGTTCTAGAAATTTTAAATAAAATTGCGGGGGCAATATCATGCGAATACGAACCCATGCGGACGCATTCAAATGCAGGTTTCTATGCGGGGTTTCTAGTATATGACCTTCAATCCCAGACAACTATAACAATGGGCGTATCGTTTCTACTTTTTTTTTTATTCAATAATAATGCTTGTGTAGTTACTGTTCTGATTTCCTTAATAGCCCCCCTGAACAGTTTTCCCGAGAGGATTATAGAAAATAGCGTGCATGACCTTATTAACAATCATCATCAATCTATCCGTCTGGCTGAACATGGCCTCCTAATGTGTTTGGTATTTATTTATTTTTGGCTTCTCCTACTGCAGTAGCTTTATTTTCGTAAAAGCATACCCTAGTCTATTGCTACTTTTTTCCCATATACCACATATAACTCATAAAATAGAAATATTGTTTAGCTGACATGTTTTCATTTTTCAGCACTTACCTCTCTTCAATTCCAATATACGAGCTGTATACATGTAATTAAACAAAGATTCAATGGATGCAAAATTGAAACTAAAACACAGATTTCTAGCGATAAAGAACCATTAGTACTTATCGATAAATACACTGTAATTCTACATAACTTAAAGAGATTTCATCATCCTTGCTTTTCTAATAAAAACAATTAAATTCAACACATATTGTTTTACAGTATAAGTTCATTGACTATAAGTGTACATGTACTTCGGGGCCCGTGGCCGGAGGGGTTTACAGTCGTGGACTACAAATCTCTCAGCCCCTCACCGCCGTGGGTTCGAATCCGGGTTGGGACTTCGGATTTTTCATGTGAGGAAGCCTTCCAGCTGGCTTGCGGTAGGTCGGTGGTTCTACCCGGGTACCTCTGTGTACTCGGGGTCTTCCTCCACCTGTAATAAGCTGGACGTCGCTATATGATTGAAATACTATCGCAGCGACGGTAAACCCCAATACAACAACAACAACATGTACAACAATACTAAAACATACTTGGACTAGTTTTTGTAATTACAAAACACCACACGGTGATCTCCCTTGCACGATCACGTAGAATGAAGGGGAGATAACTGCGTAAAGATTGGAAGATCACGGGACCATCAGTTATCCGTCTAAACGTTGTTGCAAAGACCACATCGGGAAATTTAAACGATTTTGACTAGAGCTTCAACAAGTAAAACGCGTTTACCTGCCGTGCGTTCAGTAAAGGCATCCGCTAACGGTTGCAAGTTGGTACCCTGCTTATATTCTTTATACAGCGATAAACAGGGGGGCAACAGCTAATACAATTCAAAACCAAAACAAGAATATTTGTAAGAAAAAAATGGGCTTTATTGCTATATTCATCATACATACATTGTTTTCAAGAAGAGAATATAAAAAGTAAATAAAAAACAGAGTGTGGTACTTATAAATTAGCACATTAACCTTACTATATATCAGCCAAAATATTCATAAAAGAAAAAACATGTAAAAGGAATAAGACTTCCAAAATGATATTTGGACAGTTGTTTTTTCATGCTTGTGTAGGGCTATGTTACTTTTTTTTTCATGTTAACTTGTGTATGTCTTAATTCACCTGTATTCAAAAATGCATACAATTAACTACATCTGTTAATATCATAAAAAAAAGTTAAAGAGAAAGAGCATGCTTCCATTGTGTAAACCCCAGTATTGGGATACACAGAGATTCAGAACTGTGTTTTCTGGTAATACTGCAATCCAGAAATATTCTCTGATAGACTGACACCGATACCTTCGACCTCACTTTAAAATTAAAAACGCGACTAGTTGAAAATGTTTTCTAAAGCTATACAAATCATTTTCAGCATGCTATCTTCTTTAATAAACATTTCCCCAGTTTCAACTTACAATGATTTTGATCATACTTGTAAAGCTATTACTGACTGGTTGTTTTATCAGATACGTCACAACCATTTATACTGATGTCATATTACACGTAAGAAAATATCAAAAAATCCAAAAACGTTATAATCACTAACTTCAGTATGAGTTATGTCCCTTTTATAATCTTCATGAGGGAATATCTTCAAAGCTACATTTATGAGTGCTTATCTATTCTTGAGGAACATAATAAAGATTTAAGTATCAAAGTATACACACTGTGTTTTTCGTATAACTACATGCTTCTTATGTCAAAGTTTGTTTACAAGAATCCAACCCTAACTTTTTTTTTTCAGTGAAAATGTAGATAGAGTCTTTATATTTTGACCATATCTTTAAAAAGCACAAAATAGCAATTATATTACCTCATTCAAAGGTTGGAGAAACATATACAGAAAGTACCAGGGATAAAAATCTACCAGTATGTTCAAATCAGTTGTTTTAGAGATATATTCAGTAATAGGTAGGGTGATCAAGAACAAACATTTGTTAATTATTGTCTTAATTATACCAAATATTTTTTTTTCTTTTTTCACAGTACAGCTTAATCTATGATTGGTGCCTAAAAAAAATATAAACACCCAAAGTTGTAAATTAATTTATTCACATATTCTGTTTTAAATAATAACCAATTCAAAACCAAAATGGAAAAAAATCTTTTTTCCATTCCCCGTTAAGATGTTCCCCTCCTCTTTAATATTTACATTTGGTGCACATATATACCACATAATTATTCCTACTTAAAATGGTATCATTTATTTTACAGATATCTTCATTTATTATTTCGTGAGTTGATTACATACCTTTTAGTGACTATATAGGTAAATTCCAAGGTTAGTACCATTCTGACAATTTTTTTTTACTTGTACGAGTCAACACAGCATTTTTTCCACTCTTTACCAAACTTCAGCGTATGAACTTTACTTCAACATCATGATTAAATAAATCAAAAACATTTAAAATATTACAATTAGGGAACAAACATACAAAATAAGCAGAAATAATTCTTGGCTGCTTCCAATACATAATAGAAATATAAACATGAACCCTGTATCTAACAAGTCTTTGTCACTTGAATATAATGAATCTTTAGTTTGATGAAAAAAAAAAAGCTGACCTTGTCTTTGTTTGAAGTTTGCACTTCTTGACATCTGCCTCATTACTCAATATTTTTTCTTGTCATACTTTTTGTTCAATGCGCTATAGATCAGTAAACTTCAAGACAAGATTTTCGTAAGTATCCAAGTGACCTAGCTAAGAAACTGTCAACCTTTATAGGATTAATGATATTGTATAACCAGATATCTAATAATCTTTTTTCTAGATCGATTAATTTGATCTTCTTTGCAATGAAACAGACCAGAATGCATATGCACCAAGACACCTTAATAGGAGTATTTCGGAAAACAAGAAAAAAATGCTACATGTGATATGATGGTTTCTCTTTCTTTGGCTATATTTATTACATATAAATGTATTCAAGAATAAATGAATTACTTATCAAAATTTCTTCTGGAAATGGCTTTACCATTTCCCTTTATCTAATTAAAATCTGTTTAATTAAGGTAAAAGTTTACTTGTTACAATACATATGGTGGAAAATGAGTTAATTTAATTGCCATGAATTTGTTAAATATGCAGCCATGATAAATCAATAGTTATCTTGTATAATTATGTGAGATGGTTGGATTGTGATTAAGATACTGGACATTTTATTTCATTTTCTGAATCGACCATTCTTGGAAAAGCTTAAATCATATAGAGACATGTTGAAACATTTTTGTTAACTTTTTGTTTGTAAAATTTTTAGAATTCACAATAGATGCAAAAGGAATAATTTAAAACAAAATATGCATTCATAAATATCATATTTTCATTCATAAAAAAAATGCTTATCTTTCTTTTTCTTTCTTGTACATGTACTTATTAAAATCTACTACAAGCTGAGAATATCAAAATATATTTGAACATTAAAATACAACTTAAGGCAGACAACATTAAAGGCAAACAGATGTATATCAACATAAATTCAAAGAGCAAAAATATCTCATTTCTTTCTTAAATCCATCTTTATTAGAACTCTCTACAAGAGAAGTAGTGATTTGCCATCTTTTGTATATATTTGATTACTATTTCATAGCAGACGAGTTTCAGCAGATGTGTATATATACATGTAAATGGTCAACCCATAGTTTAACAGAACTCTTTTCAATTCTGTTTAAAATTTAGTGTCAAAAGTGGGATAATTCTGGAATATTCCAGAAAATTCTACTACAATTTGCAGCAGACGACATTGAGGCGACCATGTTGATGAGGTGGAGATGAGCAGAGAACCAGGCAGTCTCACTGTTTGAGGCTGAAAACCAATGTCAGGAACTGTTCATAGGTAATAGTAATCCAACCGTCCTGGTCCGTGTCATGCATGCGGAAGGAATTGGTAAGTGTCTGAAACATAGATGAAATTTTTGGAAAATGGAAACTAAATACCAACAAAATTAAGGTAAAGTCCCTGTAATGGTTCTTCTATGTCTTGAACCAATTAACCTCTACCAAGATAACCAAGGTACCCTAATGAAACATTAGGAAACCTTGGTTATTTCTATGAAAGGCAATGAGGGATGAAATGTAGCGGAATCATTACAGCCTCTTTACCTTAAAGAGAGTACTATAGTGGTCATAGATCAATAACCTAGTACCCTTACATGGAACTAGATACAGTGACCAAAACAAAGGCCAGATTCAAGTTTTGACCATCTGACTTTGATGATAATCATTTGACCAATTCCACCTTCTAGAACTTCAAAAGTTAAAGGGATTATCCTAGCTATTTAATCTTAACTTTTGGGATTCACTTTTCAAGGGATTAACTTAGTTTTATTAATTATGTTAGAGGGCCATGAGGTGAATATTGTGCAAAATAAAGTGGTTGCAAAAAGAGAGATTCTAAAAGCCTTTCAATGAAATCCTTTTGATTGCCATAGCAACCAGAGTTCTTGATGCACCAAGTCTATTTAAAGAATTTTCGTGAAAGATCACCAAAAGACTACTCATGCTGAGATATATTATTTGTGGCAAGTGAATAAGAAAAACAAGAGCTGTCAAAGGGGGCAGCAAGCTTGACTATTCAAAATTCTTATTGGTAAATCAAATGAAACCTATTTCAATTTTTGTCCTTCACATACCCTGTATATATTAATAGTCAAAAATGATATAACCTGATAGCCTGATACCCCTGAATATTTTTATAAAGTCTAAAATCAATCCCATGCCTACTAGTTACTGAGATAATGTACATGCAAAACTTTAAAAAGATATCGAAATTAGAAAAAGGTTATAATTTGTATTAAATTCAGTCAAAGAGTTATCCTACTTGGTTTTTTGATGCCCCTGAACACACTCATAAACTTTCAAATCAATAACATGAATGGTTATAAACGTATTGAGATATATAAATGTATAGTAGCTTGCAAAACTTTACCCAAAATTTCTTAGTTAGGCCATAATGTGTATTAAAATCTGTCAAGAGATATCTACCTTGGTTGTTTGATGCCCCTGAACATATATAAACTTTCAAATCAATACCATAAATGGTCATTGAAATATAAGCTTTATAGTAACTTGCATGCAAAACTTTAACCAAAAGCTGCAATGCAGACGCTGATGCAAGGTTGACTGCAATAGCTCTCTTATTCTCGAAAAAGTCAAGATAAAAATGACCAGGAGTTCTTTCTATAGTTTTGAATATCCTAAAGCTGTCCATATGATGGCTCGCTATACTTTCTACCACTTTTTACCTTAACCAAATTCATTATAAGCAAAATATTTTACCAAAATTCCAAGAGCCATGATTAACAATAAATTCAGTCAGAAGTCATCTTAACTGATAGCCTGATATCCTTGAACACATATGTGAAATTTCAAGTCAATCCCTTGACAAATTGCTGAGATATATGCATGTTAGTATGTTGCATACAAAACTTCAGCCAAAATTCTATGTTCCTAAAGGACCATAATTTGCACAGAAGTCGGTCAAGAGTTGTCTTACTTGATTTAAAATGCCACTTACGACTTTAATAAAGTATAAAATCAGTAAGCATATGTAGCTAATAGGATGCATGAATCATAGTAAAGTACATGCACAGAAAGTTTCATCATTTATTTTAAAATACCCCTGAATACCTTTTTTAAGTTTCAAGTCAATCCCATAACTGATTACTGGGATATATGCATGAGAGTATGTTACATCTAAAACTATAACCAAAATTTTGAAGTTCAACTGAGGCCATAATTCATTATTATACTGCGACGTAAAATTCTGTCTTCTGATTGGCCAATAAGCTGTGTACATAATGTCATGTACACTGGGTATATGTTTATGAGATATTACAAGCATATATCAACACAGGAATATAACTAAACATTGCAGTATAATAAATCTGTTATACAGTTTCCTGATAGGATAAATGACTCTTTATTCCCAGCTGAGAAAAATCATGTCAACCTTGCCTAGCGGCTCGGGTGACATGACTTTCCTCAGCCGGGAATAAATAGTCATGTATCCTGTCAAGAAACTGTATTACTAATATGATAAATTCAGTCAGAAGTTATCTTCCCTGATTGTCTGATACCCCTGAACCAATCAAACTTATTATTTCCAAGTTATTGCAAACAGTCATCCACTTACCTGCATCACAACGCAGCACTGTATGAAGTCATCAAATGCAACAGTGCTTCTACCCTGTCGGTCAAACTTCTTGATCAGAATGTCATAGAATCTTTCCGACAGTCTGTAACCTGTCCGTATGGGAAAAGAAATGCATGAAAAATCACTTAAGCAACAAACATACATGTGCATCATACATGTTATAATGTGATAGGAGTAATGTTTTAAAACAGCATGCAAAGTGCCTAATCGAAATCAGCTGAAATGGACTCTCATAGGTGGTTTGCATGAAAAATCACTTAAGCAACAAACATACATGTGCATCATACATGTTATAATGTGATAGGAGTTTAAAAACTAGTCTAAAAAAATGAGCTGACGGAGACATTAAGAAACAAGGATTTTTGTCAGTCAACATATCAGTATACAAAAGATAAGAACATAAAATTTAATTTCACCAAACTCATCATCATCATCATCATCAGTTTTACTGATCTGAAAATCATTCAATCAAAAGCTATCACTGAAGGTGATAAATGCCCCCATCTACACTGCCTGGACTCGACAATGTAAAAAATATTGAACTTTTTGTAAAATGCAACGGAATATGACATCACCCATGCCTCACATTTGACAAATAAATGATATTCCATACTGTTCTTTTCTCTCACAGAAATGATGCACAAAATGCCATTGTTTACTACAAGTTAAATCCATTTTAGTTTTAAATTAGTCATTATTCAATACACTCAAGCATAAGAAAACCATACATTCATTACCTTTTTAATTTAGGTAAATAGATGTTTCATTAAAAAAAGAATTTGTCCAATATAATGAGACAAAAACCTACCCCATTCTCCAAATATGTGTCATTTAAGGTTTTTTTTAAGTCAAATCCATTTTAGTTTTAAATTAGTCATTATTCAATACACTCAAGCATTAAATAAGCTTGTGAGGTTTTAAAGTCACTAACTTGATAATTATAATCAGGAGACTTTCAACTTGGTACAAGCTGACAATGAGTAAGATTTGAATGGCAGACGAATGACTGGCCATGCTGGCCAAAGATTTGCATGTATCACATGAGTAGTCAAATGTCATTTTAAATTTATCAGATTTATAACATGAAAGGTCAAGCTGGTCCTAAATTATCACATGAGAGGCCATGCCTACCATTGATTTATCATGAGTGGCCATGCTGGCCCTGAACTTCTCACATGAGTGACCAAGGTCATTCTAAATTCCTCCCATGAGTGACCATGCATGCCGAAGAAATATCATATCAGTAACACTTTTTACAGGAATCATATTGGTCCTAGATTTATCATGAAAGAACAACTAGTTGCTAACCCTTTTTCCCTCATAGAGAAAACCATGAAAAGACCTATGCGAACAGCATAAAACCAGATCACCCCTGCGAGTAACTCGCAGGCTGAGGGTTTATGTGTTCGCTGTCCTCAGGGTTGGTGATGAGGATTTTACAATAAATTTGGAAAGGGTGAAATGTGTTTTTTCTGCAATCAGGCTTATGTGGTACCATTGAGTGCTCAAATGATCTATTGAGGGAAAGGGTTTTTGAGCTACGTAAAATCATATTTTTTCTTTGGGGGACACTAATTTTCGTCGTTTCATGGGGGTTTATCCACAAATCTTGTCCCTCAATAGCCTCACTTTTAAAAAAAAGATCCACAATAAATGTACCCAAAAAATTCCCTTGGGTACACAACCATGAAATTTAATGTCAACGAAAATTCATGATTTAAGAAAACATAGCCTAAGAGGGATGAGGGTGTGTTTCCCATTCACTATTTAAGCTTGGATTTTTATTAGATAAATGCGGGGCCTCCATGGCCGAGGGGGTGAAGTCGCTGACTTTAAACTTAATCGCCCCTCACCCGTGATTCGAATCCCTGCTGGTCATTCGATTTCATGTGGGGAAGCCTTCTAGCGGTTTGGGGAAAAGGTCGGTGGTTCACCCAGATGCCGCTGTGCATTGGGGGTCTTCCTCGCCCGGTAATTATTTGGACTTTTTGCTAATACTGAAATCTGCCAAAGCGACAATAAACTAAAATAGTCAAGTCAAATAGTCTATTAATAAAGCCTTACCAAACCCAGTTAAAGTTTCTTTAGTCATTCCTATTATTGGCCAGAGTGTCCTGTCGTAACTCCGGAAACATTCTGCCAGTCTGTGACATACTTCCATAGTGACGCAAACTCCGGGAAATTTTATCGTTCCCGAATGAACGGTAAAACATCCCTGAAATCATAGACACATAAAACCTCTCGATTCATAATTTCTGTGAAAAATAAATCAATGCCATCAATTGATGGATATTCATTTCTTTCCCCGTAACTTTGCTGTATTTGTTTGAGAATTTGGCATTTCAAAAATAAGTAAGGGTTTTGAAAAAATTTTTTCCCTTTTTTAAGAATTATGATTAGTGCTAAAGTTTTTCTGAAATTTTTTCAACCCGTGTTATCAAAAAAATTTTTAAAAAAAGCATGATATATTTTACATTTGGCCGACCATGATCTACTAACAATACCCAGCTTTTGTAACAGGGAAAATGCTTGGATTTTTTTTTCATGACGAAAGGGTAACTAAAATTTGTAAAATTTAAGTCACTTTTAATAAAACAAGTATTGAGCATTTGGAATCTAACAAAGAAAACCCCGTACATTGATGTTCAGAAAATTTATACTTGATTAAAATTAAATTTATTGAATATGAAAGAAAAAATAAATCAATGGAATTTTTTTTTTTCAGGGAGGACCAAGGTTTTTATTATTTACAAATTTCAGATAAAATCACCAGTGAAAATCAAATAGAAAATCGGTTATTTTTTTTTGGGAATATTTGAAATTTTTTAAAGTCCAAAGTCCCCCCCTTTGGGCCCCTGGCAAAACTGATTACTTTTCAAACAAGAGGGCCAAGAGGCCTGTGTCGCTCCCTGAGTAAGAGGCGTGTTTTGGAAATGACAAAAAATCTGGCATCTAAAGTGTTTTTCTAACATTTAACTAAGTGATCTCATATTGACCTACCTGAATTTGCACTCAACTGGGAATTAATGCAGTCTATTCATATCAAAATTTTAATGAAGACGGGGCAAAAAGTAGGCCTCTTAAGTGTTTACAATATTTTTTTTAAAATTTAACCTGGGGACCTGTTTTTGACCTCATTTATCATTTTCGAACTCATCCAATAATCAATTAACAAAAATCCGCCAAATTTATGAAGATTGGGTCAAAATGTGGCCTGTGATGTTTTACAAGGTTTTTCTAAGATTTTACCCGGGGACCTGTTTTTGACCCCACATTACCCATTTTCGAACCATCAAAGAATCATGTAGACAAACAGCCCGACCTTTTTTATGAAGTTGGGCAAACTTGGCCTCTGAGTTTCACAAAGGTTTTTTTTTGGAAAATTTTACCTAGTGACCAAATTTTTTACCCCCCCTGCCCCAATTTCGAACTCATCCGGGTTTATGTAACAAACTCCTGACCAAGTTTCATGAAGATTGGGGCCAAACTTGGGCCCCTAAGTGTTCACAAACATTTTTTGATGAAGGACGACTGACAACGGACAAAAGGCGATCCCCAAAAGCTCACCCAAGCAAAAGTGCTCAGGTGAGCAAAAAATAAAATCTGTTTTTTATAATTTTTTTAATGAAAACCCTGGAAAATTTAATAGAATTTGACTAAAAAAATTGTTTGAGCATACAAAATGGAGATGCTGATCCAACATTTTCCCCCAGAAGCTGCTAAATCTGGGAATCCCTCTGTTTCCAAGGAAATCAAATCTTACCTTTTGTGAGGTACAAAATTTAAAAGGCCAAAATGGAAATAATAGTTAAAAAAAATTGGGCCCAAAAACCATTGTTAAATAAACAAGAAACCTGTGTTGAAAGGCAACACATGAGTCCCCTACCAAAGAGGTGTTTTTTTTTGTTACCATAGCAACCAAATTTTGGTCCAAAAAAAACCAACATCAGAGTGACACGCAAACCCCTCCATACTCCCATCTATTCTATAACAATTTTCATAATATTATCTTAAAAAGGTTTTTTTAAGTTATCGCTGGTTTCCAGTTTTTCCGGACATCGGGAAAAAACCCGGAGGACAAACCAATAGCCCCCCTCTGGTGAAAAACACCGCCGGGGGACAAATTAATGCCCATTGTAAAGGCTTATCATGGGAAAATTTAAACCCAAATCTTTTCCGGAAGCCCTTATTAAATGACAATGTTTGTTTACGGATATTTGTTTTTTTAAATTTTCCAAAAAAAGGGCAGGTTTGAAAACACTTCAGAAACTTTTTTAATCAATTTAAAACTTTTGAAGTTTAAATTTAAGATTTTAAATTAACCACCTATCTTTCAATCTTACTGTTTCTGGATTGAAAGGTGCCCCAAGTTCCTGAAGAAAAAAAAAAAAAAAAGAAAATGTAATTTTTCAAAAAAAAAATAATAGTGTGAGCCAATTTTACTTACAAATGTATATAATAACAAAAATTATCTTTGAAGATTCACCAAATACTGCTTTGTCACAGTTCCCTTTTACTAGTCAGACAGTTTTGTGAAATTTAAAAAAGGGCCATAAACTTTTCAAAATCATCCCCAAATCATGACATGCCAACAATATGTGCATTTGGTTTGGGTACTTTTCGCCCTTGAAAAATTTTTCATCAAAATCCAACCAAATGTAGCTGAGAAAAAAGGCGGCCCAAATCTCGTCTCCCAGATAGAATGACAAATTTAAACCGACAAAACCAAAACCACAGACTGACTCCAATATAGCCCCTATAAATTTTGCCCGGGGATATAATAATAAATGAAGCTCATTTTGTAAATATAAATTTAAATTCTCTTTCATCATACAAAAAAATGAAAGAAAAAGAAAAACTTTTTATATTCAACATTAAATTAAATACCTGTAATAATTCTGCTACTTTTTTGGACCAAAAGGCCCTTTTTCACGAGAAAACCCAAAGGGTTTTCCCCAATTTTTAAAAGGGTTTTTAAAGTGCTCCAAGAAAATAGAAAAAACCAAACCCGGGGATTTTACCTTAAAAAGGGGAAAAAAATGTTTTTTTAAACCCAAAATTTTAAAGGGAAATTTTGTTTACCCCCTAAAATTTAAATTTAATATTTACAAGGGTTTGAAAACAAATGAAATTTGTATGTTTCCCAATGTTATTTTTTAATAAACATAAAACTGACTTTTTTTTTTTCTTTTTTTTTCAGAAAATAAAAATTAGGTGTTTTTTTAATCAAAAAAAAAATGCGGGAAAAAATAATTCCCATTTTTTTTTTTCTTACAAATAGTAAAACACAGTTTTAGGCATTGAAAACCCAAGGTTAAGTTTTAAAATTTAAATATTTTACTAAATGTACACATCTGTAGACCGAATTTGTAAAACATAATTATCAGCTGGAAATCTAACACAAAGGTTTTAAAACTTATACATTTGGAAAAAAAACATTGCAAGACTTAGAGGTCCAACCCCCTCATCTCTTAAACAACATGAAGAAAACACAATCATGAAAAAATATAAAGCAAGAAATCCTGAATGGGGAAAAAAAAATTTTTCTTTTAAATTTTTTGCACATACATTCTTTGAAGAGGAGGGCATAAAGCATTACTGCCCCCCAAGAAAGTTTTAGCAAGCAAACAAAATCAATGCAAATGCACTCTTAAGTAAATTTCTTTAGGCTGCATTTCACAAACAAGCCTTATTACAGTGGAATGAGAAAGTGCTTGTAACAAAAAGAAACCCCAAAAATTGTTCCCATTTTTTTGACTGGGCACAAAAAAGCTGAAAATTTCCTTAAAATTTAAAGTACAAACCTATATTTAGGAATTTATTTAAAAAATGAGTTTTCTTTTTTCCCTTTACAAATATGTATAGAATTTCATTTACTTTTATGTTTTATTGTTTGTTTGGGTTTAACATCCCCCTGACAGTAAATTTTAGTCATTTGGGGACAATGGCTAAATTAGAAAAGATTTTTGTGCTGTCACAATGCAGTATCAGTCGTAGACCCTGTGGCATGATACCAAACCCAGTTTACATTACCTGAAAACCGGGGCCCAAACCCCGCCCCGGACTAATATATAAGCTGAGTACCATACCAATTTTTTATGACATTTTTTTGTTTTCGGCCGGGGATCAAAGCCATGACCTTGAAAGGGGGACACTCTAAAACCCCTCGGGGTCTGTCATTGGCTTTAAAGTTTTAATTTTTTTCATACAAAAAATAAATAAAAATTTACCCCTTTCAAGTTAAATATAAAAAAACCCAAACTACAAAACTAAAAAAAATTTGGGTTTAAAATTTTTAAAAAATTTTACTATAAAAACCCCCCCTTCTGCAAAAAAGGGGGAATCCAAGCAAAATTTGTATTTTTTACCAGTAGTTGAGTTAAGCGTCCAACAGTTAAAATTTTATCAAGGGGGTTTACTTTCCCTTTTCCCCGAAAATATTTACGTATGAAATTTAGTATCAAACTAAAATTCCCCATGGGAAAACCCAAAGGGGAAAATTTTTTAGTATAAGTAAAAAATCATACTTAATTTCTATTTTTTTTTTTCGAGAACACGGGGCTTGGTCAAAATTTAATCCTTTCCCTCATATAGACCATTTTGGGCGCACTCAAAAGGAAACCCCATAAAGCCGATCTGCAGAAAGCCAAACCCCAAACCTTAACCCAAATTTTTAAATTTCAAAATCCTCATTACCAACCACTGAGGGGCAGCGGGGGCAGCAAAAAAACCTGATCAGCCTGCGGTTACCCCGCCCCGGGCTGATCTGGTTTTTTGGGTGTTCGCAAAAGGTCTTTTCATGGGGTCCTCCCATGAGGGGAAAAGGGGGAAAATTCCCCTTTTCAAACCACACCCAATCAAATATCTTGTTACCAGACCAATCAGACCAATTTTCCCATTTAAAATCCGGATTATGCAAAGGAGACACACCCCCCACCAATTTTTTTTTTAAATTTTCGCCAGGGAAATTTTGCCTACAGGGATTTAATCTACAAGCTCCTGCTTATGGGGGGGGTGCTCTAACCGATCAGCTTTCGAAACCAATCAAATAAAACTATTACACCCTTACATCATTTTTTGTACTTGTTTCCCAAAACCCGTCTTCTACAATAAAAAAAAAAAGGCCCCTTTAAAAACACAGTACAGAAAGCGAATTTTTTTGCTTTCCCTTTGGGGGGCAATTAATTTTTTTTTAATGTAAAATGTAGCTGCAAAATAGTTTCCCCCCCTTTCTTTTTTTTTCCCTAATTTTTAAACTATGATTTTTTTTTCATGATCATCCCCCGAATTTTTTTCCCCCTTTAAAAAATTTTTTTTCTTTGGT
>CM037783.1:30187553-30237553 GCA_021229015.1 Solen grandis | reverse complement strand
ATAACGTGAGAAAAATTTCTTGAGGAAAGTATTATAATCTTAAACTTTTCCTGTTTCCCTTTTCAAACGGATGCGTAATCAAATAAGATCTATATTTATGCCTTCTCAATATCTTCTGAGGAAGATGAAAATGAAAATAAGAAAAAAAAAAGATTTAAAGCTTATTTTTGAACATAAGTATATATTTATGATAAAAATGATTTCCGCATTAATCATACATTATTATGCATCATTATTCCATTTTTGTGTATTAACTTATATATTCAATACCTTTGAAATAAGCAAACGGAAAGCCGCTTCGTTTGTATCTTAAACAAACGACTTCTAGTTTTTATTATTATTATTATTTTATTTTTGCATCGCTGAATTATTGTAACAAAACAATGGTTCAATCAAAGGGTGACCAAAACAACCACATGAATGTACTGAACATGTAAAAAATCGTACCTATCGACATACTGTGTTGTTTGTATATTAAAACGGTCTTGTATACGGTACAGTCTTGTCGTGGCAGGTGTACCTGTTTCTCCGGGAAGAATAGCAGCTCCTTGTTACTGGTAACCCACGCGCAGCAGTGGGAACTTTACAAATATAGTAAAATATTTGTATCTTGGCGTCCTTGCTAAGTGTATTTTGCTTGATAAAGTTACTTGTTTCGAACACTTTGTTGTCTGATTTTAAGCAGCACCTGACATGCACGTTGCGGAACTTCCTGTACCATCGGCCGTACACGTGCACGTTGTCCCAGGGAAACTGAGGCGGAAAGAGTTGGTCACAGAGGCGGCAAACAGGTAGAATCCTGGAATTCCTCCACTGGTGAAGGTTGGCTTGCGAACCCAGTGTCCAGATAGGAAGTAATGGGTAAAATTTGCATCAATTCTGATATGAAAAGGCCTTATAGATTGAGAAAGACCAGTTTCTTTGACCATCAAATGACTTCCCCTCACCTATACAATAAAGATTGAACAATTGTTTTACGATAAATTAGGCCTTAGCTCAGATACAAACAGGAGCCTATAATATTGCTTTTCAGAAGAACGTTGTAATTTTCATTTTTACGTTGCTTTATGTCCTTTCTATATACAGTTATGTTAAACGAAAGTCCATTTGATGAATTAACTTAAATGTTCTGAGTCACTATGCTATGTATGTTTGATGTATGTTGTTGCCATTGGTTGTATACAATTCAGTATAAAAGGTCAGAAGAGGGAGATACCGAGATAATTACCCAGAGAGAGACCTAGGCAAAGGTCTAAGGAGCGTGCGGAAGCATGCGTCTTGGAAGCTTTTATAGACGGAGTGAGCCTCCTAACGATGTTGACAATGTAAACAAAGAGTATAAAGACCGAGGAGGCTCCTGTGTTTGTACGGCCATTATACGACATGATTTGCTTGTACAGATTTGCCAATATATTAGTCGCACAAGCCCATAGAACGTACCGTTTTGATTATGAAGAGATACAAATAAATTCCAGCCAGCAATGACATTGGTATTATGCAGAGCATGCCTCTCTTGGCCGCCGTTTTACCTAAAAAATTACATTATAAATCTGTTTTACTTCAAACGCTACAAGAACATTTAAAAACTTCAGTAATGCAAATAAATAAATAAATAAATAAATAAAATAAATAAATAAATAAATAAATAAATAAATAAAATAAATAAATAAATAAATAAAATGAAAACATAAGTACATAAACGTCACACATAATATGTAAAAAAGAAAAATGTAAATAATATCACAGATTTACCCCTTTCAAAATATAAGCTTGTATATTTCAACTTTTATATTTTACTTTCATAAAACTTATATAAAACATTTTTTCGTAAACGTGCTGTCACTTAAAACCCTTTGACTGGTTCAATAACTCAGTTGATAACACATTGTTAAATTACAAATTAATGTTAAAAAGGCTTTCTCCGCAACCTAAAAAAAGAAATAACGTAAGGATTTTTTAATATTAGAGCAACTTGCTGAAATACTTACATGCTTTATTTCTTTGCATGTCCATTAAATATGTACCAATCATATCTGCTAAATTCCGCTGGAAAAAGAAAAGTCATACACACCGGCTTCCAGTCACCTCCGTGGTTGGTTCAGTAGGTAGTTCCAAACTCATGCAATCTATAAATAGAGACTGTGACGTCATCCAGATCGCTGTTCAGACATTTAATTTGAATGACGACTAGATAGTCTGTGAAACATAAATTGACCCACGACTTACTCAAGAACGTGATGTAACAAGATGGCGGAAAGTAAAGTGAAATCAATAAAGAGCTTTACGTTCCACCATCTTGTTACAGATAAATTGAGACGCATGCGGTGTTTTTATTTTCTTTCAATATGAGATTTGTGTGTTAGTTTGTATTCAGATAAGCATATTTCGGACAGCATTAATTTATTTTGATGCAAACAATGTTTACGTGATAATCTACGTTAAAAAAGACGTTAATCCATTATCCGTGGGTATAAAAGGGTTTATGATAATGATTACTGAATTGTCTGAGTTATAAAATGCATTTAGTGCTAAAAATCTTATGATTTATCAAAATACTACAAAATGGAACGAGTGCAGCGTCCCATTTTCTAACAAGTACGCTGTTCTAGTTGTTTGTTTACATTAACTAGTGCAACGTTACTACGCTTGCGCAGAATGTCATGCGGATTCCAAAACATATACTTTAGAGATTGCAAAACAAATACGCCCATAAATAGACTTGACTTGTCTATTTGAGTTTACCGTCGCTTCGACAGTATTTCAGCCATATAGCGACGTCCATCTAATTACAGGTGGAGGAAGACCCCAAATGCACAGAGGCATCCGGGTAGAACCACCGACCTACCGCAAGCCAGTTGAAAAGCTTCCTCACATGAAAATCCGAAGACCCTGCCGGCATTCGAACCCACGCGGTGAGGGGCTGAGTGAGTGTTTAAGTCAGCGACTTTACCCTCTCGGCCACGGATCCCCCCTCACCCCCATTAATAGCACCACTGAACCAAATCGGAGTGGTCACTGAAATTATAAATTATGACAATGAAAAGCTGGCCTTTAAGAACGATATCCGGCTGAATATGTAAATATTTACATCTGCAGACGAGTATTTGCGGATTGTTTCCATCTGCGTAATAAGGCAACAAAATAATTCGCATAATAAAAAATAACTCTAAGCGCATATGTTACAGTGTACTTTCGCAATGTCTCGGACATGTTAAGTGTAACATATTTCGGATAATCCAAATGTTTGGATATAAGGTGTCATAATGTCAGCACAACTACGCCTTATGGGTTTTGCCAGTATAGGACGTCTGTTTGTATTTATAACATCTCCCATTCAAAAGCATCAGATAGTTACCACAGAAACAGCTTAGTAGCTCCTAAATAAACTCAGAGACTTACACTTTTCCATTGTTTTGATCAAGCAATCATCAAAGAATATTATCATGAAAAAAGAGTCTATTGAAGAGTTTTCTGTAAAAATTATATTGATTGAAAATGAAACTATTTTTCTCTCATTTTTTTTTTTCTCCAAAAATAATATGTTTTTTACACTTTATTCAAATATATTGAACTATCACGAATTAACTGTCAGTATGTGTGTCTTCTATTTGTAGAATTGTTACTTTTTACTTTTAACGATAATTGGATACCATGGACATACAAACGTACATAAAAAACGAGCAAGGTGACATAACATATTTCTTTACATTTTCGTATTCAGCCCAATGTTTTACATATGTGAAAATCAAACAATTCTTTTGAAGAAAAAAAAAACATGACTCACTCTTCTGACTTTTTTTCATTCGAACATCTACGCAACTAGTAAATGTACTCGCATACCCAATGAGTAGTTATTTATAAGTTGAGAGCAACGCCTTAAAGGCTTTTTTTTTTCTTGCGGGCAGAATGTTTTAAACTTTTGCACGAAATAGTTTAGACTATAACTATAAAATATATGAACTAAAATTTAGGATCACTATGCTCGGTTTCGAAATTAAGTTTATGGTAGAACATAACAGTTTGCTAAATTTGTTGAAGTGGAAAGATTAAAAAAGAAAATTAAACAAAAAGAATAAAATAAAAACAGTGATGACCCGTTGAAACGTCCTTAACAAAATTATCTCGCTTATGACCAACGTGTAAATGTTAAACGGCTCATCAGGGCCTCCGTGACCGAGAGGGTAAAGTCGCTGACTCACTTAGCCCCCACCGCATGGGTTCGAATCCCGACAGGGTCATTCGGATTTTCATATGAGGAAGCCTTCCAGCTGGCTTGCGGTAGGTCGGTGGTTCTACCCGGATGCCTACTTACATTCGGGGTCTTCCTCCACCTGTAATTAGCTGGACGTCGCTATATAACTTAAACATTGTCGAAGCGACGGTAAACTCAAATAGACAAGTCAAAACGGCTCAATCCTTTCACCAATATATATCAATACGTTTCTTTTGTGTCCAAAATCTGTATTGTTCTGTTGATCAGGTGGCCACTGTGACTCGCTTACCAGCCATTGTTAAATTAGGTTTTATCATTACATAGTTGAATTGATTCAAATGTCATCCGTTTTGTAGCAGACCCAAATTAAGGCAGTATTTTCAACAATATTATTTTAGGTGTTAGTGGATATTATTGTGGAGAGCAGTGGTCCTGTGGTAGGACACGCGCTTCGGTATCGAGGACTCCTGGGTTCGAGTCCTGCCAAGGAACATTGTTTCACTCCACCCAGGTGTAAATGGGTTTAAAATTGTGGTATACTGGCTCCATAATGTGGGCTGCCATAAGCGGAGTGACGGACCCCCCCCCCCCAGGGGAATCGATAGAGAGATGAACAGGGTAAAAGCTGTTTAGTGAATGTGCCCACGCAAAGACATATAATAATGCTTAATAGGTCTCTGGCCCACGGCATTAAACTGAAGACTGTAAAATGCATTTACTTTACTTATTTTATCATTAAAACGATCACGATATAAAGTTGTGCTCGTTTTAACGTCTTACTTGAAATATTTCGAAGGTATTTCTTCAGCTATTTGAATATCCCCCAAAATATATAAATTAACACTCAGCAATTTTGTGTCATAGGGAAATAACCTTTGTTGAACTCAACAATACTCCACAGCAACAAATGAAACTATATCTGCTCTCCACTGGCGTTTTATTAGGACTTTCTGCCCTTTCGGCAGAAAGTCCTATTGGGTTTGTTATGTTTTTTTATTAGGACTTTCTGCCCTTTCAAGCAGAAAGTCATATTGGGTTTGTTATGTTTTTTTATTATTAGGACTTTCTGCCTACAAGCAGAAAGTCATATTGGGTTTGTACTGTTTTTTTATTATTAGGACTTTCTGCCTACAGGCAGAAAGTCATATTGGGTTTGTACTGTTTTTTTATTAGGACTTTCTGCCCTTTCGGCAGAAAGTCTATTGGGTTTGTACTGTTTTTTTATTATTCTTATTATTCTTTTTTTCTTCCTCTTATATTTGTGTTAATATCGATGTGTTGCCATTGGCCCAGAACAACGAAAATGTTATGGTATATATTTCAAACCATGAGCTTTCGGATGCATTGAATTTCATATTCATATAACGTCATATAACGTCAGATTTGACGTCAGGTGAAAAAGTTTGTACGCGGTCTACAGCCATTATTTCTGGATTGATTTTAATCAAAATTTTATAGAATGTGTATGTTACGCTCTAGTTGTGCATCCACGTGTCCGCTTTTCAAAATTCGAAAAGGCAAAATGTTCTTTGGCGAATCCAAGATTCGAACCATTGACGTTAAATTTCAAATGCGTATAAAATCGCTTACAAATGAACTAGAAAAAAGATATTTGGACAGAATATAATTCTCAAGGGTTTCTTTAAATTCTTTGAAGATGAACGTCTTATGACGTCATATGACGTCATGAAGTGAAAAGTAACTTTTAATTTTTACGCGTTAATTTTTATATGTTGAAAACGTCCGAGAACCTTGAAAATTTAAAAGCAAATGCTTCCGATAGAACATTTTGCATTTTCTATAATTTTCATTTGACTATGACGTGTTTTGACGTCAAACTTGATGTCGTCTAAAATGTACGCGCTCTACAGCCATTATTTCTGGGCCGATTTTCATTAAAACTTCACAGAATGTGTATGTTAGAGTCTCCTTGTGCATCCCGGTGTCCGTTTTTCCAAATTCGAAAATGCAAAGGTTTTATGTCGGATCCAAGATTCGAACCATTGACGAAATCAAATGCATAAAAATCCTTAAACAAATAGCTAGAAAGAAAATATTAGGAACAGAATATTAATCGCAGGGGGTTTCTTTACATGAATATCGTCATATGACGTCATATAACGTCATGAGATGAAAAGTAATTTCTAAATTTCACGTGTTAATTTTTATATGTTGTACACATCTGAGCACCTTGAAAATTTAATAGCTTATGTTTTTGATAGAACATTTTGCATTTCAATAATTTTCTTTTGACTATGACGTGTTTTGACGTCAAACTTGACGTCGTCAAAAAATGTTCGTATGCGGTCTACAGCCATAATTTCTGGATCGATTTTCATCAAAATTTCACAGAATGTGTATGTTAGAATCTAGTTGTGCAGCACGGTGTCCGTTTTTCCATTTGAAAATGCAAAGGTTTTATGTCGGATCCAAGATTCGAACCATTGACGTCAAATTTTAAATACGTATAAAATCGTTTCAAGATGAGTTAGAAATCTAATATTTGAAAAGTAAATAAGTCTCTAAGAGTGCTTTACATTCTATGAAGATGAACGTCATTTGACGTCATATGACGTCATAACGTCAAAAATAATTTTCTGATATATACGCGTACATTTAAATATGTTGTTAACTTCCCAGGACCATGGAAATCTAATGGTATATACATCAATCGATGAACTTTAGAATGCAATGTAATTCATATTAATGTGACGTTATATCACGTCAGATTTGACGTCAGGACAAAAAGGTTTTACGCGGTGTACAGCCATTATTTTTGGACCGATTTTCATCAAAATTTCACAGAATGTATATGTAACGCTCTAGTTTTATTTACGTTACTTATACATATCAGTTGCAGCATTGCGTTACCCATAATCCTTTGAGCGTTTTGACGCATGTCATTTAGACCGTTGTTGAAACATTGCAATTTCCCGACTTTATTGTTGCATCAATCGATAAATGTTGTACAAGCTATATTCCAAATTGATGATAAATGATAACCTATGTGAAAATATATGTTATAGTACAATGTAATTTAATTGCCAGCTTGAGATACCATGAGCGTGTATAAGTGTAGACGTTTGAAACAAAATGATCAACACATGTCATCCGTTCAAGACGCTGCAAGAACACGTGAAATGTTGGAAATTGGACATCATATAAGGAAGTGACATGAGAAATAAGAATTAATTTATACCGTTCTTTCATGCACTTCTGCAGTTAGTCCCAATCACTTCATTGCTTTTTAGCTCACCTGATCACTTGTGAGCTTTTGTGACCGCCTTTTGTCCGTCGTCAACAATTGCTTGTGACGTCATAAGCATACTTCTTAATTTTCATTTAAGGGCAATGATTTCGACATGATGCCAGTTGTTCAGAATAATGAAAATTTCAGAGTTATGAAAGCAAAGTATGCGCTTTTGAACAAAGCATCTTCAGTACCCTATGACGTCACATGACGTCAGAGCTTAAAATAGTGAAAAATGGTGTTCACGCTCTACAGTCGCCATTTATGGTCGGATTTTCTTCAAATTTTCACAGATTGTACATCTTGAAAGTTAGGTGTGCATATCCTGTCAGCTAACCGAAATTCCGAAAGACCGAAGTTCTGTGGCTGAAATAAGATTCGAACATAGGACCGAAAATTTCATTTTAGGATTAGAGAGCTTCAGGATGTGATAGAAAGTTGAAACTTAAACAGTTTGCAGTTCTGCAGTATTTCTACATATGTTTAGAGTTATGACGTCATATGACGTCATGTGACGTCACGACTAATACTTAGTTCTGATTATTTGCATTAATTTCGGAATATAATGTCAATTGTTCAGCATGAACATGAAATACTACCAGAGGTGAGTCATTATATGAAACTTCTATCTCCTGCTTTTTGCATTAACACAGCTTGCAGAAAGTCCTATCATTCGTTTTCACGAATGACATCTAGTATTGTTGTTGCTTCTATATTATACAACGAAGCTTATCCAAATATTTTAAAATTCGGGTACCAATAAATTTCTTTTTGTGTCATCGGTGCACTTAAGAATACATGACACTTCCAATATTACTTTTAGTCATTAAACAGAACAACTATGATCTATTCTGGACCGATTTTCATCGAAATTTCACAGAAGTGTATGTTAGGCTCTAGTTGTGCATCCCGGTGTCCGTTTTTCAAAATTCGAAAAGGCAATGGTTCTATGGCGAATCCAAGATTCGAACCATTAATGTCAAATTTCAGATGCATATAAAATAGCTTCCAGATGAGGTAGAAAGCTGATATTTAGACAGAACATAAGTCGCTACGTCTTCTTTATATTCTAAGGAGATGAACGTCATATTTGTTGCAAAAGTACAAGCACCTTGAACATTTATTAGCATATTTGCTTTACATGTTAATTTTGTATTTCAATGATTTTCATTTGCTAATGACGTGTTTTGACGTCAAACTTGACAAAGTCTAAAAATGTTTGTACGCGGTCCATAGCCATTATTTCCGGACTGAATTTCATCAAAATATCACAGAATGTGTATGTTACGTTCTATTTGTGCATCCCGGTGTCCGTTTTTCCAAATTCGAAAAGCAAAGGTTTGATGGCGAATCAAAGATTCGAAGCATTGACGTCAAATTTCAAATACGTATAAAATCGCCTCCAGATGAGGAAGAAAGCTGATATTTTGACAGATTAAAAGGCTCCAAGTGTGTTTTACATTCTATGAAGATGCACGTCATTTAAAGTCATATGATGTCATAAGGTGAAAATTTCTGATATCTACGCGTTAATTTATTATGTTGTAAAGTTCCCAGCACTATGGAAATTATTGGCATAAACATGAAACCATGCGCTTTTGAATGCAATGAATTTCATATTCATGTGACGTCATATAACGTCAGATTTGACGTCTGGACGAAAAGGTTTTACGTCGTCTACAGCTATGTGGTCTCATAAGGCCAATTTTTTTTTATTATTGAAATTAAACGGTTTTTAAAGCCTGAAGGCCTTATGTTTTGCTTGATTTGGATGAATTCTTACTGAAGGTGCAGCATTTGATCCTTTGGAACAATGTCACTTCCATTTCTGTTGCTTATATCATGAATGTCTATAAAGCTAGACCGAATTATGTGACAATCGAATTGGTTTCCAATAAATTTGTTTTGGTACATACATGTAGCTTATAGAAATAAGTCAAGATAAATGAAATTGATATAAAAAAAATTGATTTAAGTTACTTTTGCCATATCCTCCAGGTTAAACGGCTTATTTTTCAAAGTTTATGGGAGTAATGGCCATAAAAAGGCAAGTTAAAGACAGGAATTTGATATCTTTTTAATTTTTTCGCTTTAAGTGTTTGACAATGTTAGCAGAAAGTTCTATCATTCGTATGAACGAATGAAATCTTGTTCTTCTTATTCTTTTTTTCTTCCTCTTGTATTTGTGTTAATTTCGATGTGTTGCCAATGGCCCAGAACAATGAAAATTTTATGGTATATATTTCAAACCATGAGCTTTCGAATACAATGAATTTCATATTCATATGACGTCATATAACGTCAGATTTGACGTCAGATGAAAAAGTTTGTACGCGGTCTACAGCCATTATTTCTGGGCCGATTTTCATCAAAATTTCACAGAATGTGTATGTTAGGCTCTAGTTGTGCCTTCCGGTGTCCGTTTTTCAAAATTTAAAAAGGCAATGGTTCTATGGCGAGTCAAAGATTCGAACCATTGACGTCAAATTTCAAATGCGTATTAAATCGCTTCCAGATGAGCTAGAAAGATGATATTTGGACAGGATATAAGTCATTAGGTTTCCTCTATATTCTCAGAAGATGAATGTCATATGACGTCACATGACGTCATGAGGTGAAAAGAAATTTCTAATTATTACGTGTTAAATTCTATATGTTGAAAACGTCCGAGAACCTTGAAAATCCAATAGCTTAAGCTTCTGATAGAACAGTTTGCATTTCAATGATTTTCATTTGCCTATGACGTGTCTTGACGTCAAACCTGACGTCGTCTTAAAATGTTTGTACGCGGCCTACAGCCATTATTTCTGGACCGATTTTCATCAAAATTTCACAGAATGTGTATGTTAGGCTCTCGTTGTGCATCCCCGTGTCCGTTTTCGAAAAGGCAATGATTTTATGGCGAATCCAAGATTCGAACTTTTGACGTCAAATTTCAAATGCTTGTAAAATCGCTTCCAGATGAGTTAGAAAGCTTATATTTGGGTAGTATATAAGTCTCCATGTCTGCTTTACATTCTATGAAGATGAACGTCATTTGACGTCAGATGACGTCATAAGGACAAAAAGAATTTCTGATATATATGCGTTAATTCAAATATGTTGTTAACAGCCATTATTTCAGGACGGAATTTCATCAAAATTTCACAGAATGTGTATGTTACGCTTTAGATGTGCCAACCCGTCTCCGTTTTACCAAATATGAAAAAGCAGGGATTTTGTTGGGCATCCTTACTTTCGTTTTCAAAATATTGAAAAGACCGAGGTTCTGTGGTGAAACAAAGTTTTGAAAATATGACCTCGGAATTCCTATTTAAGGTAAAAAGCTGAATTTCACACATGTTGTAATTCAAAACGTTTTCTATAGATTTCCATAGACCAGACGTCATTTGACGTAATGGGATTATAATATGTTTTCACATTTGGTGCAATAAATTCAATGTGATCCCAATGGTCCAGAATTACAAAAATATAATAGCATATGTTAAATATGCTGAATTGATGAATTCGTCTAGAAACCTAATATTTTCTGCGTATTCCATATCAATAATTTTCAGTTTGATTGAGATTTTAACGGTTTGCAGAAAGTCCTATCGTTTGCCGTGCAAATGAAATCTAGTTATTAGGACTTTCTGCCTACAGGCAGAAAGTCATATTGGGTTTGTACTGTTTTTTTATTATTCTTCTTCTTCTTATTCTTTTTTTCTTCCTCTTATATTTGTGTTAATTTCGAGGTGTTGCCATTGACTCAGAACAATGAAAATTTTATGGCATATATTTCAAACCATGAGCTTTCGGATGCAATGAATTATATATTCATATGACGTCATATAACGTCAGATTTGACGTCACGTGAAAAAGTTTGTACGCGGTCTACAGCCATTATTTCTGGACCGATTTTCATCAAAATTTCACAGAATGTATATGTTAGGCTCTAGTTGTGCATCCCTGTGTCCGTTTTTCAAAATTCGAAAAGTCCATGGTTCTATAGCGAATCCAAGATTCGAACCAAGGTCGTAAATTTTTAAATGCTTATAAAATCAGTCCTATTTGAGATAGAAAGTTGATATTTAGTCAGTATATAGGTCTCTAGAAGTTTTAAACATTTTGTGAAAATAAATGTCATATGACGTCACGTGACGTCATTATATGATAATGTATTTCTTTTAACAATAATATTCTATATGTTGAAATTGTCGAAGGGCAATGAAATTTAAGGACACATGCATCAAACGCTGAAATTTTGATTTCTATGAATTTCATATGTCATGACGTCATATGACGTCACACTTGAAATATGCAACAAAAGTTTGTACGCGGTCTACAGCCATTGTTTAATGAACCGATTTTCATCAAATTTTCACAGAATGTGTATATTAAGTTCTGTTGTGCATCTCGTTGTCCCTTTTTCAAATTCAAAAGTCCAAGGTTCAATACGAATTCAAGATTCGAACAAGGTCGTAAATTTTTAAATGCTTATAAAATCGGTCCTATTAGAGGTAGAAAGTTGATATTTGGTTAGTATATAGGTCTCTAGGAGTCTAAACATTTTGTGAAATAAACGTCATATGACGTTACGTGACGTCATTATATGATAATGTATTTCTAATATTAATAAGAGTATTTCTATATGTTGAAATTGTCGAAGGGCAATGAAAATTTAATGACAATGATTCAGACGCTGAAATTTCGATTTCAATGATTTTCAGAAGCTATGACGTCATATGACGTCACATTTGAAATTAACTACGTAAGTTTGTACACGGTCCAGAGCCATTATTAATGGGCCGATTTTCATCAAATTTTCACAGAATGTGTATATTACGTCCTTATTGTGTATACCGTGTCCGTTTTTCAAAATTTGAAAAGTCCAAGCATCTATGGCGGATCCAAGATTCGAACCAAGGACGTCAATTTTTAAATGCTTATAAAAACTGTCCTATTTGAGAAAGAAAGTTGAAATTTTGTCAGTTAGTAGGTCTCTGGGTGTCTAACAATTATGTGAAAATAAACGTCATATGACGTCACGTGACGTCATTTTTTTATTATTATAATTCTTTTCTTCTTCCTAACTAAATGCTTAGTTTAACATGTTGCAATAGTCCTGGGACGATGAAATTTTTATGGGTAATTAGTCACGTGAGGAAATTTTGATTTCAATGATTATCAGCAGCCTATGACGTCACATGACGTCACAGCTAAATATAGTGAAAAATTGTGTTCGCGCTCTACAGCCGTCATTTATGGTCGGATGTACTTCAAATTTTCACAGATGGTACATCTTGAAACTAAGGTGTGCATATCCTGTCAGCTAACCGAAATTCCGAAAGACCGAAGTTCTGTGGCTGAAATAAGATTCGAACAAAGGACCGAAAATTTCATTTTAGGATGAAAGAGCTTCAGGATGAGATAGAAAGTTGATACTTACACAGTTTGCAGTTCTGCAGAATTTCTATATATATTTTGAGTCGTGACGTCAAATGTCGTCATGTGACGTCATAAGCATACTTCTTAATTTTCATTTTAGGGCAAGGATTTCGACATGATGCCAGTTGTTCAGAATAATGAAGATTTTAGAGTTATGACAGTAACAAATGCCCTTTTGAAAAAAGCATCTTCAGCACCCTATGACGTTATGGGACGTCAGAGCTAAAAATAGTGAAAAATGGTGTTCACGCTCTACAGCCGCCATTTATGGTCGGATTTTCTTCTTATTTTCACAGATGGTACACCTTGAGACTAAGGTGTACATATCCTGCCAGCTTACCGAAATTCCGAAAACCCGAAGTTCTGTGGCTGAAATAAGATTCGAACATAGGTCCGAAAATTTCATTTTTGGATTAAAGAGCTTCAGGATGAGATAGAAAGATGAAACTTACACAGTTTGCAGTTCTGCAGAATTTCTACATATATTTTGTGGGGTGACGTCATGTGACTTCATAGGCATACTTCTAAATTTTCATTTTAGGGCAATGATTTCGACATGATGCCAGTTGTTCAGAGTAATGAAAATTTCAGAGTTATGACAGTTAAGTATGCGCTTTTGAACAAAAGCATCTTCAGCACCAGAGATATGACAGTAACATATGCGTTTTTGAACACAAGCATCTTCAGCACCCTATGACGTCATGTGACATCAAAGCTAAAAGAAGTCCAGACGAAAAAAAAAGAGTAAAGGGTAGAGAATTTAATATATATTCTTTCTAACGGTATTAATCTTAATATTTTTCAATTTTAGCAGAAAGTCCTATCATTCGTATCAACGAATGAAATCTAGTTATTCTTCTTCTTCTTCTTATTCTTTTTTTCTTCCTCTTATATTTTTGTTAATTTCGAGGTGTTGCCATTGACTCAGAACAATGAAAATTTTATGGCATATATTTCAAACCATGAGCTTTCGGATGCAATGAATTTTATATTCATACGACGTCATATGACGTCAGATTTGACGTCAGGTGAAAAAGTTTGTACGCGGTCTACAGCCATTATTTCTGGACCGATTTTCATCAAAATTTCACAGAATGTGTATGTTAGGCTCTAGTTTGATCCCTTGTATTTTAAAAAATATTAATGATACGTACGTCATTATATGATAATGTATTTCTAATATTAACAAGAATATTTCTATATGTTGAAATTGTCGAAGGGCAATGAAAATTTAAAGACACATGCTTCAAATGCTGAAATTTTGATTTCTATGATTTTCATATGCCTATGATGTCAAATGACGTCACATTTGAAATATGCTACAAAAGTTTGTACGCGGTCTACAGCCATTGTTTGTAAACCGATTTTCATCAAATTTTCACAGATTGTGTATATTAAGTTCTAATTGTGCATCCCGGTGTCCGTTTTTCAAAATTCGAAAAGTCCAAGGTTCTATATCGATTCCAAGATTCGAACCAAGGTCGTAAATTTTCGAATTCTTATAAAATCGGTCCTATTTGAGATAGAAAGATGATATTAGGTCAGTATATAGGTCTCTGGAAGTCTTAAACATTTTGTTAAAATAAATGTCATATGACGTCACGTGACGTCATTATATGATAATGAATTTCTAATTCTAACAAGATTATTTCTATATGTTGAAATTTTTGAAGGGCAAATAAAATTTTATGCCGCATGCTTCAGATGCTGATATTTCGATTTCAATGATTTTCAGAAGCCTATGACGTCATATGACGTCACATTTGAAATTGACTACGAAAGTTTGTACACGGTCCAGAGCCATTATTAATGGGCTGATTTTCATCAAACTTTCACAGAATGTGTATATTCAGTTCTAGTTGTGCATCTCGTTGTCCGTTTTTTCAAAATCCGAAAAGTCCATAGTTCTATAGCGAATTCAAGATTCGAACCGAGGTCGTAAATTTTTAAATGCTTATAAAATCGGTCCTATTTGAGATAGAAAAGTGATATTTGGTCAGTATATAGGTCTCTAAGAGTCTTAAAGATTTTGTGAAAATAAACGTCATATGACGTTACGTGACGTCATTATATGATAATGTATTTCTAATATTAACAAGAGTATTTCTATATGTTGAAATTGTCGAAGGGCAATGAAAATTTAACGACAAATGATTCAGACGATGAAATTTCGATTTCAATGGTTTTCCGAAGCCTATGACGTCATATGACGTCACATTTGAAATTGACTACAAAAGTTTGTACACGGTCCAGAGCCATTATTAATGGGCCGATTTTCATCAAATTTTCACAGAATGTGTATATTACGTTCTTATTGTGTATACCGGTGTCCGTTTTTCAAAATTCGAAAAGTCCAAGCATATATGGCGGATCCAAGATTCGAATCAATGACGTCAATATTTAAATGCTTATAAAAACTGTCCTATTTGAGATAGAAAGTTGAAATTTTGTCAGTTAGTAGGTCTCTGGGTGTCTTAACAATTATGTGAAAATGAACGTCATATGACGTCACGTGACGTCATTTGTTTATTATTATTATTCTTTTCTTGTTCCTAACTAAACGCTTATTTTAATATGTTGCAATAGTCCTAGGACGATGAAATTTTTATGGATTATTAGGCACGTGAGGAAATTTTGATTTCACCCCTACTGCATATATGTAGCCATATCTCAATAAATATCGATTTTTGTAAATATATGTATGAATAAGAATTATAGCTGAATAATTGACGTTTCCAAAGATATTTAGTTTATTAAAATTGGTTTACGCAATACAAAGTTATAAGCAAAAAAACTAAATGAAATGAAGCTAATTTTGCTGATAATATGCTGTTTTCTTGAGGTTTAACAGTCAATATCTCAGAAATGACTGAAGATAAGTTTATATATTATGCATATAAAATGTAGCAGGTTTTAAGAGCTTTCTAACGGTACCAAGTTTATTGACATTGGACTTCGTATAAGAAAGTTACATGGAAAATAAGATATTTCATAATCATGCATCATAAAAATATGGGAAAGGTAACGCGCAGGGGTCAACAAGCTTAAATACTTGCGCAACGACAAAAAAAAAAAAAAAAAAAAAAATATCAAATTGCAATTGATGGGCTATATCTTGATTTTGTTTTTGTTTTTTTGTTGAATGTTGACTGTTTCCAAAATAAGCATTGAAGTTAATACATGTACAACGGCACAAGACAAAAATCCGTATTTGCAACACTATGTAGCTAGCGAGCAGTTTGCAAGCCTTGAAAAATTCACACGCAGCCCCACATTTTAGACCATCTAAAAACTGCATTGTTTTGCTAACGATGGGATGTTACCTTTCAAAATATCACCATAGTTCGAAATTCCAGGAATTTATGGCAAAACTACGGAAGCCCAAACACGCCAAAATCGCTAAATACGTTTAACAACGTTACAGGTGTCGAAAGGATATAGCACTATACAAATATTCAATACTTCTTCCTACTGAGGCTAAAATTAAACAAGGTTACAACTGAGCTGGAGTGATGAAATTCTATGTGTGATGAAATTAGAAACTTACATTTGAACACTGTTAATTTTTCTTTCATGTCATATGACATAGTATAAATTTTGTATGTAAACTACATGTGCAAGATATGGGCGGACTTTTATTAAAATTCACAGAATGTGTTCTTTTTGTGCTATTTTATATAGAAATAGAGGAGATAGAAAGTTGCAATTTGGACAGATTATTATTATGTCATCTTCTATATATACTATATAAAGCAGATATTGCAGAAAGTCCTATCATTCGTTTAAACGAATGACATCTAGTTATTCTTATTAGGACTTTCTGCCCTTTCGGCAGAAAGTCCTATTGGGTTTGTACTGTTTTTTATTATTCTTCTTCTTATTATTCTTTTTTTCTTCCTCTTATATTTGTGTTAATTTTGATATGTTGCCATTGACTCAGAACAATGAAAATTTTATGGCATATATTTCAAACCATGAGCTTCCGGATGCAATGAATATCATATTTATATGACGTCACATAACGTCAGATTTGACGTCAGGTGAAAAAGTTTGTACGCGGTCTACAGCCATTATTTCTGGACCGATTTTCATCAATATTTCACAGAATGTGTATGTTAGGATCTAGTTGTGCCTTCCGGTGTCCGTTTTTCAAAATTCGAAAAGGCAATGGTTCTATGGCGAATCCAAGATTCGAACCATTGACGTCAAATTTCAAATGCGTATAAAATCCCTTACAAATGAGATAGAAAGATGATATTTGGACAGAATATAAGTCTCAAGGGTTACTTTACATTCTCTGAAGATAAACGTCATATGACGTCATGAGGTGAAAGGTAATTTCTAATATTTACGTGTTAATTTTTATATGTTGTACAAGTCCGAGCACCTTGAAAATTTAATTGCATATGCTTCAGATAGAACTGTTTGCATTTCAATAATTTTCATTTGACTATGACGTGCTTTGACGTCAAACTTGACGTCGTCTAAAAATGTTTGTACGCGGTCTACAGCCATTATTTCTGGGCCGATTTTCATCAAAATTTCACAGAATGCGTATGTTAGGCTCTAGTTGTGCCTTCCGGTGTCCGCTTTTCAAAATTCGAAAATGCAATAGTTCTATGGCGAATCCAAGATTCGAACCATTGACGTCAAATTTAAAATGCGTATAAAATCGCTTACAAATGAGCTAGAAAGATAATATTTGGACAGAATATAAATCTCAAGGATTACTTTACATTCTCTGAAGATGAACGTCATTTGACGTCATATGACGTCATGAGGTGAAAGGTAATTTCTAATTTTTATGTGTTAATTTTTATATGTTGTTTACGTCCGAGCACCTTGAAAATTTAATAGCATATGCTTCAGATAGAACTGTTTTCATTTCAATAATTTTCCTTTGATTATGACGTGTTTTGACGTCAAACTTGACGTCGTCTAAAAATGCTTGTACGCGGACTACAGCCATTATATCTGTGCCGATTTTCATTAATATTTCACAGAATGTGTATGTGAAAGTCTAGTTGTACATTCCGGTGTCCGTTTTTCCAAATTCGAAAATGCAAAGGTTTTATGGAGGATCCAAAATTCGAACCATTGACGTCAATTTCAAATACGTATAAAATCGTTTCCAGATGAGTTAGAAATATAATATTATATTTGGATAGTATATAAGTCTCCAAGAGTGCTTTACATTCTATGAAGATGAACGTCACATGACGTCATATGACGTCATAAGGTCAAAAATAATTTCTGATATATACGCGTTAATTTAAATATGTTGTTTACTTCCCAGGACCATGGAAATCTAATGGTATGTACATCAATTCATGTGCTTTAGAATGCAATGTAATTCATATTAATGTGACGTTATATCACGTAAGATTTGACGTCAGGACAAAAAGGTTTTACGCAGTGTACAGTCATTATTTTTGGACCGATTTTCCTCAAAATTTCACAGAATGTATATGTAACGCTCTATATGTGTATCCCGGGTCCCTTTTTACAAATTCGAAAAAGCAATGGTTCTATGGCGAATCCAAGTTTCGAACCATTGACGTCAAATTTCAAATACATATAAAATCGCTTCCAGATGATTTAGAAAGTTGATATTTGGACTGAATATTAGTCTTTGAGGTTTATTCATATTCTTTGAGGATTAACGTCATTTGACGTCATAAGGTCAAAAAGAATGTTAATATATCTACGCGTTAATTTCTATATATTGCAAAGTTGTAAGGAGCATGAAAAAATTACTTGATATATTCAAGATACTTAATATTTCATTTCATTGATTTTCTTATGCCTATGACGTCACATGACATCAAATTTGACGCTGTCTACACAAGCTTTTACGCGGTCTTCGGCAATTATTACAGGATGAAATTCGAATTGTAAGCATTTTAAATAAATTTGATTTGTAACATAGATTATAAAAATAGTATGCTTTAATATAATTTTTCCTTAAAAAAATTTTTTTTTTCTTCCTCTTATGTTTGTGTTAATTTTGAGGTGTTGCCATTGTATCAGAACAATGAAAATATTATAGCATATATTTCAAACCATGAGCTTTCGGATACAATAAATTATATATTCATATGACGTCATATAACGTCAGATTCGACGTCAGGTGAAAAAGTTTGTACGCGGTCTACAGCCATTATTTCTGGACCGATTTTCATCAAACTTTCACAGAATGTGTATGTTAGGCTCTAGTTGTGCCTTTCGGTGTCCGTTTTTCCAAATTCAAAAAGGCAAAGGTTTTATGGCGAATCCAAAATTCAAACCATTGACGTCAAATTTCAAATGCGTATTAAATCGCTTACAGATGAGCTAGAAAGATGATATTGTGACAGGATATAAGTCTCTAGGTTTTCTTTACATTCTCAGAAGATGAATGTCGTATGACGTCATATGACGTCATGAGGTGAAAAGTAATTTCTAAATTTTACGTGTAAACTTCTAAATATTGAAAATATCCGAGCACCTTGAAAATTTAATACAATATGCTTAAGATAAAACATTTTGCATTTCAATCATTTTCATTTGTCTATGACGTGTTTTGACGTCAAACTTGACGTCGTTTTAAAATATTTATACGCGGTCTACAGCCATTTTTTTCTGGGCCGATTTTCACCAAAATTTCACAGAATGTGTATGTTAGGCTCTAGTTGTGCATCCAAGTGTCCGTTTTTCAAAATTCGAAAAGGCAAAGGTTTTATGGCGAATCCAAGATTCGAACCATTGACGTCAAATTTCAAATGCGTATAAAATCGCTTACAGATGAGCTACAAAAGATGATATTTAGACAGGATATAAGTCTCCAGGTTTCCTTTATATTCTCAAAGATGAATGCAATTTCTAAATTTTACATGTAAATTCTATATGTTGAAAGTCCGAGCACCTTGAAAATTTAATAGCATATGCTTCCGTAAAACATTTTCATTTATTATTTTCATCTGTTTGACGTGTTTTGACGTCAAACTTGTCGTCGTCTTAAAATATTTGTACGCGATCTATAGCAATTTTTTTCTGGGCCGATTTTCACCAAAATTTCACAGAATGTGTATGTTAGGTCTAGTTGTGCATCCCTGTGTCCGTTTTTCAAAATTCGAAAAGGCAATGGTTTTATGGCTTATCCAAGATTCGAACTATTGACGTCAAATTTCAAATGCGTATAAAATCGCTTACAGATAAGCTAGAAAGATGTTATTTTAAAAGAACATAAGTCTCTAGAATATATTTACATTCTCAATATATGAACGTCATATGACGTCATGAAGTGAAAAGAAATTTCTAAATTTTACGTGTTAATTTTTATATGTTGAAAACGTCCGAGCACCTCGAAAATTTAATAGCAAATGCTTCAGATAAAACATTTTGCATTTCAATAATTTTCATTTGACTATGACGTGTTTTGACGTTAAACTAGACGTCGTTTTAAAATATTTGTACGCGGTCTACAGCCATTATTTCTTGGCCGATTTTCATCAAAATTTCACAGAAAATGTGTATGTTAGGCTCTAGTTGTGCATCCCGGTGTCCATTTTTCCAAATTCGGAAATGCAATGGTTTATTGGCGCATCCAAGATTGAATTGATTGAAATTAATTCTTATAAATCAAGATGAACGTCATTTGACGTCAGATGACGTAAAAAGAATTTCTGATATATACGCGTTAATTCAAATATGTTGTTAACTTCCCAGGACCATGGAAATTTAATAGTTTATACATCAATCCATGAGCTTCAGAATGCAATGTATTCCATAATAATGTAACGTTATATCACGCAAGATTTGATATCAGGACAAAAAGGTTTTACGCGGTGTACAGCCATTATATTTTGACCGATTTTCATCAACTTTTCACAGAATGTATATGTAACGCTCTTGTTGTGTATTCCTTGTTCGGTTTTCCAAATTCGAAAAGGCAATGGTTCTATGGCGAATCCAAGTTTCGAACCATTAACGTCAAATTTCAAATACGTATAAAATCGCTTTCATATGATTTAGAAAGTGGATATTTGGACTGAATATTAGTCATTTAGACTTATTTCTATTATGTGAGGATTAACGTCATTTGACTTCATAAGGTCAAAAAGAATGTTTGATATCTAAGCGTTAATTTCTATATGTTGCAAAGTTCCAATGGGGCATGAAAAATTTACTTGATTTATTTAAGATACCTAATATTTCATTTCATTGATTTTCTTGTGCCTATGACGTCATATGACATCAAACTTGACGTCTACAACAGTTTGTACGCGATCTACAGCCATTATTTTAGGACGGATTTTCATCAAAATTTCACAGAATGTGTATGTTACGCCTAAGATGTGCCAACCCGTCTCCGTTTTATCAAATATGAAAAAAGCAAGGATTTTGTTGGGCATCCTTACTTTATTTTTCAAAATATTGAAAAGACCGAGGTTCTGTGGTGAAACCAAGTTTCCAAAATATGACCTCGGAATTAAGTTTAGTATTTCAGAGACCCTATTCGAGGTAAAAAGCTGAATTTCACACATGCTGTAATTCAAAACGTTTTCTTTAGATTTCCATAGGCCAGACGTCATTTGACGTAATGGGATTATAATATGTTTTCATATCTGGTGCAATAAATTCAATGTGATCCCAATGGTCCAGAATTACAAAAATATTATAGCATGTTAAATATGCTGAATCTTCATATGCAATAATATTCTTATTCATATGACATCAGAATAGACGTCAGATAAAAAAGTTTGTAAGCGCTCTACAGACATTATGAATTGATGAATACGTCTAAAATTTTCAAAGAATGTATAGGTTACACTATAGAAACCTAATATTTTCTGCGTATTCCATATCAATAATTTTCAGTTTGATTGAGATTTTAACGGTTTACAGAAAGTCCTATCGTTTGCCGTGCAAACGAAATCTAGTTCTTCTTCTTATTATTATTCTTTTTTTCTTCCTCTTATATTTGTGTTAATTTTGAGGTGATGCCATTGACTCAGAACTATGAAAATTTTATGGCATATATTTCAAACCATGAGCTTTCGGATGCAATTAATTTCATATTCATATGACGTCATATAACGTCAGATTCGACGTCAGATGAAAAAGTTTGTACGCGGTATACAGCCATTATTTCTGGACCAATTTTCATCAAAATTTCACAGAATGTGTATGTTAGGCTCTAGTTGTGCCTTTCGGAGTCCGTTTTACCACATTCGAAAAGGCACAAGTTTCATGGCGAATCCAAGATTCGAACTAATGACGTCAAATTTCAAATGCGTATAAAATCGCTTCCAGAAGAGCTAGAAAGCTGATATTTGGACTGAATATTAATCTCTAGGTCTTCTTTATATTCAAAAGTGAACGCCAAATAACGTCACAAGACGTCAAAATGCAAATAAAACTTTCGTATTAAAACTTAACGGTTTTTAAGCCCTGTAGGCTTCATTTTTTGTATGATTTGCTTGAAATTTTGTCAGAAGATGCAGTATTATATTCTATGGAGCCATGTCACTTTAGTTTTCGGCAAATCCCAAAGGTCAAGGTCATATATCAATTATCGGCTTTTTCTTCGGCCTTAAATAGCTCAGTATTAAGCAAAGACTTGTGGCATTCATACATATTAAGAATAGTTTTTAAACAGAAATGAAGTAAATACATGAAAAACATGTTACCAGTGAATTATTGTATGTGCCTCGTCCACTACTATTAATCGTATGCTGGTGCTGCATCGTAACATATCCCCCCATTTGGTTACACCAAGAATGCTTTCTGGGGAGGAAAATAGAAAGTCGTGTTTTCCTTCAAGAATTTCAGCATCCTCAGCGGAATCTCTCCCTATGTATGTTGCACGGAATCCCAGTGTATTTAGACAGTCAGATTGTTCTTTCATGATCGAAAGCAAAGGAGACACAACTAAAACTTGACACTGTTCTTCGCGTCCATGTTGTTCACTGTACATATACTGAAATGCTTGGTACACTAAGCTTTTACCCCCACCGGTTCTAGTAGATAAAAAAACATCACGTCCAGATAATAAATTCTCAATACTGTCTCTTTGAAAGTCCATTAATTTGCTTACTTTAAATTTGTCGCAGGCTAAGCGGTAGAAATCAACACTCGTCGCCATCTTGAAACATTTGTCTAAGTGCTGTAAGTACGAGAGTTTCTATTGGTCCAAAAATCCCTACTACCTAGTGGGGCCGCCAATAGTGGCGCGACTTTTCAAATAATCGATAACGAGGAAATGCTAACTAATAATCCCACGGGCGCTGTATGAAGGAACGGAATAAGCGCTCGTGGGTCTTCGACGCTGAAAGAAGCATAGAAGAGATCAAACCCATAACCTTCTGATCCATGGTGAGGGAACGCTAATATTTCTGTACCACAGTGCTCATACATGTAATTTTTATGTCAATCAAAATTGTATATGGATCAATATGGTTGCATAATGTCTTTTAGGTGTTCATTTTTATATGGCCAAAAAAAAAAAAAAAAAAAAAAAAAAGAGGAAACAAGTCAATGTATAAGGTCATTGATATCCATCTTACGGTCCTACTAAAAAGCGCCATCTTCTATTCACCATGTCTGTGTACAGCGCCACCCGCTTTATTACAGGTCGTATTGGTATACAATTTCACCAGTAGCCTTATAATAGCATTTTAAATCATGTGTGCAAATTCCATTGGTATATTTTTAATTTTTTTTATGTTTAAATCCATTTTCAAAATTTACTTCATTAACCACCGGTAGGAGACTTGACGCCATCTAAGGCATCTAAATTTGCTTTAAAATGATATTTTACAACATCTGTGCAAATTTCATTTGAATATTTTATGTTTTTATTGCATATTACTTTTTTCCTGTTTTCTCTCACCTGTAAAGCTTGGTGCGGTGCTATTATGCGGATACCAGATACGGATCTAGTGTGTCCGTGCAAACCGTTTTATTTTAAACAAGAAAAAGAAAGAATAATAAAGAGCCTTTAACATAAAATGTGTAAATTTTATTCAAATAGTTAAAGGATGGCCTTTTTTTAAAGCATTTTAAAACTCGTTCCGATACCTCGTCGGTACAATAAAAATAGGATACTCACTACTCCAATATCATCGCGCCACCGGGGTTTTTATTGGTCATATCATTATGAAAATTTGCCAATGCATAGAAATGACTATCACCTAAAATGTATGTAAATTTCGTATAAAAATATATTCTTTTATGCACTTTTAAATCCTCACCTACACCACGGCAGTAAGACTCAAATAGGAGTAAATACTACCATAGTATCATCGCGCCAACCGGGTTTTTACTGGTCTTATTTATATGAAGACCTGTCAATTTATAGAAAAAAAAACTAGTATAATCACGCGACCTGGTTTTTTACTGGTCATATCAATATGAAGAATTGCCAATGCATAGAAAAGAATATGACCTAAAATGTGTGTAATTTTCATTTTACACCCTTTTTTTTAAAATCCCCACGGATTCCACGCCTGTACGACCCGTATAGAAATTTACCTGACCTTAGTATCACCATGTCAACCGGTATATTACTGGACATATTAGTATATAAATCTACAAATTTACATTTTTTTTTAATCACGCATTGATACCACGGTCGGTAATGATTATATGCTAGCCAAGGATCTAAGCGCAAACCACATCAATTACAGGTTATATATTAAGATGGTTAATCAAACAACCAACTAAAAATATCTTCCATAAATTGTAAATTTAACTGGAAAAAAATGTGTTTGGTGCACTTTTTTTTTAAACTCGCATAGACACCACGCCAGAAAGTTCCTAATAAGTGACAACGATATCCCAATATATTTTCACCTTTATCGCACCAGCACAGCTCTAATTTGCGCATACGACAAATCATAGTATTTGCGTTCCAACCGATCCAGTCATATTTATTTCAATAAAAACAATTAACCATAACCTAACATTTGTGAAGATTTTCCTCATCCGCATATTTCACGACTGCCATGGGAGACAGAGTAAGACTGAAAAATATTCCATTATGATCCTACTAATCGCCCAATTATGTAATGCAATTGAATGAAGAGGAACAAATATGCCTTATATGAACGAAACATGTTTTTAATTACGGTAAAACGTCAGCCGAGAGACCAATTGACTGTTACACATGAGTTACCAAGGTTGATTGACTTTAAAGCAAAGATGTGCAAGAAAAATCATAACCAGGTAGTGACTTTCCTGCAAAATAATCACACACAAATATATAACTCTATAAGTTAGGCTTTTGTTGTCCATCCTTACTTTCGTTTTCAAAATATTGAAAGGACCGAGGTTCTGTAGTGAAACCAAGTTTAACCTCGAAATTAAGTTAAGTATTTCAGAGACTCCATATGAAATTCACACATATTGTAATTTTAAAGGTTTTCTTCAGGTTTTCATAGGCCGGACCTCATGGGGTAATATGTTTTCATTTCTCGTGCAATAAATTCAGTGTGATCCCAATGGTCCAAAATTACAAAATATGCCATATATTGAATATGCTGAATTTTCTTATGCAATGATATGCACATCCATATGTCATCAGAACAGACGTCAGATCAAAAAGTTTGCAAGCGCTCTGCAGACATTATTAATTGCTGATTTTTTCTAAAATTTTCAAAGAATGTATAGGTTACACTCTAGACACCTAATACTTTTTGCGTGTTCCGTATTACTAATTTTCAGTTTGATTGAGTTTTAATTATTACGGCTTTCCGCAAACCTGCGGAAAACGTATAGGGTTTGTTATGTTTATTTTTTTAGGACTTTCTGCCGGAAACCCACGTTTTTTTATTAGGACTTTCCCTTTGGAAACCTTGGTTTTTTTTTATTAGGACTTTCTGCCTACAGGCAGAAAGTCATATTGGGTTTGTACTGTTTATTAGGACTTTCTGCCTACAGGCAGAAAGTCATATTGGGTTTGTACTGTTTTTAGGACTTTCTGCCTACAGGCAGAAAGTCATATTGGGTTTGTACTGTTTTTTTATTCTTCTTCTTATTATTATTATTATTCTTTTTTTCTTCCTCTTATATTTGTGTTAATTTCGAGGTGTTGCCATTGACTCAGAACAATGAAAATTTTATGGCATATATTTCAAACCATGAGCTTTCGGATGCAATGAATTTTATATTCATACTACGTCATATAACGTCAGATTTGACGTCAGGTGAAAAAGTTTGTACGCGGTCTACAGCCATTATTTCTGGACCGATTTTCATCAATATTTCACAGAATGTGTATGTTAGGCTCTAGTTGTGCATCCCGGTGTCCGTTTTTCATAATTCGAAAAGTCCATGGTTCTATAGCGAATCCAAGATTCGAACCAAGGTCGTAAATTTTTTAATGCTTATAAAATCTGTCCTATTTAAGATAGAAAGTTGATATTTAATCAGTATATAGGTCTCTAGAAGTTTTAAACATTTTGTGAAAATAAATGTCATATGACGTCACGTGACGTCATTATATGATAATGTATTTCTAATATTAACAAGAATATTTCTATATGTTGAAATTGTCGAAGGGCAATGAAAATTTAATGACACATGCTTCAAATGCTGACATTTTGATTTCTATGATTTTCATATGCCTATGACGTCATATGACGTCACACGTGAAATAAGCTACAAAAGTTTGTACGCGGTCCAGAGCCATTATTGATGAACCTATTTTCATCAAATTTTCATACATCCCGGTGTCCGTTTCTCAAAATTCGAAATTGCCAAGGTTCTATAGCGAATCCAAGATTCGAACCAAGGTCGTAAATTTTCAAATGTTTATAAAATCAGTCCTATTTGAGATAGAAAGTTGATGATTGGTCAGTATGTAGGTCTCTCGGAGTCTTAAAAATATTTTGAAAATTTGCATCATATGACGTCACGTGACGTCATTATATGAAAATAAATTACTAACATTAACAAGATTATTTCTATATGTTGAAATGGTCGTAGAGCAATAAAAATTTAATGGCATATGTTTCACACAATATAATTTCTATTTCAATAATTTTTATAGGCATATGACGTCATATGACGTCACACTTGACATATTCTACAAAAGTTTGTACGCGGTCTACAGCCATTACTTATGAACCGATGTTCATCAAATTTTCACAGAATGTGTATATTAAGATCTAGTTGTGCATCACGCTATCCGTTTTTCAAAATTCTAAAAGACCATGGTTCTATGGAGAATCCAAGATTCAAACCGTGGTCGTTAATTTTCAAATGCTTATAAAATCGGTCCCATATGAGATAGAAAGTTGATATTTGAACATTATGTAGGTTTATGGATGACTGAAAATGAACGTCATGTGACGTCAGATGACGTCATTACATGAAAATCTATTTCTAATATTTACAAGAAAATTTCTATATGTTAAAATGGTCCATGGAAATGGAAATTATATGACATTTTGCTTCAAATGTTGATATTTTTAATTCTACAGTTTTCATATGCCTATGACATTATATGACGTTACACTTGCCATATGCTACAAAAGTTTGTACGCGGTCTACAGCCATTGTTTATGAACCGATTTTCATAAAAAATTCACAGAAAGTGTATATTAGGTTATAGTTGGCATGTCGGTGTCCGTTTTTCCAAATTCAAAAATGCAAAGGTTTTATGGCGGATCCAATATTCGAACTATTGACGTCAAATTTTAAATACGTATAAAATCGTTTCCAGATGAGTTAGAAATCTAATATTTGGAAAGTAAATAAGTCTCCAAGAGTGCTTTACATTCTATGAAGATGAACGTCATTTGACGTCATATGACGTCATAAGGTCAAAAATTATTTCTGATATATACGCGTAAATTTAATTGTTAACTTCCCAGGACCATGAAATCTTATGGTATATACTTTAGAAATGCGTTAGAATGCAATGTAATTCATATTAATTTGACGTTATATCACATCAGATTTGACGTCAGGACAAAAAGGTTTTACGCGGTGTACAGCCATTATTTTTGGACCGATTTTCAGCAAATTTCAAAGAATGTATATGTAACGCTCTAGTTGTGTATCCCGGGTCCTGTTTTACAAATTCGAAAAGACGAAAAGGCAATGATTCTATGGCGAATCCAAGTTTCGAAACATTGACGTCAAATTTCAAAAACATATAAAATCGCCTGGAGATGATTTAGAAAGTTGATATTATTGAGGACTGAATATTAGTCTTTAAGACTTATTTATATTCTGTGAGGATTATCGTTATTGACGTCATAAGGTCAAAAAGAATGTTAATATATCTACGCGTTAATTTCTATATGTTGCAAAGTTGCAAGGAGCATGAAAAAATTACTTGATATATTTAAGATACTTAATATTTCATTTCATTGATTTTCTTATGCCTATGATGTCATGTGACATCAAACTTGACGTTGTCTACACACTCTTGTACGCGGTCTACAGCCATTATTACAGGATGGAATTCGAATTGTAAGCGTTTTAAATAAATCTGATTTGTAACATAGATTATAAAAATAGTCCAAGTAAATAAATTGATATAAAAAATGATTTTCAGTTACTTTTGCCATTTCCTCCAAGTTAAAAAGTTCATTTATGTTATGGCCATACAAAAGCAAGTTAAAGGCTGCAATTTCATATCCTTAATTTAAAAAATCCTATCATTCGTATCAACGAATGAAATCTAGTTCTTATTCTTTTTTTCTTCCTCTTGTATTTGTGTTAATTTCGGTATGTTGCCAATGGCCCAGAACAATGAAAATTTTATGGCATATATTTCAAACCATGAGCTTTCGAATGCAATGAATTTCATATTCATATGACGTCACATAACGTCAGATTTGACGTCAGGTGAAAAAGTTTGTTCGCGGTCTACAGCCATTATTTATGAACCGATTTTCATCAAAATTTCACAGAATGTGTATGATAGGCTCTAGTTGTGCATCCCGGTGTCCGTTTTTCTAAATTCGAAAAGTCCATGGTTCTATAGGGAATCCAAGATTCGAACCAAGGTCGTAAATTTTTAAATGCTTATAAAATCTGTCCTATTTAAGATAGAAAGTTGATATTTAGTCAGTATATAGGTCTCTAGAAGTTTTAAACATTTTGTGAAAATATATGTCATATGACGTCACGTGACGTCATTATATGATAATGTATTTCTAATATTAACAAGGGTATTTCTATATGTTGAAATTGTCGAAGGGCAATGAAAATTTAATGACATATGCTTCAAATGCTGAAATTTTGAGTTCTGTGATTTTCATATGCCTATGACGTCATATGACGTCACACTTGAAATATGCAACACAAGTTTGTACGCGGTCTACAGCCATTGTTTATGAACCGATTTTCATCAAATTTTCACAGAATGTGTATATTAAGTTCTAGTTGTGCATCCTGATGTCCGTTTTTCAAAATTCGAAAAGTCCATGGTTCTATAGCGAATTCAAGATTCGAACCAAGGTCGTAAATTTTTAAATGCTTATAAAATCGCTCCTATTTGAGATAGAAAAGTGATATTTGGTCAGTATATAGGTCTCTGGGAGTCTTAAACATTTTGTGAAAATAAAAGTCATATGACGTCACGTGACGTCATTTTATTAGGACTTTCTGCCTAAAGCAGAAAGTCCTATTGGGTTTGTTATGTTTATTATTATTAGGGCTTTCTGCCTCAAGCAGAAAGTCCTATTGGGTTTGTTATGTTTTTTCTTATTATTATTATTATTTTGTCCTCCTTTTAAATTAAAACAGGTTGCAAATAAGCCAGCAGTATGAAATTTTAACAGTCGTCAGAGTGACTTTGGCCCTTTTGAAAGAAGCAATTTTCATCTTCATATGACGTCATGTGACGTCACAGTTGAAAAATGCTACCAAATTTGGTTCGCGCTCTGCAGCCGTCAGTATTAGTCCAGACGGCCTAATATTTTCATGGAAAGTGTAAGATAGGATGTAGATGTGCATACTTACTGAACTTTTCAAAATTCCGAAAGTTCGAGATTTTATGTCAAAATCGAGATTCGAACTTTGGTCATAAAAACATAATTTCGTATTACAAAGGCTCCTGATGAGTTAGAAGCATGAAAATTGGACAGCATATGTGTCTTGGGATCTTCTTTGTCTTCCATGCCAACTGACGTCATTTAACGTCAGAACGTAAAAAGCAATTTTGCATTTAAAATAACCGGTTTTTAGGCCCTGCAGGCTTTATTTTTTGAGCGATTTACATGTAACCTTCATTTAATGTGCAACTTAGTGTCCCGTTGAGCATGGTGACATCCGTTTCCGGAAAATCACAAAGGTCAAGGTCATATTTCAGTTATCGTTTTTTTCTTCGGCCTTAAATATCTCAAAAACGAAAATATTTTATCGAGATACTATGCGTATAATTTGTAGTGCTTTGAAAGTCCTTTCAGATGATATATAGTTTTTGAAGATCGGGATTGAATCAGATGAGTATATGCAGAAAAACAAAAATGTTGCAACCCTAGGCTCCCTAAACTACTTATATCTTAATAATTATTGATTTTTGTTAATAAGAGTATGAATATAATTTGTAAATCAATGCCTGGCCGTTCTTTTGGTGTTTAAATTTTAAAGATTGACTTAATATTCACTAAGTTATAGGGAAAAACAAAACGATATGAACATATTTATCCCCGATTTTTGCCGTATGCTCAAGGTTTAACCGCCCGTATCTACAAAGTGTTTAAAGATACATACAATTATGAAGAAGGGAATTGTGGGAAATGAAAAGACCTTTCTAACGGTACCTAGCTTTTTAAAATTGGACGTTATATAAGGAAGTTACATGAAAAATAAGAATTCAGTAAAACCGTACTTTCATGCACTCCCGCAGTAAGTCCCGATCACTTGATTGCTGTTTTCGAAGAAACTAATATATATTTTTTTATATAATAACATGATGAACATTTTTTTTTTGCATGAAGTAATTCGGTTCTAATGATATGCAGATTTTAAAGATCGGACCATAAATTATAAAGTTATTTGTCAAAAGGCAATAATAGACATGAACATCTTTTAGCCGATTTTTGCCGTTTTCTTGAAAAATAACTTTCTTTATCTCAAAACCCGTAAAAGAAAAGTTGAAACATGAAACACGTGAAATGTTGGAAATTTAAAGGCCTTCTAATGGTACCTAGCGTTTTAAAATTAGACATCGGACATCCTATAAGAAGTTAGATGAGAAATAAGAATACATTTAAACCGTTCTTTTATGCATTTCTACAGTTAGTCCCTATCATTTGATTGTTTTTTTCTAAAAAACTATTAATTTTTGAAAATAACATAAACAAAAGTATTATTAGCGTGATGTAATGCGGTTCTAATGGTATGCAGATTTTAATGATCTGACCATTAATTATAAATTTATTTGTCGAAGGGCAATAATAGACAAGAACATCGTTTTGCGGATTTTTTGCCGTTTCCTTGAAAAATAACTTTCTATATCTCAGAACACGTAACAGAAAAGTTGAAACATGAAACACGTGAAATGCTGGAATTATGAAGGCCTTTCTTTTTTTTAAATTGGACATCATATAAGGAAGTTAGATGAGAAATAAAATTTAAATTATACCGTTCTTTCATGCAATTCTGCAGTTAGTCCTAATCACTTGGTTGCTTTGTTATAAGAAACTATTAATTCTTAGCTCACCTGAGCACATGTGCTCAAGATGAGCTATAAGAATCGATGAATGTCCGTTGCCCGTCCGTCCGTCCGTCCGTCCGTCAATCCGCCGTCCGACCGTCGTCCACAATTAGTTTGTTTGCACTCTAGCATCTTCATTTCTTCATGGAAATGTTTATTACCATAAAATCTTGGTCAAGTTCGATTATGGCTGACATCGGCCGATTAGGTCAGGAGTTATGCCCCTTTTAATATTGAAAAAAAGCTAGATTTCACATTGTCATTGACACTTAGCACTGTAGCATCTTCATTTCTTAAGCAATCATCTTCAAACGTTCTGACAATGTTTATTACCATCATCTCACGGCCAACTTCGATTATGGCTGATATTAACTTCTTAGGTAAGGAGTTATGCCCCTTTCAATATTAAAATATGCCAATTTTCAGTTTGTTTGTACTCTAGCATCTTCATTTCTTAAGAATAATCTTCAAACTCTATGACACTGTTTATAGCCATATTCTTTTGGGCAAGTTCGATTATGGCTGATATCTGTCAAATAGGTCAGGAGTTATGCCCCTTTTGATATAAAAAATGTAATATTTCACTTTATTTGCACTCTAGCATCTTCATTTCTGATATATACATCTTCAATCTTTAGAACAATGTTTATAGCCATATTCTTTCTGCCAAGTTCGAAAAGTTATGGCCCTTTTGATTCTTAAATTTGTGTGTTTTAAGCCATAATTTTTCGGTCAAGTTTGACTGCAAATTTCGACAACAGGCTCTCTTTACTTCGTGGAATTATAAATAATCTGATGGATTATGTCTTAGTACAACTATGCTTTAATTTAGTAACTTGTACAGGCAATGAAGGCAGTTTTTCTTAGGTGAGAGTCTTTAGGGCCACCTTGGCCCTCTTGTTGAAAATATCATAAAGAACAATATTTTTATCATGATTCAATGCGGTTCTAGTGCTATGCATATCTTAATGATCGGTCTATTAATTATTAAGTTATTTGTCGAATGGTAGTAGTTGACATGAATATCATTTTGCCGATTTTTGCCTTTTTGGGGGGAGGAATAACTTTATAAATCGCAAAAAAAACAGATAGGTTTAAACATAAAATAAGTACATGTTTGAATTCAGAAGACCCTTCTAACCGTACCTGGGTTTTTAAAATCGGACATCATAGTTGCATGAAAGTAAGAATTTCTGGGGAAAAAAAGACAACACTTTTCCTTGTACTTCTGCAGTTGATCCCAAATATTATCCAAAATTTTATTTCTGTTACATTAAAGGTAAAATATGATACGGTAATTTATTTTAATTTTCTGTGCCCCCTTCAATTGAACAAGAAACTTCAATGAAGATATGAAAAATGAATATTTTGTAGAAAAGGAATCTTGTATACCTTTTTAGCATGTTAAGATGACTAGTGATACTTCATTTCCTTGCAGAACACGAAGATTGAGTATTATTGAAGTTATCTTAAAGATGGTTCTGGAAAAAATAGCATTATGATATTATAACTGAAAGCAAAGTCACATATTCCCTTTTGAATGCAATGACTTTAAAATTTGAATTATGTTATATGACATCACAGATTTCCTCTACTATTTATTTATGTTTGCACTCTACAGCTGTCAATTCGGGGCGGATTTTCTTCAATATTTGAAGATGGTGTATGTCAGAAAAGTAAATAAGTATGATCAGGTTTGACATAGTTAGCAGAAAGCCCTTTCTTTTGTTCAGAACAAAAGGAGTCTAGTTATTATTATTCTTTTCTTCTTCCTAACTAAACGCTTATTTTTATATGTTGCAATAGTCCTAGGACGATGAAATTTTTATGGCTTATTAGTCACGTGAGGAAATTTTGATTTCAATGATTTTCAGCACCCTATGACGTCACATGACGTCACAGCTAAAAATAGTGAAAAATGGTGTTCGCGCTCTACAGCCGTCATTTATGGTCGGATTTTCTTCAAATTTTTACAGATGGTACATCTTGAATCAAAGGTGTGCATATCCTGTCAGCTAACCGAAATTCCGAAAGACCGAAGTTCTGTGGCTGAAATAAGATTCGAACATAGGACCGAAAATTTCATTTTAGGATAAAAGAGCTTCAGGATGAGATAGAAAGTTGAAACTTACACAGTTTGCAGTTCTGCAGAATTTCTACAAATATTTTGAGGTGTGACGTCATATGACGTCATGTGACGTCATAAGCATACTTCTTAATTTTCATTTTAGGGCAATGATTTCGACATGATGCCAGTTGTTCAGAATAATGAAAATTTCAGAGTTATGAAAGGAAAGTATGCGCTTTTGAACAAAAGCATCTTCAGCACCCTATGACGTCATGTGACGTCACAGCTAAAAATAGTGAAAAAAGGTGTTCGCGCTCTACAGCCGTCATTTATGGTCGGATTTTCTTCAAATTTTCACAGATGGTACATCTTGAATCAAAGGTGTGCATATCCTGTCAGCTAACCGAAATTCCGAAAGACCGAAGTTATGTGGCTGAAATAAGATTCGAACATAGGACCGAAAATTTCATTTTAGGATAAAAGAGCTTCAGGATGAGATGGAAAGTTGAAATTTACACAGTTTGCAGTTCTGCAGAATTTCTACAAAAATTTTGAGTCGTGACGTCATATGAAGTCATGTGACGTCATAAGCATACTTCTTAATTTTCATTTTTGGGCAATGATTTCGACATGATGCCAGTTGTTCAGAATAATGAAAATTTCAGAGTTATGAAAGCAAAGTATGCGCTTTTGAACAAAAGCATCTTCAGCACCCTATGACGTCACATGACGTCACAGCAAAAAATAGTGAAAAATGGTGTTTACGCTCTACAGCCGTCATTTATGGTCGGATTTTCTTCAAATTTTCACAGATGGTACATTTTGAAACTCAGGTGTGCATATCCTGTCAACTAACCGAAATTCCCAAAGACCGAAGTTCTGTGGCTGAAATAAGATTCGAACATAGGACCGATAATTTCATTTTAGGATTAAAGAGCTTCAGGATGAGATAGAAAGTTGAAACTTACACAGTTTACAGTTCTGCAGAATTTCTACATATATCTTGAGTCTTGACGTCATAAGCATACTTCTTAATTTTCATTTTTGGGCAATGATTTTGACATGATGCCAGTTGTTCAGAATAACGAAAATTTCAGAGTTATGAAAGCAAAGTATGCGCTTTTGAACAAAAGCATCTTCAGCACCCTATGACGTCACATGACGTCACAGCAAAAAATAGTGAAAAATGGTGTTTACGCTCTACAGCCGTCATTTATGGTCGGATTTTCTTCAAATTTTCACAGATGGTACATCTTGAAAGTTAGGTGTGCATATCCTGTCAGCTAATCGAAATTCCGAATGACCGAAGTTCTGTGGCTGAAATAAGATTCGAACATAGGACCGAAAATTTCATTTTAGGATTAGAGAGCTTAAGGATGAGATAGAAAGTTGAAACTTAAACAGTTTGCAGTTCTGCAGAATTTCTACATATGTTTAGAGTTATGATATCATATGACGTCATGTGACGTCACAGACTAATACTTAGTTCTTATCATTTGCACTAATTTCGGAATATAATGTCAATTGTTCAGCATGAACATGAAATACTACCAGAGGTGAGTCATTACATGAAACTTCTATCTCCTGCTTTTTGCAATAACACAGCTTGCAGAAAGTCCTATCATTCGTTTTCACGAATGACATCTAGTTATTATTATTATTCTTTTCTTCTTCCTAACTAAAGGCTTATTTTAATATGTTGCAATAGTCCTAGGACGTTGAAATTTTTATGGCTTATTAGTCACCTGAGGAAATTCTGATTTCAATGATTATCAGCAGCCTATAACGTCACATGACGTCACAGCTAAAAATAGTGAAAAATGGTGTTCGCGCTCTACAGCCGTCATTTATAGTCGTATTGTCTTCAAATTTTCACAGATGGTACATCTTGAAACTAAGGTGTGCATATCTTGTCAGCTAACCGAAATTCCGAAAGACCGAAGTTCTGTGGCTGAAATAAGATTCGAACATAGGACCGAAAATTTCATTTTAGGATAAAAGAGCTTCAGGATGAGATAGAAAGTTGAAACTTACACAGTTTGCAGTTCTGCAGAATTTCTACAAATATTTTGAGTCGTGACGTCATATGACGTTATGTGACGTCATAAGCATACTTTTTAATTTTTATTTTAGGGCAATGATTTCAACATGATGCCAGTTGTTCAGAATAATGAATATTTCAGAGTTATGACAGTAAAGTATGCGCTTTTGAACAAAAGCATCTTCAGCACCCTATGACGTCATGTGACGTCAGAGCTAAAAATATTGAAAAATGCTGTTCGCGCTCTACAGCGGCCATTTATGGTCGGATTTTCTTGTAATTTTCATAGATGTTACACATTGAAACTAAGGTGTACATATCCTGCCAGCTTACCGAAATTCCGAAAAACCGAAGTTCTGTGGCTGAAGTAATATTCGAACATAGGACCAAAAATTTCATTTTAGGATTGAAGAGCTTCAGGATGAGATAGAAAGTTGAAACTTGCACAGTTTGCAGTTCTGCATTATTTCTACAAATATTTTGAATCGTGACGTCAGAGGACGTCATAAGCATACCACTTATTTTAAATACGGGGCAATGATTTCGACATGATGCCAATTGTTCAGAATAATGAAAATTTCAGAGTTATTGCAGTAAAGTATGCGCTTTTGAGCAACAGTAATTTCAGCACCCTATGACGTCACGTGACGTCAGAGCTAAAAATAGTGAAAAATGGTGTTCGCGCTCTACAGCCGCCATTTATGATCAGATTTTCTTCAAATTTTACAGATGGTACATCTTGAAACTAAGGTGTGAATATTTTGTCAGCTAACCTTTATTCCGAAAAACCGAAGTATTGTGGCTGAAATAAGATTCGAACATAGGACCAAAAATTTCATTTTAGGGCTAAGGAACTTCGGGATGAGATAGAAAGTTGAAACTTACATAGTTTGCAGTTCTGCAGAATTTCTTAATATATTTTGAGTCGTGACGTCATATGACGTAATAAGCATACTACTACTACTGCTACTTACTTTTTTTTTCTTCGTAACTAAACGCTTATTTTTCGCGGAATATAATGTCAATTAATCAGCATGAACATGAAATACTACCAGAGGTGAGTCATTACATGAAACTTCTATCTCCTGCTTTTTGCATTAACACAGGTTGCAGAAAGTCCTATCATTCGTTTAGACGAATGACATCTAGTTATTCTTATTCTTCTTATTCTTTTTTTCTTCCTCTTGTATTTGTGTTAATTTCGATGTCTTGCCAATGGCCCAGAACAATGAAAATTTTATGGCATATATTTCAAACCATGAGCTTCCGGATGCAATGAATATCATATTTATATGACGTCACATAACGTCAGATTTGACGTCAGGTGAAAAAGTTTGTACGCGGTCTACAGCCATTATTTATGGACCGATTTTCATCAAAATTTCACAGAATGTGTATGTTAGGCTCTAGTTGTGCCTTCCGGTGTCCGTTTTTCAAAATTTAAAAACACAATGGTTCTATGGCGAGTCAAAGATTCGAACCATTGACGTCAAATTTCAAATGCGTATAAAATCGTTTCTAGATGAGCTAGAAAGATAATATTTGGACAGGATATATGTCTTAATGTTTCCTTTATATTCTCAGAAGATGAATGTCGTATGACGTCATATGACGTCATGAGGTGGAAAGTAATTTCTAAATTTTACGTGTTAATTTTTATATGTTGAAAATATCCGAGCACCTTAAAAATTTAATAGCATATGCTTCAGATAAAACATTTTTCATTTCGATCATTTCTATTTGACTATGACGTGTTTTGACGTCAAACTTGACGTCGTCTTAAAATATTTGTACGCTGTCTACAGCCATTATTTCTGTCCGATTTTCACCAAAATTTCACAGGATGTGTATGTTAGGCTCTAGTTGTGCCTTCCGGTGTCCGTTTTTCAAAATTTAAAAAGGCAATGGTTCTATGGCGAGTCAAAGATTCGAACCATTGACGTCAAATTTCAAATGCGTATAAAATCGTTTCCAGATAAGCTAGAAAGATGATATTTGGACAGAATATAAGTCTTTAGGTTTCCTTTATATTCTCAGAAGATGAATGTCGTATGACGTCATATGACGTCATGAGGTGAAAAGTAATTTCTAAATTTTACGTGTTAATTTTTATATGTTGAAAACGTCCGAGCACCTTAAAAATGTAATAATATATGCTTCAGATAAAACTTTTTTCATTTCAATCATTCCCATTTGTCTATGACGTGTTTTGACGTCAAACTTGACGTCGTCTTAAAATATTTGTACGCTGTCTACAGCCATTTTTTCTGGGCCGATTTTCACCAAAATTTCACAGAATTTGTATGTTAGGCTCTAGTTGTGCCTTCCGGTGTCCGTTTTTCAAAATTTAAAAAGGCAATGGTTCTATGGCGAGTCAAAGATTTGAATCATTGACGTCAAATTTCAAATGCGTATGAAATCACTTCCAGATGAGCTAGAAAGCTAATATTTGAATAGGATATAAGTCTCTAAGATTTCTTTAGATACCGAGAGAATTAACTTCATTTAACGTCATATGACGTCATGAGGTGAAAAGAAATTTCTAATTATTACGTTTTAAATTCTATATGTTGAAAACGTCCGAGCACCTTGAAAATCCAATAGCTTAAGCTTCAGATAAAACATTTTGCATTTCAATGATTTTCATTTGCCTATGACGTGTCTTGACGTCAAACTTGACGTCGTCTTAAAATGATTGTACGCGGCCTACAGCCATTATTTCTGGACCGATTTTCATCAAAATTTCACAGAATGTGTATGTTAGGCTCTCGTTGTGCATCCCGGTGTCCGTTTTTCAAAATTCGAAAAGGCAATGATTTTATGGCAAATCCAAGATTCGAACTTTTGACGTCAAATTTCAAATGCGTTTAAATCGCTTCCAGATGAGCTAGAAAGCTTATATGTGGATAGTATATAAGTCTCCAAGTCTGCTTTATATTCTATGAAGATTAACGTCATATGACGTCATATAAGATTGAAATTTTAACGGTTTGCAGAAAGTCCTATCATTTGCCGTGCAAATGAAATCTAGTTTTACATAGGTATAAAAATGCTAACTTTCTTTATAATATTTTTTATTATCGTCGATAATTCCCCATGATTGTTGTTGTATGGACGGTAACCTCAAAAAGCTCAATCAGTTTAGAAACTTCAGTACAACTGCGACAGAAGAATATTAAATACCCGCTATATCGCCTAGAAACACACTCAACTATTGGATGGAAAGTACTGCAACACATGCCAACACTAGCTATGTATACATCGGATTTGGCATTTTATTTAGAAGATCATCCCTAGGAACATTGCCATTGTATTGTATAAATAGAAAAAAACACACATTTGTCTCGATGGCGCAAACCGTTGCCAGGATATGGAGAAAATCTACCTCTCTGGACGCAATGGACTTGCTACTACCGAGCATATTGTTCTTTATCTCAATAATACAGTTTTATGAGATGAATGATACGATTTGTCTATATAATACATTTTTATGAGATGAATGATACGATTTGTCTATAAAATACAGTTTTATGATTTAATGACACGATTTGTCTATATAATACAGTTTTATGAGATGAATGATACGATTTGTCTATATAATACAGTTTTATGAGATGAATGATACGATTTGTCGCAAGGTTCGATTGTTGTCGACGTTATCCATACTAGCTATTCAACTGATTTCGTCGTTATCCATGAGAAGCTACCGACTGCTGTCGTCGTTACTCAAATTTCGATGACATGCCAACTTTTAACAGCTTATATATCTTCAAGGAAAGCGTTTGGGAAGCCGTAATTCGGATCACTAACAGACAGAATGTTAAAGTTAATGATGCGTAGCTTGAAATTATTCACTACTACCAGAAAACGTTTTTGTGACTGAATGCCCAAATGTCTCATCCCATCGTTTTATTTTCTTCATTTTACATTCAAATTCACGATAAGTAACACGTTTACTTGAGCAACAATTTGTCAGCAGGTCAGCCTTTAGACTTTACCCAAAATTGTTTAGAAAAGATAAAAAAAAACGTACAAATACCTTGTATAGCCACTGCCCCTCGTGCTACATGTATACAGCACGGCTGTTGTCGTCGATTCCAACTGATGTCTCATTTTCAGATTGAACGGTGTGATTAAACTGATAACTGGCATGACGTCAGAATCGATATATTACCTAAATATTTGTCTACGGTAAATTGACACTTTGCTCTTTAAACATGTTCGATTGTTCTCATTCATACAAGCATATCTTATCGACTGACGTTGACAAACGGAACCGACAGTACAGTACTGTAAAATAATGTGCAGTGCAGCACAGTACAGAGTTGTGCAGAGTAAAGTAAAAAATAGAGTAGAGTTACGTAGAGTAAAAGTAGAGAAGAGTAAAGCAGAGTAGGGCAAAGAGAAGAGTTGTATATTATACATTTTCTTGCTCAAATTCCGAATTATGTTATTGACATAATTATGGTAGTGTGACGTCCGTGCGGACTGCTATCGATAAGGCTCCCTTAGTGCACGTGCACTACGTAGTAAATGCAGACGAAAAACTAATAATATTTGGGAACCTGTTTCTATTCTTAAAAACGAATTTAAATTCCTGTTAGATTAATAAGTAAAAGTAAAAATGCTTGTTTAAGTCGTTTTCTCTAACACAAACACATTGAGATAGGTTTCTCACGCATCTTTTGAAATTTCCTTGTTCTTATACTCAAATAACACGCACGTTTTAGAGATCCACCGCTATTTTATTGCTATCGGTTGCAACATTTTACATGTCAGGAAAAATATAAATCACGAATCTTGGTTTACCAAACTGTCGATCTGTGTGAAAAAAATGGACTTACTCAAGCTTAGTCAAGTGGGCTATTTTGAAATAGGCTGATGATTTGAACCTAGAATTTGAAGAGGTAGACTTGTTTGAAACTGCCCAATCCCAGGGGTTGTGCGAATGGTGCTGAAACAGGCCAATGTTATACCGAAATCACAGTTCATGACTCTCAGTTCAACTAACAGCTAACATTATTGCTGACAATGGACATATCGTTTGCAGTGAACCCATGCTGTCTTAAATAGACAAAGTCTGCAAATGATTGAAATATTGTCGGTGGGACGTTAAAGCAAATAAACAAATATAACATATAAGAAAGGCAAGGAAACATTTTATTTGTTAATGCAAAGCCCTGTCACTTTCACTTGAAATTGCTTGTGCTTAATATCAAAAAAGCATTACAAATAAGAAGTGCAAGTACAAATGGATATAAAATTTGTAATAGCAAATTGATTGCATTCCAAAATGATTCTTTTTTAACACTAAACCAATATTGTTTGATTGGGTTTGGTGTTTTTTTAGCCCTTTTCCTTGCATTTTCCTCAAAATCATTTCGGGTTTGACTCACCAAACCCCAATACATCAGAATTTTTCAAGGAGACTGCTCAATTAAAAAACATGAAACGTAAATATATAAAAAATAAAAAATCGAAGAACATTTCTTTTTTTCCAAATATTACATTAAACACAATAATTCGAAATGGGAAAACTCACCATTCAATATATTAATTCCGCCCATATATAGATGTTTAACCTTATTTTTTACCACCGGAAATCCAAATTTTTTTAACCGAATCACATTTTGGTGCATATAAAAGGGTTTGGGGTCCAGGGGGTAATCGCTAAAACCCAGAGTTGCATCGAATCCATTATTCATTTTAAGTTGCCCACTGAATGGCGTCGTGGTACCCGACGCGGATCTGACTGCGTGGTTCGAACCGCGTTTGGGACAGGATATTTCTGACCTTCAAGGCCAAGTACTGGTCCAACCCAGGAACCCAGGATTATTTTGTACCGTAACGATTGTTATTAATTTAAATGCAGGGAATTTCCCCATGCCATTTCATCCCAAAAACCATACATTTTTGTTATTTTTATTTTTTTTTTTTCATTTCACGAATAAAGAATTATTTCGCCTTTAATTTTTTTTGCTTCTCTTCATTTTCATGTTCCCATTTCGTTTCAATTTCAAAATATATTTTTTTACTTTGCTTCCGCTTCGCTTGGTTTAAATCAAAATAAAGAAATTTTTATGTTTTTTATTTTACGTATTTTGATTTCCCAATATTGTTTCTGTATATTTTAGACAACCTAAGATAGTGTATAGATACAATAAAATTCTTTAAGGTGCAATGCACAAGACTACTTTTTTCTCTGTGTTTTTCTTAAGGGATGCAACATACCCGAAAAAAAACATAATAAAGACTAATATTATTAAAAACACAATCTCAATCTCAATTAATATTAACCCCTTTCCCTCATACAGGCTCCATGAAAAACCTAGGCGAAAAGCTAAAACCAATCACCTCGAAAAACTCGCAGCGATCAGGTTTTATGCTTTCCCTGCTCCTCATGGTCGGGAAAGAGGACTTTAAAAATTTTTATACTTCAGTTAAACCATATTAAAAATCGATGAAAACTTTCTTTCAAATTCAGAACTCTAACCAAAATTTCCAACGAAAGGGGCCCTTTCTTGGAGGGAAAAACCTCTCAACAGATTTCATACGCAAAGCAACTTTTTTTCGTGAAAACAACAGTTTCAACCTATCACCAAGTTAAAATCCCAGAAAAACAACAAAATCAAAAAGCTTTATAGTGACAAAACAAACATCTCAAAAAGGGAAAGTGATGTCCCACGACCAGGCCCCCACTGCTGGATCAACCTCAATTGCGGGCTCACTGCAGGAGTCCCTTAGCCAATATAGTCCTATATGTAAATAAAACCTCTGATGGGTTATGCCTACAAATTATCTGCTACAATGGAAGGGATAGTAGGCTAGTTTTCACAAACAATAAACATAAATGACTTGACTTTTTAGTTTACCGTCGCTTCGACAGATTCAGTCATATGCGACTCCAGCTAATTACAGGGGAGGAAGGACCGAAGCACGGGGACATCCTTTGAACCCCGACCTAACCGCAACCAGCGAAGCTTCCCACATGAAAATCCGAATGACCCTCCGGGATTCAAACCCCCCCGGTGAGGGGGAGATGAGTGTTAAAGTCAGGGGACTTTAAACCCCCCGGCCACGGAGGCCCCAAACAAAAAATGATAGTGATAATATGGGGTTTGTTTATTTATGATCCCTTTAAAATTATTCTTTATTACATTTATTACTTGGGGTCAATTTTGTAACGCATGATTAAAGGGCATACGGCATTTATTCAAGTTTTGATATTGAAAAATAGAGAACGCATTTTGTAGTAATTAAAATGACCTGAAGGAATAATTCTACAATGCAAGATCTTTTTTGTTTTTTATTTCTTTTGCAAAAGACATTTTGTTACATTTTATTCAACCCCAAAATTTTTCTTATTGAATAAACAATAATAAAATTTGGGGTTTTTTCCGACAATAAACAGTGTTGAGGGGAAAAAAGAAGAATGAAAGTAAATTAGTGATACAAACTTATTTAAAAATAATCCCTTTTTATGATAATTTTACAACTTAAATAAAATAAAAAGAAAGAACAAAATAAATGAAAAAATGAAAGAAAAAAAGAACAAAATAAAGTAGACAAAATAAATCAACAGAGAAAGAAAGAAAGAAAGAAAAGGAAGATTTATATTTTGCTCGAATAAAAAAAAAAAAGAATAATAGAAACTTTTAGGATATTTCGGTATTTTGGGATTTCACAACTTTTTTTTCAAACTTGAATACTACATACAACCCATTAACAACATATGCACTCTTGAACAATACCTGGACAGACTGTGCAGCCTCCTAATCAAAAAACAGATCCCACACAACGGGGGTGGGTGAATTTTTGCTTGATGATAATAAAATTATACTCAATACCGTAATTAATTTGAAAACAACCGCCATAACCAATATATTTGTTTCTATATGCTTTTTCCAATGTTATTTACATTAAATCTTGGAAATAAACTATTGAATTGAATTGAAAAATGGGGGTGGGGGTCACTTAATAAGGGTTTTTTAGAGCCTTTAAGCACATATATTGGCAATGAGCCAATATGACAAGGGGCACATTGAACGATTTGATTAATTGATCATCACTGTCGCTCAAAAAGTCTTCCAAATGTCCCACTTTTTTACTAAACATTAAAAATCAGGTGAACAGTTGGAATCCTGCTTATTATTATAAGAACAATATTTTCATAGTATAAAGATTTACAATTTATTTGTTATCAAAAATTTTGGTAAAAGTAACAAGCCTTGGGTTTAAAAATATCACTTTCACTCATGCCAAAGTTCAGTAATGCACTAAAGGAACTTTGTAAGCTAAAACTTGTTAAAAGGTGATTTTTACATGTATTTTATTTTTTTGGGCTATCCAATTCAAGTGAGTGTTGGAGGAATAAAAAATGTAGAAAAAGCCCAAAATTTCACCCCCCTCTCTCTCCCCTCTCTCTCTTACCCATGATTCTTTGAGCGCTTTCACAGGTCATTCAGACCATGTTACACATTGCCCTCATATTACACATACACTGTACTTACCTGTTCAAGCCACTAGCAGAGCGCATCAAATTATAGAACATAGGTAACTTCTGTCAAATTTTCTCTGTTTTTATTCTGGGTCATGTATTGAAATTCTCTATAAATTCATCAATTCTTGACAATTTTAAATTCTTTTTTTTTTGCGAGGTAAACATTCTTTTTTCCAATGATGACAAAATAAATCACACTTTTAAAAATTTAAAATAAAATTTCAAATTTTTTTTGACCAAACTTCATACTGCCACCAAACAACCAAATCAATCCCGACGAAAAAACTAAAATTCTCAAAAAGATTTTTTTAAGGCTTTGATTTTACCCATATTCTTTCGATAAATATTTTTAATTTTGAATTTTTTAAGGTCAAGAAAAAACCAATAACACAATATGACCTGACCTTGCATTTTTGAAATTTGAAACTTGAAGTCCCGGGAAACAACAAACAAACAATCGTAAAAATTTTCAAAAAAATTTGCTTAAAAAATAATGACAAACCCCTCCAAAAACAAAAAAAACCCTATTCCGAAAATTTTTTCCCTCCATATTTTAGTGCACTTTACCCTTATTGAAACCTTTATGCTTTCAAATCGCCACCCCATAAATTTGTGCGCAAAGATCTTGGGAATCAATTTCAAAAAACAAAGAGCGTATCTAATCTCTAACAAATATGGGCAGTTTTTCGTGGACACACCCTAATTTCCAATTTTTTCAAAGATTCAAACATTCAACCTCTCTACTCAAAGTTTCAAAGATAGGAATGGCCACTCATCTTTTTTTTTAAACGGGCAGTTGACAGAGAACAAATGCAAAAACTGCATACAAATAAAATTCAAATCGAGTTATCGGCATTAAATGTTTTTAAATCTAAACGCCACCTACGGCAAAATTTAGAAACTAAAATGAAAAACAAACTTAGTGTGCCAACTTCAGATACTGTAGTATCATGGAAATTTTCATATTTGAGCACTTCAACATGTCGCAACAGCGGCCACAAAAAAAGTCAAAAAATAATAAAATTTTGGGGAAAAAAAAAGGGGAAAAAGAAACACAAAAGAACATAGGTTTTCGCGGCGCGTTGCGCCACGAAAACCTAATGACAGGACGCACATGCTCAAAAAGGGGAAATAGGGTTTAGAACAACATTTTCAAGTTGCAACTTACGACTATGAACGAAATTTTCCTAAAATATATCTCATTTTTTTAACACAAATGCAACATAGTGAAAAAAATTTTTATCTTTTCTGCGATCCGAATTTACCAATCTTTCAAATACTGCAAATTTTCGAATAATAATGAAGCGAAAAAATAATTGTTCTATAAAATCCTATGCTCCCTTTTTACCTAAATGAACCAATTTAAAAATTTAATAAAAAAGATTTTGATGAAATTCAAAATTTTAAAGCATTCCACATAGAAAAACAGCTACCTTTCGTCTGATTCAAATACTACTCCCGTTTCCCAACACATACATATTGGTTTAAGCCCTGCAGGGGGTGAAATAATTCTATTTTTAGAGAAATCTATTTTTAGACGGTTTTGGGGGAATTTTCCCTCGCCCTCTCTCGCTATTTGCTCTAACAGTTACTTTTTTACTTAATTTTTTAAAATTTAATATTTTGTAAAGAAGAACACAAATTTTTTTTATATTTTAACAAAATGTCTAAGTTTTGTGTAGAAATCTTTTTAACTACAAAAAAAAAATAATTCACTACTTTCTGAAACCGCCCACTACAATATCAACACACATCAACCTCCACTCTTCAATAACATAATTCACCTTTTTTTAATTTACACTGAGCTTATTGTTAAAATACACTTTTAAAATTTGTACATGAACGTTGCAAAATTGTTTTTTAAATTTTTTTAACCCCCCCCCCCCCCAAAACACACCTTTACTTTAATGACCCTCTCCCTCTCCTCTCCTCTGTTAAATTTTTAAAATTTAGAATAAAATGTAAAAAATGCAACCATAAAAGTAAGTGCTATTACTTAACAATCAAAAAACACTTGTAAAAATGTTCCCGGGGAGAAATATAGTAGACGTTTTTTTCTCCACGTTTCCGAAAAACTTGTTTATTACTACCACCAAAACCTTTAAAACCCTAAAATTTTGTTTAAAATAGTTTTATTGTCATTTCTCCATGCTGAACCTTGTATACCTATGTAAAAAGAATGTTCTGTTCTTTCTGTTCGTTAAAAATTTGGAAGGGTTTTTAACTGTGGTTTCGCAGAGGGGCTTATGTAACCCTTTTTGAGGCGCAACATGATCTATATGAGGAAAGGGTAAGTAAACTTTTTAAAATTGGTTGATTAAAAAAATTTAACTCAGGCAGCTTTTATTTTGCAGATTACCCTTTTAAAATACACGAAACGGGACGACAATTATCGATATAAGAAAAATCACGACACTATATCAAAAAAATTTTTTTTTCGATTTGTTTTTTTTTTAAAAAAAATTAAGCGGAGAAAAAGGGGTCCTTAGGGAATCTATCCGCATGACTTGGTCTTTTTCCAGCAAGTGAACGCGAAACTTTAAAGTAAATGCGGCCTTAAGACATTGAGAAAAAAGCCATTTTTCAAGTAAGGGGACGCTTAAAACTGTACTAAATTTTTTTTTTTTTGGGGGGGGACAGATTAAATTTTTAATATGGATGGCTCCTCAAGAAAATACTTAGAATATTTTCGTAGTACGGTATAAGTTTTAAGTTGGGGGTTTAGCACTAATTTTCTGAGAGGGGACACAATATGATAACTTCCTAACATTTTAATTTTAAAGGAAATTATCATTGATAGCAAAAAATTTAACTTAGGGTATTTTCACCTTGGGGGTTACCCCGCGGGCGTTTGGAAAATTTTTTCAAACCAAACTTTTTGATTTGACAAATTGGGTTTTTGGAATTCCATTTTTTTTCTTCAAGCAGACCACGAAATTTAAAATTTAACAAAATTTGTTTTTCGTGAAATCTTTTTTTTAATTCTCGGCGGGGAAAAAACCCGAGAAATTAATAAAATTTTCCCCTTAAACAAAACTTTAATTTAATCTTTTCGGATTTTTATTTTTTAAAAAACCCCAAAAAAATTAAAAAATTTTTTTAAAAAAAAAAAATTTAAATTTTAACAAATTTTTAATTTTCTGAAAATTTTAAAAAAAAAAGAAAGTTTAAAAAAACTTTTTTAGACCCCCTTTAAAAGGGGTTTTTTTTAAAAAAAAAATAAATTTTTAAAAATTTAAAAAAATTTTTTGTTTTTTTTTTAAAGGGGTTTTTTAAAATTTTTTTTTTTTTTTTTTTTTTTTTTTTTTTGTTTTTTTTTATTGGAAAGTTTTTTTTTTAATTTTCCCCTTTTATTTTTTCATTTCCGACTTGGGGAAAGGGAACAACATTTTTTTACTTAATTTTGCACGATTTTTTAAATTTTCCCCGGCTTTTTTAAACTCGAAATATTTCCAATTTACAAAAATTTAAATTAATTTTTTTTATCAATGAATTGAATATGCCCTCTGTAAAATTCTTTAGCATTTTAGAAAAATTGGGTTTTTTGACAATGCACATTTCTGACTGAGTAAATAAACCTTAATTTTATTTTCAGGGGAAAAAAAAAAAACATATATTACAAACCTCAATTTCTTGAAGAGAAGGGTCCCCCTTAATATCATTTTAAATCACGGTCTTGTAAAATTTTATATTTAAATGGGCCCCGTGCGGGGGTACAATGTTGCGGGGAAGTACATTTTTTTCCCCAACACTGCGGTTTTTTTACAAGTGAAAAGTTTCCCTGCTAAAAGAGGGTCGGGTTCTACAGGGGGGGGAAAAAAAAAATTCATTCACACCCAAATTTTTTACTACAAATTCATTTGATAGGTATTTTTTATATTTGCCAAAATTAAAATCGTAATTTGGGGGTTTTTTATCTTTTATTTTTCGATTTTGAAAATTTTTTTACATCTTTATTTCTATCAAAAAACCTGGGTTTTTTTTTCTTGTCCGTTTTTCCCAATAATATATTTTTTTTCCCCCCTTTGGGCGTGAGGGGTTTGGAATTTCCCGAGCGACATCCGATATCTTTTTAAACCCCATATGCGTTAGGTCTTCTTACAAGAATAATCAAAGCGCTAAGGGGATGAATTTTTTCTCAAAATTGATTTTTTTCGCACTTCAAAAAATTCAAATAACTTAAATTTATTCGGTACTCATTACGAGGATAATTTTCATTTCTACCGGGGGTTTTTAAAAAATAAATTCATAAAAGCTCTGAACAATTTTTCCCAAAAAAAAAACTATAACTATCACAAAAAATGATGGGGTACCCCAGCAATTGCTTTTTTTAAAAAAGGAAGCAATTGACCAACATCTAGCATTGCATCACAGATACTGAAAAAAAATTTTGGGAGAAAAAAAAAACATAGGATTTGGGTTTGATACTAGAAAAACCGGGGGCCCCATCTAAATTCACAATTCCTTTCCGGAAAAACCCCTTTAAGGGGGACCTTTCAAGGAAAAAAAATTTTTTTTGCCTTTTTTGAACTTTGGGGAAGTTTTTAAAAAATTTTTTAAATTTATTAATTTTAAAATTTTTTAGCTTTTGCATTTTTTTTCCCCTGGGGCAAATACTCCCGTAAAACAAGGGGCAGGGGGACAATTAATACAATAAATTATTTTTTTTTTATCATCAATAATTAATTTTTTCATAATTTCCAAATTTTTTTTAGAAAAGGAAAACTAAATTCCAAAATTTTAAAATTTCTTTTTTACTAAAAATAAAAATTAAATTTTAAAAAATCATATGTTTCTGTTCACAAAACATGCAACTTTTTACCAGAAATTTAAATGCAAACAAACTTTTCTTTCCAAAAAAACTGTGTGTTTCCAAGGGTTTTTTCCAAGGGGGACTCTAAAAAATGGAAAAGAAGTTGTATTAGCCCTAAACTGCCACGGGGAAAAACAAAACTCCAAAATGTTAAAAAGAAATTGAATTTTCAAACTTTTACTTTATAATTTTTTTATACTTAAACGTATGTGAAAAAAACGCGAAAAAAATTCGCGGGGTTTGCACCTCCCCAAAAAAAAAGGGGTTTTGGCCCAGACTCTGACCAGTAATAAGTTTATTTAAAGCCTTTAAACGTTCTATCACTACTTAAAACAAACAAGTTTTTAAATTTCAGAACTAATTTAAATTAGACAACATCAAGGGCCTCATTTCTAAGGATCAACTTTTTCTTCGAAAAATAGTATTACCAAAGGGGCCTTTCTGTAAAAAGGATAAATTTTTCCCAAAGCTTCATGGGGAAAAATTTTTAAAATTTCTGTAAAAAGATTTTTTGGGGGAAAAAAACCCAAAATAGGCCTTATTTTTCATGGATCAATTTTTTTAGCATTTATGGGAACAGCCATGTTTTTACCAAACATGAAAAAAGAAATATATACCAACCTTTTGGTTTCATAGGAAAAGATTTTTTCAATCTCCATTTTAAGTATAAAGGGGAAAAAAGCTATTCCGGGGGCCTCATTTCTAGGAAGGCAATTTTTTTATAATATGGTAAGGGGCTAGATTTGACCTTTTTGTTTCAAATGTAATTTTAATTCAGACTTGGTTTCATTGAAAAAATTTTGAAGTTTTCATAGAAAGCAATAGAAACCCCAAAACCCGGGGTTTTTTTTCTAAAAAAAATTTTATTTTAAATTTTGGGGAACTTTGGGGGTACATGCCAAAAAAATTAATTTTTTTTCATTTTTTTTCTAAAAAAATTAATTTTTTTATTAAATAAAAAAAGGAAACTACCCAACCCCCACCCCTTTTTTTCAAAAATCAACTTTTTCAAACCATATGGTAACGCAAA
>CM037783.1:30139533-30187453 GCA_021229015.1 Solen grandis | reverse complement strand
TTTAATACCTCAATGTCCGTTATTTCAGAATCCAGCTCAACAACTTCATGAATATCATCTGTATTGGAATTATCAAGTTCTTCTTCAACCTTCATATTTGTAAAAGTATCATTAGAAAATAATTGTTTGAAATGATTATAAAACTCATCATTACTTACATTACCAACTGTCTTATTTTTATTACTATTATTATTAATTTTCTTTATTTCTTTCCAAAATTGATGAGGTTGTTTTTTAGCCAAATTTTGAAGATGAGTTCTTTGTTTCACTTTAAACCTATTTTTTGGCAATACGCTTAACTTTATTATATGTTTTGCGCTTCATTTTAAGATTATCAAAACTATTTACCGTTTTCTGTTTTCTATACAACTTGCACGCATGTCTGTATTCATTCCGTGCTATCTCACATTCTTCATCAAACCACTCATTTTTATATTGTATAGATTTTCTAAGAACTTGCCCTTTATTAATATACTTTTTACGGCCAAAAATCGAGAATGCTTTATCATACAGAATAGAAGATACATTTTCAACACCAGTATCAAGAGATATCTCTGAATTAATTATGTTGTCTATGATCGTATTAAAATCGTGCAGTTCATTTGCTATTGCTTGTCTATATAAATAAGATTTTTCAACATCAAAGTGTAATTTATCAGTTAAAATATAATCCTCATCAATAGTATCCTCAAGTTTATCTGCTGATAAACTAATTTGAACAGGGGCATGTGGTGAACATGATTGGAAATCATGTATAATAAAGTCATTAATAATGGGAAATAACTCTTGTGAACACAAAGCATAATCAATAACGCTGTTTCCAACAGACGACATAAAAGTAAAACTGCCAACACCACAATCATCACCAATGCGGCCGTTAACTATTTTAATGTTACTGCTATTACATAATTCTAACAATTTCAACCCAGAAGAATTAATAGTTTTTATCCATAGAGAATCTTACGGGAATATGAACCTCATTATAACTATCCGAATCATCACTTTCAACACCCCTATAACAATACTCATTATTCAAAGTAACATCCGACCTCTCCCCACATCTAGCATTTAAGTCGCCTAATCAATTATGAAGGAATCTTCTCTCAACGCGTGGGAATGTATCCGTTATACGGCGCGAGGTATTCCGGATAGCGTTGTTTAATTGTTCAGAAAGAAAATACGTTATTATTCGAAGAGACAATACTCATTATTTAACGTCGCTCATTCAATGCTTCTGCGATAAATAATATTTACAGTCGCAATCAATGAGCAACAACCTTGTGTTTGTAAACATCCCTGAGGCCCCGACGGAGGTACCTGAGGAAACAGAGAAAAAGTTAAGGTCATTCCTGACGAACAAGATGAGGATCGCACAGCAACTGGTAGACGATATGAAATTTGAGAGAGTCCACAGGATGGGACAGAAGAGGGATCGAGGTGCCAGAAACATTGTGGCTAAGTTTACCTTGTTCAAGGAACGCGAATTGGTTCGCAAACAGTGGAAAACTCTAAAGGGATCAGAATTTTATGTGTTTGAACAGTTTCCGAAGGAAGTAAGTGAGAGGAGAAAGAAACTGTTACCTAGGCTGAAGCAGGAACAGAGAGACGGCAACAGAGCTTGGTTGGCGTATGATACGCTATACGTGAACGTCGACCTGTGAGAGATGTGGATGCGTAGGATTACGCAGGGGTGAGCTTAAAGTTCTGTCTTGGAACATTAATGGTCTTACCAATGACAAAATGCATTCTGAAGATTTTGTAAAATTGTGAAACGAAAATTATATTTTATTTTTGTATGAAACCTGGACAGATTCTGATTCTGATGTTGAACTATTAGGCTATAAATCATACCATTTTTATCGAAAATTTAAAAATAGAAATGCAAAAAGATGTAGGGGGGTGTGGTTATATATTTTAAGGAAAATTTATTGCCCGGGATTGAAATTGTTAAATCACACCATGATTCCGTTTTCTGGATTAAGTTAAATAGAGATTTTTTCGATTTTAATGATGATATTTATATTTGCAGTGCATATATATGGTGTGAGAACTCGCCAGCTTACAATATTGTACCTGTAGACTTTTTTGATATTATTGAAAATGATATTCATTATTTTGAAGATTTAGGCTCTATCTTTATTGTAGGAGATATGAACAGTAGAGTAGGGGTTAAAAAGGATTTTATTGTATGTGATGTTAATAATTGTAACGTTGATGATATAAATTATGTACCTGATAGAAATTTGGGCCGCGCCTCATTAGATAAGGTGTGCAATGGATACGGTATAAAACTGTTAGATCTTTGTAAGTCCACGGGTTTCAGGATAATTAATGGTAGGTTACATAACGATACAAGATACAAAGCTTTATTTTTTCGACGTGTACAATGTGATTCTAGGACATTTGCCCCCCCCGGACATTTTCCCCCTCGGACAAATGCCCCCTTTTTTGACTAGGGCGGACATTTGCCCCCTCAGTGTTTCGGATAGGGCGGACATTTGCCCCCTCACTTAGTTTGATGGGGCGGACATTTGCCCCCTAGCCAATCAATATTTATGATAAGTCTGAATGATAAATTTGATATAAACTCAAGACATAAGATACTTGCGTACCCAAATATATCATCATACTAAGACTCGTTTTGTGTGTGTTTGTGTGTTTGTGTTTTTTTTAAAGGTGCCAATAGCTTTGTTTTTCTCACCTTTTTATTCACAATCGCGGGCGAACTACTAATCACTTGAAAATCGCGACTTTTTAATTACCTAATAACGATCGTTGATTACAGTGCCTCAATTTTCACCATCACGTTTTTGTGTTCTGATTTTTTATATTTTTTGTGAACATTATTTACAAAAATAAGGTATGTGTTGACAGTTTATCAAAGGGAGGTAACTTTTTTTTCTGTAATGTATATCTTTTTTTAATATCTGATATAAGTGATATCGCAGTAAGTGAAATTTAAAAATGAAAAGAAAGAAAAATAAAGGAAAAAAATTTGTTTATACATTTAATCAACACAAATAAGAATTGAGACATAAAGCACATTTTATGGAGACGTAGCACACGAGATTGTAATAATTGAACAAAGATTTAAACACATAGACAAGTCAAAACATGATTTTACATATATATATACAAACAAAAAACAAAACAAACAAAAAACAATCAAACAAACAAACAAAAAACATTTGATAGAGAATATTTAGCAGAAAAATATATACATCTTATGTCACTGAAAGCCTAAAAGCTTAAACTGAATCACGTATGTACTAACATATATACAACAACAACAACTTGAACTTTTGATGGAGACTGAACAGAACACTCTAACAATCTTTTTCTAGGAGTAAAGAACTCAGATAATGGATTCTAGGACATTTGCCCCCCCCCCCCCGGACAAATTAATAAGATTAATCAGATTAATAAGCTCACATTAGTTTTTTTGCCAACAGTATAACTGCATGTTATATGTAGCAATACTATCAATACTTTAGTTTACAAATATACACAAGCAATGATCAAACCGGTACTCATATTAACGAATCCTGATGTGGCCCCCAATGGCATACAAAAAGTCAGCCACAGACTTTTCCCCATCAAGAAACTGTTTGCAAAGGGTCTGGAGCGTACGCTGGTAAGTCTTCGTTGCCCTCCTGGTCGGCATCTTGCTTGGCTGCCCCCTCTGGACCCGGAGAACTTCCGCTTCCACCATGGCCGCGTCTTTCTGGAAACAGGTAAGAATTGTCCACAGGGAAGGGTTCAGGTGTCCAACCAGTGAACGAAACCCGTTGTTCCAGGACTCGCAGATGTTGTTCGTCCTTGCATCCCCTCTCAAGGTGGCCTGATGCACATTCCACTTATCCACCTCAAACCTTGGTTGAGTCCTTCTGAATTTCAGACCTCCTGTCTGTGTCACTACTGACCTGAAAGATACAAAAAAATAACATAAATATATAGATTTATTGAAATTGATAATGAAATTGAAAAAACATATTCGTTAGAGGGTAATCTTTATATTTATAAAGCAAGAAATACACAATTTAGCTCCGTACATTATGCGTCTACCTCTTTCAAATAGCAGTTAAAAAGAAAACTTACCTAAAACCTCCATGCACATATGTGCTGTCAAAGTATTCCACGACAGGTATCATCGACGCCGGTGCTTTTGATTTCAGATAATCCATACCCTCCTTCACCCGGTCTACTGGAAGGAAGGCTAGTCCATCTAACATCCCAACGTAATGTTTGATGTCTGGATCCTCGCGATACGTCCCTTGTAGCCCTTCAGCTTGCAGGTGGCGCCATGTGGACTGGGTTAAATGATAGAAGCAGCCCTGAAAAATATAAATATACATGTGTACAATTTAGTAAATGTAATATAAATTATATTTCCTATATTTTATTGTATTGTATTATATTTTCTTATATTATTCTATCATTGTTTTTTATAATTTTTAAATTTTATATTTTATTATTCAGTAGATCTTATTACCTGTATATGAATGTTGTTGGATAATGCTGAGCGCACTGCATTGTGTATCGCTATTTCATAATCCGCAACAACTCTTGAAGGGTTGGGCCGGATGTCGCGTTGAAGGCAGGCATCTAGTATGGCCGTCAGGCATTCCTCATACACTTCTTGCGTCTTTGACGGCAGCAGTGCGTATGCTGCAGTGGCGGAAGTCTCACCCAACAGCACACGGACAGTGAAAACCTGAAAAAGACAGAAATCGACATAATTATTATGTTAAAAAATATAAATAAAATTAAATAAATTAAATTTGATTTTATGTGTATTAGGAAAAGAGTCTGTGACATTAAAAGTTTAAAATTTATTGGATTGATCTTGTTTATAAATGCATACCTGTTGGAACTGCTGAGGTGCTGTAGAATGTGTTCCGTCCATGAACCAGGAGTTGGCGTCCTGCAACAGTCTCAGGCCATCCTCACTGGCGAATACGAGGATCCTGTTGTCTGGAGAGGCGTTGTCGTAAATCATATTATTGGTGTAAGTATCTGGAAGTGGAGATGGTATGTCCTTCAAGTTCTCTGGGTTGGCAGGTGTATGTCCGGCCCTTTTCCGTCGGATATTTCTCTTTAACGTCTCGTTGGAGCCAACAGCAACTCGAACCTGAAACAAATAAAGCTATATGTTAAAACACTTAAAAAATATAAAATATTTCTTTTATTAATTTTTAATTACTTATAAATATATTTAAAAAATTTCAAATAAAAAAATAAAATGTGTGTCATAACATATTTTGGTATGCGACATTTAATTATAAACTTAATTTACCTCGACAGGTTGGGACACCATCTTGTCCGCTATGATTTGGCCTGGTAATCCCCGGTTCGCTTCTACACTGTCCATGATTGCAGTCCTGACTTTAGCTGCTTCAACCTGAAATGGGTCGTTTTCATGGCAGTGGTCTTTGGTTGATTTGACTTCTGTTGGCTGGAATAAATAAACATATAATTAAATTAAAAATATGTAGATCTAACTGTTTATGTTAATTAACATCAATATTCGATAAATTATATATCATTAATATTTAAAAGTCTGGAATTTATAATTTAACAATTTATAAAGTTTACAATATACTTTGCTAGGAATTAAGTTAATACTTACTGGATTGTTTGTTATCACAACCCCTTTGCATGACATAGAACGGCGTTGAGAGCATTCCCATGTAACTGTCGTTTTACTTTCTTTCTTCTTTGTGTACTAAAATCCTTCGAAACACAACTTCAGTGCACCTCTGTTACTTTTAATGAATTCCATGATTGCATTGAGCGATTGTGATTCGAGTAAGTTATTGAAGACATATATACTTTTTTCGACTTTTGAGTATATCATGTCAGCGGGACATAACAAAGTACCGATTTATAATATGATAAGAATTCACTTTAATTGATAATCAGCCTTTAATTACTTCACACATATCATTTAAGCTGGTTAAGTTCAAAGTAAATCACCGGTCACTATCAATTATTTCTTTTGTCTATAAACCGCCTTTAATTAGTTCACACATAACGCCTTTTAATTCGTAGTTTGCTTATTGTATGAATGTCCTGTTAGTTTCAGCTCATTATTGCATGTTTCTAATGATATTCAATATAAAGAAAAAAACTAGCAATACAAAATATTGATAAAATTGATAAAACCAACATAAATCAGATAATTATTACTCTCGATTTCGAATATATAAGAAAATACAAAACATTATTACTTTTAAACATTTCGGTAATTAAATAGACGTTCGCACAATTTTGAAAACATAGCGATCTATTTGGCTCTGGTCAAAAAATGTTTTAGGAATTAAATGTTATACATAAATTGTCAGATATTATTATAAGTAAGTATAATCTTTATTAAAACACTGTTAAACATAGCATTCTATTTATTTATGTGGTCGTTAGGGAAGGGAGCTACGTCCGAGGGGGCAAATGTCCGCCTTAACAAACTAAGTGAGGGGGCAAATGTCCGTCCTGTCCGAAACACTGAGGGGGCAAATGTCCGCCCTAGTCAAAAAAGGGGGCATTTGTCCGAGGGGGCAAATGTCCGGGGGGGCAAATGTCCGGATACCGTACAATGTACATAGTCAATATAAATAAAGTAACCACATAATCCATTTGGTCACATACAATAAAGACAATTACTTGTCATAGAGGATGAACCACATAATAGGTAAGCACACACACACACACACGCACACACACAAAATATGCATATATTTACGGCTTTCCGCAACCTGCGGAAAACGTATAGGGTTTGTTATGTTTATTCTTATTATTATTATTAGGGCTTTCTGCTTTCCGCAGAAAGACCTATTGGGTTTGTTCTGTCTTTTATTAGGACTTTCTGCCTACAGGCAGAAAGTCATATTGGGTTTGTACTGTTTTTTTATTAGGACTTTCTGCCTAAAGCAGAAAGTCCTATTGGGTTTGTTCTGTTTATTATTATTATTATTATTATTATTATTATTATTATTATTCTTTTCTTCCTCACGGATTTTCATATGTTGCAATCGTCCTAGGAGAATGAAATTTCGATGGCATATTATTCATATGCGTAATTAAAAGATTCTATAATTTTCATATGCCTATGACGTCATATGACGTCACACTTGGCAATTTGCTACAAAAGTTTGTACGCGGTCCAGAGCGATAATTAATAAACCGATTTTTTATCAAATTTTCACAGAATGTGTATATTAAGTTCTAGTTGTGCATCTCGTTGTCCATTTTTCAAAATTCGAAAAGCACAAGGTTCTATAGCGAATGCAAGATTCAAACCAAGGACGTCAAATTGATAAATACTCATAAAATCGTCCCTAAATGAGACAGAAGGTTGATATTTTGTCAGTATATAGATCTCCGATAGATTTAAATATTTTGTGAAAATGGACGTCTTGTGACGTCATATGACGTCATCAAATTTCTAATTTTTAAACACATATTTATATATGTTAATATGGTCCAAGGACAAGGAAATTTTGATGTCATATTTTCCAAGAAATGTTATTTTGATTTCTATGATTTTTATATCTCTATGACGTCATATGACGTCACACTTGAAATAAGCTACAAAAGTTTGTACGCGGTCCAGAGCCATTATTAATGAACCGATTTTCATCAAATTTTCACAGAATGTGTATATTAAGTTCTAGTTGTGCATCCCGGTGTCCGTTTTTCAAAATTCGAAAAGTCCAAGGTTCTACAGCGATTCTAAGATTCGAACCAAGGTCGTAAATTTTCAAATTCTTATAAAATCGGTCCTATTTGAGATAGAAAGTGATATTTATTCAGTATATAGGTCTTTAGAAGTTTTAAATATTTTGTGAAAATAAATGTCATATGACGTCCGTGACGTCATTATATGTTAATGTATTTCTAATATTAACAAGAATATTTCTATATATTGAAATTTGAAGGGCAATGAAAATTTAATGACACATGCATCCAACGCTGAAATTTTGATTTCTGTGATTTTCATATGCCTATGACGTCATATGACGTCACATTTGAAATATGCAACAAAAGTTTGTACACTGTCCAGAGCCATTTTAATGGACCGATTTTCATGAAATTTTCACAGAATGTGTATATTAAGTTCTAGTTGTGCATCCGGTGTCCGTTTTTCAAAATTCGAAAAGCCAAGGTTCTATAGCGATTCCAAGATTCGAACCAAGTTCGCAAATTTTAAATGCTTATAAAATACGGTCCTATTTGAGATAGAATGTTGAAATTTTGTCAGTTAGTAGGTCTCTGGGTGTCTTAACAATTATGTGAAAATAAACGTCATATGACGTCACGTGACGTCATTTGTTTATTATTATTATTCTTTTCTTCTTCCAAACTAAACGCTTATTTTAATATGTTGCAATAGTCCTAGGACGATGAAATTTTTATGGGTTATTAGGCACGTGAGGAAATTTTGATTTCACCCCTACTGCATATATGTAGCCATATCTCAATAAATATCGATTTTTGTAAATATATGAATGAATAAGAATTATAGCTGAATAATTGACGTTTCCAAAGATATTTAGTTTATTAAAATTGGTTTACGCAATACAAAGTTATAAGCAAAAAAACTAAATGAAATGAAGCTAATTTTGCTGATAATATGCTGTTTTCTTGAGGTTTAACAGTCAATATCTCAGAAACGACTGAAGATAAGTTTATACATTATGCGTATAAAATGTAGCATGTTTTAAGAGCTTTCTAACGGTACCAAGTTTATTGAAATTGGACTTCATATAAGAAAGTTACATGGAAAATAAGATATTTCATAATCATGCATCATAAAAATTTGGTAAAGGTCACGCGCAGGGGTCACCAGGTTTAAAAATACTTGCGCAACGACTTAAAAAAAAAAAAAAAAAAAAAAAAAAATATAAAATTGCAATTGATGGGCTATATCTTGATTTTGTTCTTTTTTTTGTTGTTGTTGTTGTTTTTTTTCGAATGTTGACTGTTTCCAAAATAAGCATTGAAGTTAATACATGTACAACGGCACAAGACAAAAATCCGTATTTGCAACACTATGTAGCTAGCGAGCAGTTTGCAAGCCTTGAAAAATTCACACGCAGCCCCACATTTTAGACCATCTAAAAACTGCATTGTTATGCTAACGATATTCATATTGCATCAGTTTGTAGGCTGGGATGTTACCTTTCAAAATATCACCATAGTTCGAAATTCCAGGAATTTATGGCAAAACTACGGAAGCCCAAGCACGCCAAAATCGCTAAATACGATTAACTACGTTACAGGTGTCGAAAGGATATAGCACTATACAAATATTCAATACTTCTTCCTAATGAGGCTAAAATTAAACAAGGTTACAACTGAGCTGGAGTGATGAAATTCTATGTGTGATGAAAGTTAGAAACTTACATTTGAACACTGTTTCATTTTTCTTTCATGTCATATGACATAGTATAAATGTTGTATGTAAACTACATGTGCCAGATATGGGCGGACTTTTATTAAAATTCACAGAATGTGTTCTATTTGTGCTATTTTATATAGAAATAGAGGAGATAGAAAGTTGCAATTTGGACAGATTATCTATTATGTCATCTTCTATATATACTATATAAAGCAGATGTTGCAGAAAGTCCTATCATTCGTTTAAACGAATGACATCTAGTTATTCTTCTGCTTCTTCTTCTTCTTCTTATTCTTTTTTTCTTCCTCTTATATTTGTGTTAATTTCGAGGTGTTGCCATTGACTCAGAACAATGAAAATTTTATGGCATATATTTCAAACCATGAGCTTTCGGATGCAATGAATTGTATATTCATATGACGTCATATAACGTCAGATTTTACGTCAGGTGAAAAAGTTTGTACGCGGTCTACAGCCATTATTTCTGGATCGATTTTCGCCAAAATTTCACAGAATGTGTATGTTAGGCTCTAGTTGTGCATCCCCGTGTCCGTTTTTCCAAATTCGAAAAGGCAAATGTTTTATGGCGAATCCAAGATTCGAACCTATGACGTCAAATTTCAAATGCGTATAAAATCGCTTCCAGAAAAGCTAGAAAGCTGAGATTTAGGCTGAATATTAGTTTCCAGATCTTCTATACATTCTGAAAAGATGAACGCGATATGACGTCACATGACGTCATAATGCTCTTAAAACTTTCGTATTAAAACTTAACGGTTTTTAAGCCCTGTAGGCTTTATTTTTTGCATGATTTACTTGAAATTTTGTCTGAAGATGCAGTATTAGAATCTATAGAGCCATGTCACTTCCGTTTCCGGAAAATCCCAAAGGTCAAGGTCATATATCAATTATCGGGTTTTTCTTCGGCCTTAAATATCTCAAAAACGGTAAATATTCTATCGAGACACTATGCGTATAATTTGTAGTGCTTAGAAAGACCTTTCAGATTATATTTAGTTTTTGATGATCGGGGTTGAATCGGTTGAGTTATGGCGGAAAAAACAAAATTCGGTAACCCTCAGTGTGTTTAACAGTTTATATCTCGAAATTCTTTGATTTTTGAAAATATGATGATGAATATTATTTGTAGAGCAATGTTTGGCCGTTCTTTTGATGCTTAAAGTTTAATGATTGACCTAAGATTCATGGAGTAATGGGGAAAAAACGAAATTCGTGCATATAGCTTTGGTGATTTTTTCATTTTTCAAGAGGTTTAAGAGCTTGTATCTCAAAAAGTATTAAAAATATTCCTATAGATAAAGCGTGTGAAATGTAGAGAATTTTAAGACGATTATTTTGGTACCTAAAGTTTTGAAATTGATCCAAGTATAAGGAAGTTACATCAAAAATAAGAATTTAAACATGTAGAATTTCAGCGATTTTGTCGTTATGTAAGAGTTTCAAGGCTTATATCTTAAAACCCATATGAAATAAGTCAACACATTCAGCGAATGAGATGTAGAGAATTTTAAGACGATTATTTTGGTACCTAAGTTTTGAAATTGATCAAGTATAAGGAAGTACATCAAAAATAAAATTTAAACATATAGAATTTCAGCGATTTTGCCGTCATGTCAGAATTTTACGACTTATATCTTAAGAATCATTAGAAATAAGTTTTACATTAAGCAAGTGAGATGTAGAGAATTTTAAGACGATTATTTTGGCACCTAGAGTTTTGAAATTGATCAAGAAATAAGGAAGTTACATAAAAAATACGAATATAAAGCCATTTGTAAGAATTTTCATAAAATATCCTACTTTCGCTTTCACCTTAATTGAAGCATTTTCGGAAAATGTAAGTTTACAGATATGTATTAGTCATATAAATTGAAAAAAAAAACCTTTTACTTATATCATATTGATATTACTAGCTAAACAGGTGTACCGTTCCCGGTGGCCGAGTGTTTAGAGCGTCCGCCTCGAGAGCGGGAGGTCGTGGGTTCGATATCAAAGTCGTAAAAAATGGTACTGTTATAGCTCCCTTGCTTGACACTTAGCATATAAGGGTAGTTGCAGGACTGGTTGGCCCGGTATCAGGATAATGTGACTGGGTGTGATATCATGCCACATGTCTACGACGTGATACTGCAGTGTGGCAGCACTATAACTGCATTAAGTAGACATCGTCTCCAAATGACTGAAATACTGTCGGTGGGACGTTAAACCGAACAAACAAACAAACAAATTAAACAAGTGTTGACAATGATTTAATGTTTTGTCAAATCATTTTATTTACGTTACTTATGAATATCAGTTGCAGCATTGTGTTACCCATAATCCTTTGAGCGTTTTGACACATGTCATTTAGACCGTTGTTAGAACACGGAACTCAAAAAACGTGTAGTGCAACTTGAGTTGCGTGCTGACCGATTGGAGCAGTACAGCAGACGGAACTGTCTCCGTCTGTCGGGAATTCCCGAGACACAGGGGGAGTGTGTTGATGACAAAGTTATTGAACTTGCAACTGCAGTTAATGCTGATTTATCATTAGCTGATATCGACCGTGCCCATCGTCTCCCTGGTAAGCCCAATAAATCGTCTAGTAACGAAAAACCTAAAGACATTGTCATCAAGTTCATCAGCTACCGGGCTCGACAGAGGTTATTTCGAAATAAATCTCAACTAAAAGCTTCTGGTTTTCCTAATGTGTACTTAAATGAACATCTGACCCCCTTACGGGCCAGAGTGTTTTATCAAGCCCGTAAGCTAATGCATGATAAAAAATTGACCAGTGTGTGGACCAGTGACGGATCCATTCTTGTGAAAGACAACAAACTGAAGGTGCACCGCTTGGAATCCCAGCAAGATCTTGATTTGCTAATGGGCACCGTAATCGACACGTAACTTTATAAATACAGTATACATCTACAGCTAAAGTTTACACACTGCCCACACCATTACTGTGTACTGTTGAACTGTGTTGCTTACATATAAGTTACATTTCATTAAATTAAGCAAGTTGATTGATAATGCACTCGATTGGATTATTTAACTCAAGTTTTATCTTTTTGTTCGTTGTATTCACATATTATATGTATTTCCCTTTTGAAATATAACGCATACATTAACATACCTGTTCTCCAAAGCTTGTTTTAATGAGATGAACAATGATATGGCTGTCAATGACCCCCCCTCCCCCTGTTCTGTTGAATTAAGTTGCTTACATAAAAGCTAATACTTGGAACTGCTATTGATTTATATGTGGCTGTCAATGACCACCCCAATAGTGATACTTGGCAGTATCTTTCAATTTATATCAAAGTCAGTTTGAGTATGTACACCTGTGCGCTCATTCCTAGAGATGAACAATGATATATATAATTTTTGCAACTACATCAATAAATATCATGGTCATTTATGTGTCAGTAAGTGTAATTTTAATGTCAACTCTATTATAATCATAGCATTTGAGTTGTGACTATGCTTGGTTCTACGAAGTTAACAGATGTCTATCAAATAGTGTTCACGCGCTTAAGTGTATATGAATGCTTATGTGTATATGTGTTTTTGCACATAACATGTATGTGTACATATGGAATTTTTTTTTTTTTAAAAACCTATGAATGTGTACATATTGTGTCCCAGATGTAATCCTTCACCTACTTAACTGTAATTACCTTCTGACTGATAATTACGACTTTTTCGATTGTATAACCTTAACCCCTGACAAAATATATCTGCCTTTGGTGGCATTAAAAAGTTCTATATGAATTCTGTTCTGAAGTTAACCACTGTTTCACATATGTTATGGTAAAGACCTAGTTTATAACTTGACTGAGTTTCAAGCAGTAGGCAGCAGAAAAAAAAAGAAAAAAAAAAGAATAAATCAGCTAGTTGCCTTCTATGGTTTATTATTCTTTAAATCAGGGAAAAGGGTTAAATAAAAGCTTTCTAGTATCCTTCTCAGCATCAAGTATTTGTTAAATTTTAACTTCTCTCCTCAGTTTCACCTTTTTCTCATTATCCGCCACCACATTTGTTGATCCTGCTTATATTAGTGTCATGTTTCTCAATCTTATTTCTCTAGCTCTCCCTATCTTTATCTTAAACTATTTGTCTATTTTCTCCCTTGTTTATGAACATCTTGATCATGTTTGTTATTTGGTTGTTGTACTTTTGCAATTTGTTATGAGCGTGCTTATGGTCCGCTACCAGCTAGCCAACTCTTATCTGATTCTGTTTAAACCACCATAGGTTGTGATATTGTTTTTTGGCGTGCTGCTATCGGACTGTTTCATGCTCAGCGTAAAAGCTGCTGCAAAAGTTTTTTATGTATAACCCTCTAGCTGATTTACTTAATTTTTTAGGACAACTTGTTAAACTATTAATAAGTTCATTTGTTTATCATTGGAATCTTTGCATGGAGGACATTTATCTCCTATACAGCTTTATCATTCTGTTATTGCTGCTCGTTTGTGGTGATATAGAGCCAAATCCGGGCCCACCATCCAGCGAAAGTACAAGTTTACATCATGATTGTCTTACAGTTATGCACTTAAACATACGCAGTATTCGTAACAAACTAAGTTACATAACTGATAATTTCTGCGACTTCGATATTCTGTGTTTTTCTGAAACGCATTTGGATGCTAATTTTCCCGACTCTTCCTTAATTTTAAATGAATATTCCATGTTCAGACAAGATAGAACTTTTTCTTCAGGCGGACTGCTAGTATATGTGTCTAACTTACTTCGATCCAAGAGACGTCATGATCTTGAAAATGCGTCTGTTCATGCTATCTGGATTGAAATATTTCATAAAACTTCATCCTTCTTATTATGTAATATTTACCGTTCACCCGGGACATGTGTCAGTTTTTGGAACGATTTTAATGTAACATTAGAAAGGGCTCTTGAATCTAATCTTAAGATTATCATATTAGGTGATTTAAACCAGGATCTATTGAATAGTAATGAGTTTCATCTAAATAATATCATGCATTTAAACAATTTAAAAAATGTCATATCATCACCTACTCGTGTTACTGCTCATTCTTAATTAACCCTATTATTGTCTCTCAAAATATGCCAGTTATTAATTCTGACGTTATAAATGTTGATAGTCATATTAGTGACCATAGATGCACTTTTGCCTTTATCAAATTTGTAACCTTGTTTAAATCCTGTTCTAAACGAACGATATGGTATTATAACCGGGCGACTTTGAAAAATTGAACTCTTTAATTGAAACTCAAAATTGGGATTTCATAAATGTTCTAACCGTTGATGAATCATCTGATCTTTTTACTGAATTGTTACTCTCATTCATGAATCAATGTATACCATCAAAAGAAATAACTGTTAGACCAAATGACCGCCCTTGGTATGATTCTGAAGTTAGAAAATTTTCACGTAAAAGAGACAGGCAGAAGAAAATAGCTATTAAAAGAAATACTTCTTCGGCTTGGATCAAATACAAAACTCTTAGAAATAAAGTGAATAACCTAAAAAAATTTGCTAAACAACATTATTTTGAACATCTAGAAGAAGCAGTATCTGATAGTCGTGTTGAAAATCCCAAAAAGTATTGGAATTATCTCCGTAGTCTAGTAAAAAGTAACAACTAATCATGTGCTATTCCTATTTTGAAAACAACCTGTAATAACAACATAGTAACTTACCATTATACTGACTTAGATAAGGCTAACTGTTTAAATGATAACTTTGCTTCCATTTCAACTGTAGATGGCTCCAATACTACATTACCAGTTTTTGTTGAAAAATGTCAATCTAAATTATCAAACATAAACATTTCTGTAAATGACATTACAAGTATAATTGATACCCTTTGTGCAAAAAAAGCAGTTGGACCTGATGGCATTAGTAACAAAATCTTAAAGAACACAAAACATAGTATTTCCAAACCATTGTGCATGCTATTTAATAGGTCCCTAAAAACGGAAACTTTTCCGAAAGTATGGAAGCGTTCTCTTGTCCTACCTTTATTTAAAAAGGTGATAAATCTCTTGTTGAAAATTATCGACCTATTTCACTTCTAAGTTGTATTGGGAAACTGATGGAACGATGTATCTACAAATTTACTTATAATCACTTACATTTTAATAATTTGATTTACCCACTTCAATCTGGTTTCATACGGGGTCACTCTACAGTCCACCAATTAATCGACATTTATCACAACATCGTGTCGTCACTTGATAATCACAAAATTAATTGTATGGTTTTCTGCGATATTTCTAAGGCGTTTGACCGTGTATGGCATAAAGGTCTCTTATTTAAATTAAAAGAAAATGGTATAGATGGGTCTCTTTTAAAATGGTTTGACAGTTACTTAAATGACCGTGAACAATCTGTATTTATTGGAACATCTAAATCATTGCCTAAACGTGTTAATGCAGGAGTCCCTCAAGGCTCTGTATTAGGTCCATTACTGTTTCTTGTTTTCGTAAATGACATAACAGCAAATTTGTTAAGTATTACACGTTTATTTGCAGATGACACTTCTCTTTCTTGTTGTGCCTCTAACATTAATGACATTGAAGGAATTATTAACCATGATCTTCAGATGATATCTCAGTGGTCTAAGCAATGGCTAGTGTCGTTCAATCCTTCAAAAACCGAAGCCATTGTATTTTCTAATAACAACATTCATGCTCCCTCATTAGTCTTTGACGGTGTTCCTGTCCAGTTAATTAACAGTCATAAACATTTAGGATTGACATTAAGTAGTAATGGCAAATGGAAGGAACACGTTGAAAAAATAACTTCTTCGGCGTCAAAAATTCTTGATATGATGAGATTTCTTAAGTTCAAACTACGTAGAGACGCTCTTAATCAAATATATATATCTTTCTTAAGACCAATTCTTGAATATGCCTCTATAGTATGGGATAATTGCACTTTATATGAGAAAGACACTCTTGAAAAAATACAAACCGAGGGGGCAAGAATAGTAACTGGTACTACTAGGTCTATTTCTTTATACAATTTGTATCGAGAAACTGGTTGGCTAAGCTTATCTGATAGGCGTAAATATCAAAAACTTGTAATGGCCTATAAAATTGTTAATGGTTTGACTCCTAATTACATTAACGAAATTTATCCTTCAGCAGTAATACAAAGAACTACCTACCCATTACGTAATGCCCTAAACTTAGATACAATTGCTAGACGAACTGAGCTCTTTGCAAATTCCTTCATTCCTTCATCAGTTTCTTTATGGAACGAGCTTTCTATTGAAACCAGGTCTATCACTTCACTTTCGACCTTTAAATCCAGTATTTTACGTATGTTTAATTCTATTGAAATACCTAAATATTATTTTGTTGGTCAAAGAAAGCTATCTGTATTGCATACAAGAATTCGCAATAAATGTAGTGACCTTCAGTCAGACCTATTCTGTAACCATATCTCGAATACCAGAGAATGTAGATGTGGATTTGAAATTGAAGATGCTGAACATTTCTTTTTTACTTGCAATAATTTAAATAACCAACGTTTAAGAATGTTCCGTGAACTGAGATCGTTTCATCCACTCAATCTGCATAAATTACTCTATGGGTCTGATTCATTGTCTCATGATGATAATGTAAAAATATTTCTTGCAGTTCAACAATTCATTAAAGAATCTAAAAGGTTCGCTTAATGCTGCAGCCCCTGTGTGATTTCATCAATCATTTCTTAGCATTGATCAAGGTGTTCACTGACATTTTTATCTTTATTTTTACTCTCTCTCTCTCTCTCTCTCTCTCTCTCTCATATTCAGTTGTTAATGTCATTTAAATGGTTAAACCCATACTTTATACTTTACATTAGTCTTTTCAGCAACACATTTTGTTAATTTATCCAAGGGAAGAGCATTATCTAATTTTTCGGAACTTGTAGCTCAACCCATTTTTTACCAATATGTATGATAAATGTATGTTATATGTTATATGTAATTATTTTGTGTAAAGTTGGGAAAAATAAAATATGTTTAAAAGTAGACCGTTGTTGAAACATTGCAATTTCCGGACTTCATTGTTGCATCAATCCAAATTTATGATAAATGATAAGCTATGTGAAAATATATGTTATAGTACAATGTAATTTAATTGCCAGCTTGAGATACCATGGGCGTTTATAAGTGTAGACGTTTGAAACAAAATGATCAACACATGTCATCCGTTCAAGACGCTGTAAGCTAATTTGTCCGTTAGCTAAAAGGGCAAAATGGAGTAACTTTGTTTAGAGTTTACCCGCTATTTCTATCTAATCAGTGAGCCCAAAATTTTAAATTCCTGGTCGATTTAATTTAAGAGTTCGAGATTTTGCGAGACTTGTCTACTTAATTGTGATTTAACTGTTAAGAGTTTACGGCGAAATGCGCATGTCATTATTCCAAATTATGCTCCGCCCTATTCACGTGTTATCATATATGGCAGTGTTTACTACACCGATCCCTACACACGAGGTGTGCACACTGGCGCATGTTGACGTCTTTTGTAAACATTAAGTAAAGTTGCTTAAATTATCATGTTTATAGATAAACATTTACATAAGAATGAGGAGTTTCGGAAATATTTTTTGCAAAGGGACTCCTAAGGAAAGAAAAAGATGCTAAATTAAATCTAAAATACAAGTACAGTTTATTAGGTTTAACGTCCCACCGACAGAATTTAAGTCTTTTGGAGACAATGTCTACTTGAGACAAATGTAGTGTTGTCACACTGCACAGTATCGCATCGTAGACAGTTGGCATGATACCACACCCAGTCACATTATCCGGACACCGGGCCATCAGTCCTGGAACTACCCTTATTAAGCTGAGCGCCAACCAAGGGAGCTATACCAGTACCTATGTTTACGAATTTGGTAAATACAAGAATTGAAATAATTGATATAACGTTTTTAAACAACTTACAGATCATGTATTAACTCGTTTGATTTGGTATTTCCGGGGTATTCCTAGCCTTGATATCTTCCGCTGACACAGACATTTTTAAACGATTATTATTTACATATTTCGTTCTTTCAGTTGATATTTTCTGATGTCTTAACTAATTAAAACAAGATAAATAAATTAAAAAAACAGCCATCACATAAATTGATTGAAATCTGAAAAAGAAATGAGCCGACGGTCAAAAAATGCGCGAAATTTATGTGTTACATCCATATTTGGAAAGCACGTGCACGTGTGTGATTAAAAACACGCTGACGTAACACTTATATGGCGCCATCTCCTAATATAGCAGCATAACGCAGTAATAGGGCGGGGCAAACTCTAAGTTAGTCAGTGTTAATTAAGTATAGGTTAGAGTTTTTTAGTAAGCATTAATGAAATTAAATCGGTCTGGCGCGGCAAAGCCGCTAGACCGATTTAATGGACTTAATGCTTACTAAATAACACTAACCTACTTAGTGTTTGAAATTACGTTTTGAAATTTAACGCAGTCGCACATTCCAAATATAGTATTGATTTTTTTGACTCCGCCCTATCAACCTGTTCCCGGCGTGAATTACATCACGTGACATATAACATCTTATGTCAAAGGTCAATGCGTCGCTCTAGCTGTGTAGATCTACGCTCCAAATGAGCATTGAACCGGAAGCCGACTTTGATCTCTTCGGCAAAAAAAAGTGGTGATTGAAATTTGAATAAAAGATACTGTTTAGAAAGGTTCATATATCTGCATCAATATATGTTGTGTTTTGGACATTTTTTTTTTCATTTAAGTAACCCTTGTTTGTTAGTGTGTATTTTTCTTCTCTTCTCATTATTTATATACATTTTTCAATTTGAATTTATTTAATCGGATATTTACTTAATTGCTTTGTTTAGTAATTAGTTATATATTGCCCATTCTGTGTTTATACGTGTAGACACAAGTGTCTTTAAAGCGATGACCGATACTAATGTTGTTAGAACTTGTGGTCAGAACCTCTTACTTATTTTTTAAAATCTTCAATGTTGTATCATTATTTTAGGTAATAATACATGTTTAAACTAAACTAATCGGAAGGGTAGAGTTCTTTTGTTATTTTGGATTAATCAGAATGCTGGTGAGTAAATGTTTGTTCTCTATGGTTGCTGTGTATTATTTTTTGTCGATGTTTATGCGTTCACATCAAAAATCCCTGTAACATATTACACATGCGTGATATGGACTAAGACCACAATTTAAATTTACTATATGTTCTATATAAGCATATATACAAATGACAATTTCTGTAAGTGAAATTGGCATCCAAACTTACCCTCATTAGATAGATCTATTCAAGTGAAATAATTCTGTACATTTTAAACATGGGGTCACCCGATTACTTTTTGACCTATTTAAGTCCAAATAACATGCGTATGAATTTAGTGCACCGGTCGACCATTTCACACCAATTTTCTCAAAAATTCCCCTGTCAGTAATGCTTAACTATTAAGATTTTTGTGCAAGAAGGCCTCAAAATTGGGCATTTTATGACTATTTTAACTGTTTTCTATAGAATTTAATCCTTTATTGCATGTCTTTCAGTCAAAAACTCACCTTAATTCAGCATTAAATAGGGTCACTTTTTTGTGTAGGCCCATCCGGATACAAGGTAACCAAGGGCAGGTAATTGTGGTCTTAGTCCATATTGGTGAACAAATAAAGCTCCGCTTCTCGACACAACTCGACAAAACTCGACGCACATGCATGGTAGCATTTACGGTTTTATTCCCGCGGCTATACACGAAATTATAAAAAAAAAAAAATTTGATATGCAGAATTAATAGGTTTAAGTTTAATTGCTTATATTTTGAAAACCTATAAAACCAGACCCAAATATGCTACAATTGAATTGTAGGAATCTTCAGGACATATATTTTGGTACCTAGCCCTCACCGCTGTGGGTTCGAATCCCGGTAGGGACTTCGGATTTTTCATGTGAGGTTTTATCCGGGTACCTCTGTGTACTCGGGGTCTTCCTCCACCTGTAATTAGCTGGGCGTCTCTATATGATTTAAATACTATCACAGCGACGGTAAACACCAATACAACAACAACAACAACAACAACTAAAATTGGTCAAGTTATAAGAAAGCGATATCAAAATAAAGATTTATTTATTTTTTGACATATGGCTTACTTCACAATGTTCATGCATGAGAAGTCCATACGAAAAAAAAGAGAGTAAAAGGAAGGAAATATAATATATATTCTTTCTAACGGTATTAATCTTTACATTTCAAAATGTTGCAGAGAGTCCTATCATTCGTATCAACGAATGAAATCTAGTTATTATTATTATTCTTTTTTTCCAACCTTTTCATGTTGTTATTTCATTAAGTTGCTGAAGGTCTAGGACAAAGAAATTCTATCAACAGATACCTGAAGCAATGGCATTTTGGAATATGTTATTTTTATCTTCACATGACGTCACATGACGTCAGAACTAAAAATAGCTACCAAAGTTTGTACGCGCTGTACAGCCGTCATTTATGGACGGATTTTCATGGAATTTTCACAGAAGATATATATTACGACCTTATTGTGCAGGATTATATAGGTTTGCCAAGATTCGAAAGAACTAAGGTTCTATGGCGAATCCAAGATTCGAACCAAGGACGTCAAATTTCAAATCCATATAAAATCGATTCTAGATGAGATAGAAAGTTGATATTTGACGAGATTATTCCTGTCTGTGTTTCCTTTGCATTTTGTAAAGATGAACGTCATATGACGTCATATGACGTCATCAAGTTGTATAGAATTTCCGATTTCTTGATGTCAATTTACTCATGTTGCAAAGGTTTATAGACAATGAAAATTAAATGTCATATGTAGGTAATCATGAACATTTAAATTCAATGTTTAAAATTTTAATATGACGTCACATGACGTCATAACTAAAAATAGCTACCAAAGTTTGTACGCGCTGTACAGCCGTCATTTATAGACGGATCGGCATGGAATTTTTACAGAAGTTATATATTACGACCTCATTGTGCAGGATTATATAGGTTTGCCAAGATTCGAAAGAACTAAGGTTCTATGGCGAATCCAAGATTCGAACCAAGGACGTCAAATTTCATATCCATATAAAAACGTTTCTAGATGAGATAGAAAGTTGATATTTGGCGAGATTAAACGTCTCAGTGTTTCCTTTGCATCTTGTAAAGATGAACGTCATATGGCGTCATATGACGTCATCAAGTTGTATAGAATTTCCGATTTCTTGATGTCAATTTACTCATGTTGCAAGGGTTCATAAACAATGGAATTGAAAGTCCTTTGTAGGTGATCATGAACATTTTGATCCAATGTCTAAATTTTTCATATGACGTCACATGACGTCATAACTAAAAATAGCTACCAAAGATTTTACGCGCTGTACAGCCGTCATTTATGGACGGATTGTCATGGAATTTTCACAGAAGTTATATATTACGACCTCATTGTGCAGGATTATATAGGTTTGCCAAGATTCGAAAGAACTAAGGTTCTATGGCGAATCCAAGATTCGAACCAAGGACGTCAAATTTCAAATCCATATAAAAACGTTTCTAGATGAGATAGAAAGTTGATATTTGGCGAGATTATACGTCTCTGTGTTTCCTTTGCATTTTGTAAAGATGAACGTCATATGACGTCATATGACGTCATCAAGTTGTAAAGAATTTCCGATTTCTTGATGTCAATTTTACTCATGTTGCAAAGCTTCATAGACAATGAAAATTAAATGTCCTTTGTACATAATCAGGAACATTTAGATTCAATGTTTAAAATTTTCATATGACGTCACATGACGTCAGAACTATAAATAACTACCAAAGTTTGTCCGCTCTGTACAGCCGTCATTTATTGATAGCTTGGCATGGAATCTTCACAGAAGTTATATATTACGACCTCATTGTGCAGGATTATATAGGTTTGCCAAGATTCGAAAAAACTAATGTTCTTTGGCGAATCCAAGATTCGAACCAAGGACGTCAAATTTTAAAAACGTATAAAATCGTTTCTAGATGAGATAGAAATTTGATATTTGGCGAAATTATATGTCTCTGTGTTTCCTTTGCATTTTGTAAAGATGCACGTCATATGACGTCATATGACGTCATTAAATTGTAGAGAATTTCCGATTCCTGAATGTCAATTTACTCATGTTGCAAAGGTTTATAGACAATGAAAATTTAATGTCCTATGTAGGTAATCATGAAAATTAAGATTTAATGATTAAAATTTTCATATGACGTCACATGACATCAAAACTTAAAAAAGTTACCAAAGTTCATCCGCGCTGTACAGCCGTCATTTATGGACGGATTGGCATGGAATTTTCACAGAAGTTATATATTACGACTTCATTGTGCAGGATTATATAGGTTTGCCAAAATTCGAAAAACACCAGGTTTGTCATGGTTGGCAGTGCAGAAAGCCCTATCTTTTGTTCAAAACAAAAGAAGTCTAGTTATTATTATTATTATTCCTTTTTTTCCAACCAAATCTAAGAGTTAATTTCGGTAAGTTGTCAGTGTCTAAGCAACATGAAAATTAAATTGCCTCGACAAAAACTTATAAATTTTTAAATTCAATAATTTTTAATTTTCAATGACGTCAATTTACGTCAGATTTGACGTCAGCTTCAAAAGTTTGTTCGCGCTCTAGAGCCTTTAGTTTTTGATATTTTATCTTGATATTTTCACAGAAGATGTATGTTATGATGTAGATGTGCACCTTATCTTTCAAATTTTTAAATTCGAAAAATTTAAGAATTTATGGCAAAACCGAGTTTCGAACTTTGGTCCTAAAACTATTATTTAATGTTACAAAGGCTACTGATGAGATAGAAGCATGAAAATTGGACAGCTTATTGGCCCAGAGGTCTACTTTCTTTTCTCTGAAAGATTTCCTTTTAAGTCACGTGGTTATGACGTCATTTAATAAATAAAATCCTATTTTTTCAAAGATTTCTCTCGCTCTGGCATCATACATTTTGAGTCAATTTTAATGAAATTGAAATTGCAGCGATAAAAAAGTATCTTTTTATTCATTCAATCATTTTCAATTTTCATTGGCGTCATATGACGTCAGATTTGACGTCAGCTTCAAAAGTTTGTTCGCGCTCAAGAGCCTTCAATATTGGTCCGATTATCTTGATATTTTTACAAAAGATGTATTTTAGGATGTAGATGTCCACCTTGGCATTCAAATTGCCAAATTCGAAAAGATTAAGATTTTATGGCAATACCGAGTTTCGAACTTTGGTCAAAAATTAAATTTAAATGTTACAAAGCCCCCTGATGCGTTACAAGCATGAAAATTGGACAGCATATCGGCATAGAAGTTTACGTTCTATTTTCTGAATGAATTTCTCTTTAGTCACGTGGTTATGACGTCATCAAAAGAAAAAAAAATCTTTTTAAAAATTTCTTTTGCTCTGGTATCATGAATTTAAAGTCAATCTTAATTATATCTTCAGAATTGATAGAGTTAAAATTGAAGTGATGCATACTGCAAGAAATGTTTGTTATGTCACGTGATTATGACGTCATGCATACTTAAGCAAGAATTATTTTGAAAAATCATATAAAATCGCAAATTAGACCAATGAACTTAAACTGTTCAAAAATTTCGAAACTTAGTACGTTCATAAGGTCTTGAAAATTTCAAGTGATTACGTCATCAAACATGGCAGTTATTCATGTTTGATGGAATGCCTTCTTGAAAATGTGTAAACAAACCTGTTCGCATTCTCAAAGATACTTTTTTTTCTTGATTAATAGAACGTTAGCTGAACAGCGTCATGAGTATTGATGCCAATCTAAAGCATAACTTAAAGAATTTATGTTGTGTCACTTGTTTATGACAACATTGATTTGTAAGCAAAATATATTAAAAAGATCAAAAGATTGTATATATTAACTTAAATAAGTAATAATGCCGTACCTTAACAAGCACAAAAGGTCCAGAAAATTTCAAGTGATTACGTTATCAAACATGACTTATTCATGTTTTTCGTAAAAGGGCTAATTCATGGAAACCCTATTAATTTGCAGAAAGAAATGTAAGTGGTCATTGGGTTGGTCGAGCAAGATCCGATTGTTCTTTTGCAGGAATGAATGCCTGCGTTGAATTGTGAATTTTGATACGTTTTTGAATATGCAATGAATACATGTTAAGTCATATGCTTACAAAGAAAATGATATTAAATAAAGAATGAAAAAAACAACAACAAAAAAACGATTGAATAACGTAAGAAAACAATTCTTGAGGATATTATTATCTTAAAATTTTCCTGTTTTTTTTTGTTTGTTTTTTTGTTTTTGTTTTTCTGAATGATAGAAAACGGGTGCATAATCAAATAAAATCCATATTTATGCTTTCTCAGTATCTTCTTAAGAAGATGTAAATGAAAAAAAAAAAAAAAAAGATTTAAAGCTTATTTTTGAACATAATCGTAAGTATACATTTAAGATAATGATGATTTACGTATTAAATCATACATTATTATGCATCATTATTCCATTTTTTTTGTATTAACTTATATATTTAATACCTTTGAAATAAGCAAACGGAAAGCCGCTTCGTTTGTATCTTAAACAAACGACTTCTAGTTTAGTTGTTGTTTTTCTTCCTTTTTTCTTTTTTTCAAAAAATATTTTTATGGCTTTTAATTACAGATTTGTGATAATCTACAAGTACATTCGATCGTAATCACAAAGATTAACTTGTTATTTAAGATATATGTAGTAATAATGAACTGAACAAAATTGTTCTCTTAAATGCATGTTAGCAAAGTTGTATGTACCATGGAGGTTCCCTTGTCAAGAAACAAGGAAATTATACGACATAATTAAATAAAATGCATATCAACAAATTATATATATATATATATATATATATATATATATACACATACACACATATATATATACTAGGGATGGCAACGGATATTCGAATATTCGAATATTCGGTAACGTTTAGAATATTCGAATCCTAAATTAGGATTCGAATATTCTAATAAAAAAAATAAAAGTTAGATAAATTTAAAAAAAATATAAAATTAACGTTTTTAATTTCGCCTCTCATAATTTTGATTTCCGGTTCACGAATGGAGATGTGCGAACCATGTGTCTCGTGTTAATTTGGACATTAAAACAGCTTAAAGGAATTGGAATATAATATTTTTTTGGACTGAAGATACCGTGAGTTTATGTCTTTACATGTCTTCGCAAAGTAATTCTCAAAATTTGAAAAATAAAAGCTTAAATAAGAAAAATAAAAAACGAAAAAATATTTCGCCAGTCTCGGAAAGCACGGGAATCACGAGCGCAGGTGGGGACAGTGGGCGCACGAAAAAGAAAACTCGACACAGGACTGAACACTCCGAGGATAATAACACAAGCATTGTGTGTAGTCCCGAGGACATTTATGTAACACAACATGGCTATACAAACGACGCCTCATATTGGTTTGATGTGTTCGACATGTCATATGCACAGCCACCCTTTGGCCTGTCAGGCTACAGCCAGAGTCCACCGCTATCAGACTCCCCGTACAGGTTCGTACCGCCATTTCAACCGGCTTGGGCAACCGAAATTCTCCAAGATATAAAGGATGTTAAATCAAAAATGAAAGCTGTTGATAGAATAGAGAAAACGTTGAATACACTCACAACAAAGGTAAATGAACTTGATATAAAGTTACAGAGCATCGATCAGCGCGTCACGGAAACTGAAAATGCCTCTCAATACCTCTCTTCCAAGTTTGATGAAGAACATAAAGATATTAAATTACTTAAACAAAGCTGTTCTCTTCTGGAAAAAAAATGCAAATCGTTACAGGTACAGAAAGAAAAAACTGAGGAAAAATTATTGGATCTTGAAATAAAATCAATGAAAGACAATCTTGTCTTCTATGGTATAGCTGAAGAAGCTCCCGGTCAACCAGAGGACTGCAGAAAAACCGTTAATGACGTCATAAATAACGTGATGAACATTTCCGGTGATATTCAGTTCGACTCCGCATACCGCCCAGGTAAACGCCACCAGGTGCACAGTGGGAAAACCAGACCTCGTCCGATTATCGTCAAATTCCACAAAGGCCACGAACGAGAGAAGATTCGCACAGCATCCTTCGATCCGACAGTACAACAGCGGCTTAAGGACAAAAATGTCGGGGTCGGGGCGCAGATACCAAAGGAGGTTCGAGATGCCCGCAAACCATTGTACGACGCCATGCGACGAGCCAAAGACGCCGGGAAAGAAGTGAAGTTTGTCGGGAAGACGCTCTTCATCGACGGCAGCCCTTACAAGTCTCCCACGGACGGGGAACACGCCATGGATTATTAGGGACGTCACAGTGAGCATCAGATTAACATTGCATCGTGGAACATTAATGGACTTAAGCGTAAGCTAGCAGACCAGGATTTCATTGATTACATTAACAAGCATGATATTGTTTTTTTAAACGAAACATGGATTTCTAGTAAAATTAACATTAACCTAGAAATATATGATTTTCAGTGTGAACATATATACGGACAAAAATATTCAAAAGGAGCGGGGCGATGCAGTGGTGGTATTTCTATATACTATAAATCTTTTTTAAAGGACCATATTAATATAGTAAGCAAAAATAATAATGGGATTATGTGGGTAAAGTTAGATCATACTATTTTCTCCCACAATACAGATGTTTATATTTGTCATGCTTATCGATCACCTACTAGCCATAAATTTAGTAACGATTTTGATTTTTTTGAAACACTTGAATATGATATCTTAAGATATGATAACTTAGGATACGTGTTTGTTACCGGTGATTTGAACTGTCGCACGTCAAATGATTGTGATTATCTACCCCATGATAAATATTTGAATGACATTCAAGTTAATATGATAAATCGGGCCACCGATTATATTATTCCTCGAACTAGTAGAGACAGTGTTACTGATTTAGCAGGTCGTAATCTGATTAACATTTGCCAAGCTACGAGTTTTATAATAGGAAATGGTAGATTAGGTAATGATCTGCATGTTGGAGAGTTTACATTCTGCTCACATAAAGGCGCTAGTGTGGTGGACTACTTAATCCTTAAACATGAAACTTTTCCATTAATAAATGAGTTTAATATAAATGAATTTAATGAATTCTCTGATCATGCATGTATCTCCTTTTGTCTATCGTTAAACACAAAACTATCGCAAGTTTCGGGCAATCCAAGTGAATATCAAACAAATAATAAAAGTAAAATAGTTTTCGACGGGACAAAGTTCCTGAATTTCGAACCAAGCTTCAGAGCAAAATTGACGAGTTACATCAATTAACAGCGTCCCTAGAAACGGAGTCGATCGACAGAGTAGTAGATAACTTTACACATACTCTGTTTACTACAGCTGAGTCTATATTTGGCAAAACCGTGGGTGTCCCGTCGCAACAGGCTAAAAATAGACACTTAAATAAACAGTGGTTCGATAGGGCATGTCATTTGGATAAACACGAGTTTAAACATAAACGTAATGTGTATAATAGAAATAAAACTGACGAAAATAAAACTAACTTCATTCGAGCCAGAACAAAATATAATAGAACAAAAAAGAAGGCTTTAAATAGGTATCGAAAACAAGAAGGCGAAAGAATAAATAATTTAGCTAATAAAAACCCTCGTATGTTTTGGAAATCAATTAATATGATATCTCGTAAACCTGACATTAAGGCAGATTCACTAACAATTGATGAGCTGTTTAATCATTTTAAAGAAATGTTTGGACAATCAATAAACACAGATTATGAAGAAATTCAAAACATTAACCAAAATGAAGATATAAATTTTAATCAAGTGCTTGACATAGAAATATCGGAAAAAGAAATAGAAGATGCTGTCTTGTCTCAGAACAATAATAAAAGTCCCGGTATTGATCAGTTACCTGCTGAAATATTTAAATCGTCCATAGATATATTGTTGCCATTTTTAAAGCGTTTGTATAATCGTGTATTTTTCAGCCACATATACCCAGAATCCTGGAGCACTGGTATTATATCTCCGGTATTTAAAAAAGGCGATGTTAATGACGCTAAGAATTACCGAGGGATAACTCTGATTAATATAATAGCCAAAATATATTCTCAGATACTACTGAACAGGTTAACTAAATGGTCAAATGAAAACGAAAAACTAATGAAAAATCAGTTTGGTTTCCAAAAGAACAAATCTATATCTGATTGTATTTTCATAGTACAATCAATTATTATCAAAAGTCATAAGTGAAAAAGAAAAACTTTACTGTGTCTTTATCGATTACCAGCAATTTTTCGACAGAATTGATCATGAATATTTATGGCATAAATTATTAAAAGAAAACGTCAGCTGCCAATTTGTAAATGCCCTTAAAGCAATGTATAACGGTGTTAAATCTTGTGTTCGTTATAAATCAAAGATGTCTATGTTTTTTGAATCATATACAGGGGTAAAACAGGGGGATCCTAGTTCTCCTCTGTTAGCGATGTTTTTTGTAAATGATTTGATTAGCAATATTAATTCAAACCTACCTGGAGTTATTTCCCTTGAAGATGTAAAACTATTTTTACTACTATACGCCGATGACATGGTTTTATTTGCCAAATCACCGGAAACGCTACGCTACATGCTAAAAGATGTTGAAAACTACTGTAACATGTGGGGTCTAAGGATAAATGTAGAAAAAACAAAAGCTATGATTTTTGAAACTGGAAGGACATCACATATTGATCTACACATATACGGCACCCAGGTGGAAATTGTAAATTCTTTTAAATACCTTGGTATGGACTTGTTTAAAAACGGTAATTTTCATAGGTCTCAGAAACGATTTTCACAGTACGCGAGATATTCATTAAGCAGATTATATCAAATACTCCAAAATGTTGAATTACCTGTTAAACAACAACTCAAATTATTTGATATTTTAGTGGGTTCCAAATTAAATTTCTGTTCAGAAATATGGGGCATGCATCCAGCTACTGATATTGAAATGGTACATGTCAAATTTCTTCGTTACATTCTCGGTGTAATAAATTCTACAAATTTATCCGCTTTATATGGGGAACTCGGTCGAATGCCATTATCTGTTTATAGAAAAATAAATATGATTAAATATTGGAAAAAAATAATAACTTTAGATGAAAATAGCTTAGTTAAAAAAATGTATTATAAATTAAAAGAAGATGATTATAATGGTAAGACATATAGAAATAAAAATTGGGTTACCCAGGTAAAAAGTATTTTAAATAAACATGGATTTGGTAATTTATGGCTAAGCCAAAGTATTGATAATTTTACATTAGAAGTAATAAAAAAAAGGATTATCGATATTTTCCATCAGGACTGGTTTTCTCAGATAAATAATTCTTCACGGCTTAATACATATTCATTATTCAAACATACACTTGAAATAGAAAATTACTTAGACCTTATTCATGATAAAAAACTTCGATATGCACTAACAAGGTTTAGAACATCGTCTCATAATTTAAAAATAGAAACAGGGAGACATACCAACATGGAAACCAACGAAAGAATATGTCCTATCTGTAACCTTAATCAAATAGAAACAGAATATCATTTTCTTCTGGTATGTCCTAAATATATAGAACTTAGACGCTCTTTTCTTCAACCATATTTTTGTCATTGGCCAACAATTAATAAATTTAAATTATTGTTAAGTTTAAAATCAGCAAAAACGGTTAATCGTCTTGCAAAATACATATATTCTGCTAATAAGTTAAGACAAACTTACCTTTAGATAAGTAATACATACTTTTGTCTATTATTATCATGGTATATGTGAAAACATGTTTATCTTTACCCTTACCCATAGTGTAACTTTACCTTTTTTCCATTACCATTATTATTTAAATATGTCTTATTCTCAACTGTTATTTCTTCATGTTTCGATCTTTGAAATGTTTTGCAAATGTTGCTTGCGTGTAAGGTGTGGTGTGATGTGTAGAGTCTGAAATCCATTTTGCTCATGTTAAAAAGTTTAAACTTGTGTACATTTCTCCATTCAATTACTAATATTTGCTATAAGCATTTTTGTAATGTCTTTATGCAATAAAAGTATCGTATCGTATCGTATCGTATTATGTTTCGTATGCCAGCGTTAACCGTGAAAGTGTCAACCAATTAACACTGTCGGGGCCCTGTGGATATTATCATGGTGACAGTTTGCAGCGATTACGCAATTTTTAATCGGGATGGCTAATTGGACGATTGTTTGCATTGGTTAGGTATATTGTATATTCCTACTAGTACTAATTAAAATCGCCGGGACAATTAAGTGGCAGGCCAGAGCCAGGGCATGATAAGGGTTGTCAAGGTAAATCGTTACTTTTCGGTCGCTCATTGGTCAATTGATTAAACTGGGTGTGTCAAAGTGGCATTTGGCCGCGAATATGGAAGGGGTCGAAAAGATGACAGTTTGCAGCGAGTATGCAAACCTTGAATCGGGATTGCTAATTGGATGATTGTTTATTTAGGTGTATATACCAGATGTCTACTAGCACTAATCTAAAACGGCGGGACAATTAAGTGGCAGGGCCAGGGCCTGGCAAGGGTTGTCGATTATGCAATTTTTATTGTGATCGTCAATACCGCATCATTTGATTGGTTTGTTTTTTTTCTTCCCAATTCTGCTGTGATAAATAATGTATATATTTAGCTAAACACTAGAACAATCTTATGTAGTCTTAGGACAACAGCCATACGTTCACGTATCATAATCAGCAGCTTCAAAAATGCCACCTACTGTAACATCCGATGTATGGAAGTTTTTCCAACGGTCAGAAGATCGAAAGACTGCTAGGTGTACGCTGTGTGAAGGGACGTTCACCTACTCAGGGACGACAACCAACTTGAGAAATCATCTTAGAAACAAACACCCTTCAGCACTCAACCATGATAATGAGTCTAAGAAACAAATGCCCATCACCAATTTTGCGAGAACACCTAAGCGAATATCCCAGAGTGAAGGAGAAAGCATCACTCAGGCAATAGTGACAATGATAGTCAAAGATTACCTCCCTCTTAGCCTAGTAGACGGTCAAGGGTTCCGACAATTGATGACGCTAGTGGCTCCTGAGTATCATGTACCGACGCGGAATACGATTAGAGCGCGCATAGAGAAACGCTACGACGAAGAGAAGAGTCAGCTGGTGACTGACCTGCAGGATGTACCCAGCGCTGCCATCACCACGGATACATGGACTTCTAATGCCACGGACAGTTACATCACCATCACAGAGCACCACATCGACCGTGAATGGGAAATGGCGAGTAACGTGCTCGTAACACGTGCGATGCCAGAGCGGCATACGGCAGATAACATCGCCAACAGACTAAAAGACACAGTCTCAGAGTTTGGTCTGCAGGGAAAGGTAGATACATGCGTGCATGATAATGCAAGAAATATGGAGGCCGCCGGTAATAGGTGCGAGGAATGGGGTGACCTTGGGTGTTTCGGTCACACACTACAACTGACAGTGAAACCAGCTTTAGAACTGCCAAATGTAACTAAAGTGTTGTCTAAGTGTCGCACACACACACACACATATATATATATATATATATATATATATATATATATATATATACATACACATACATACATACATATATGGTTGAATCTCATAATATTTGCACAAAAAAAAAAGAAAAAAAAATGCCAAGGGTTGAAATTAGTTTCTGTTTTGGCCAGTCTTAGGCTGAGGCGGTCAAAAAGGCCATTGGACATTGCTTAGGGCATCCCCTTAAACCCCCCAAAAGTCTTCTCTTGACTTTGTCGCTTAATTCCACCATCAAATTTTCATACTCTCAATAATCTTCCCCGAGACACGTAGGATGGTTCGCAAGATCCCCTAATCTACGGGGATATTCCCCCGATGATGTTACAAACTCAGTGAAACTCCGGGCACCTTCGCCGATCATCGGAGGAGGTCCCCCGGTGCTTTTCCGAACATCGGGACTCAAGGCTATTGTGTCATAGCCGAAACAACAGTGAATGTTCAAGGGACTAATCCCGAAGCCTAATAATTGTCATTTTTCAACGGACTGCTCAGTCTTTTTTTGGCTCAAACATCGGGAGCCATCGGAAGAAAAAAAATGTTTATTTCCACATCACCAATTTTTTTTTTTCCCAGTGGGACCTAGGCCTTCAAGTTTCAAAAATATATATCGGATTTAAAAACAAAAACAAAAACAACAACAACAACAACAAAAACCTTCACTATTATCCCCAGATACCCTTAGGTTACATAACGATACAGCTGGTATGTTTACGTTTGCCAATGCTAGTGGAGCGTCTGTCATCGATTATTTATTGTCGACTGAGAATGATTTCTCATGTTTATGTGATTTTAAAGTTGGATCTTTCAATGAACACAGTGATCACGCTCCATTATTATTCTCATTTTTATGTAACACATTTATACCGCCTGTAAAAGACGAGAAATACACTCGGTTTAAATGGGAAGATAATTTAAAAGAATCTTTTAGAATAGGATTGATATTTTAATAACTTAGTTTCTACCATAGACATGACTAGCAGAGATTCGGTTAATAATGCCCTGAATGATTTTACCAAAACATTGCGTGAAGTAGCAGACCCTTTATTTTCAAATTGTTATAGTAAAAACAGGAAAAAGATATTTATGAATAAATCTCTATCTACACAAAAGGATTGGTTTGATAAGGAATGTGAAGAAGCGAGAATAAAATATTTAGAGTCTGTAAAAAATTTTAATAGAACAAAATCTAAACAAAGTCGAGAGCAGTTCTGTTTATTAAAAAAAGCGTATAAAGATTTGTGTAAGAAAAAGCGTTTATTACATGAGCAGAGTAAAATAAAAGAATTTGAAAAATTAAAAAAGTCGAATCCTAAACAGTTTTGGAATTACTTTAAACGTTCATCTAAAAACACAAACAGCATTCATTTGGAGGATTTTAGAGACTATTTTTCAAAATTAGGAAATGATGTTTTTCAATGTGAAAATGAAGACGCAGAGAATTTTGTTCTACTCATGATTTTTAGACTGCATGCGCATGCGCAAGCAGTCTTTAGAACCACACTCTCAGGTCGATTGACGACATCTGGCACGTCAATTTTAACATTTCGTAGTATTACTACGCAGAAGAAGTCCTGAGGTTAAAAAATAGTTCATATTGAAACCTGTCGGGTAAGAGAGGAAACTCCAATATTTTCAAAATTTCGTTCAGCACTAGAAAAAATGTAATTATCTATTCAGTATATTCGCTACAGTATTTTATTTAGAACATGTAACGTAAGCGGCATCTGTCAAGTTAGGTCTACTTTTGGTATGTAGAATTACCGAAATCATATTGATACCGCCAAAATAAAAGCCACAAAAGCATAAATTTCACAAGAACTTTAAAAAAAAAAACATATGATATAATTTGAATCAAACGTGTGATGAAATATTGAAGCTTTATTCATCTTTGATGAAAGTTTTTAGTTAAATATGTATAGCTATAAAGTAAGAAGTGCATTTCGGTTTTTCTTGTATACATTTCGGTTTTTCTTTGTATTTCGTCATTTCTAATAACTACCACCCCACCAACTACGTTGATAGCGAATGACAATGGAATGAGAGAACATAGTTTCCAGTGAAGTTCGAAGTAATTTGAAAATCAGTATCTATCAGACCGATCGATTCGAAAATCGATTTTACCTATTATTGCAATTTAAAGGTTTGTTCTTAAATTTGTTTCATTTTTTATCGCCATAACAGTCAGCTTAATCCACATTTGTGTACCCGTAATTTTTGATATCGTTCTACTTTCGATTTGGCGATATCCCCTACGTGACACCCAGTACAAAAAATAGCATGTCGCGCTGAGCGGCTCATTGATGGGACTACAGTCAGCTAGGTCTAGTCTTTTTGATTCAAAACAATGATGTTACCTTTTATTTTGTATGTATTATTTTGTAGTGTCTACATCTACATTTTTTATTTGTTCATCTTTCTTTCTGTCGCTCGTCCTCGTACTTTCCGGATTTCTGTTACTATTTAAGCTTCCGTGTATACTAGAGCTATATTTATGCAGGGTTTATGTAGATCTATATGCATAAAGCATAACTGGATCAAACAATGAATTAATTTATAATATTTATAAACAATGATAGATATTGTATGAGATTGAGAATCACACTGAGTTTAGACTAGAGGCATGAATATAATATAACAATTAAAGAAAAACTTTAAATCCAGACATAGATTTGAACCTATGACCCCTCAAATGGTTTAAGTAAGAATGAATTCATAATTACCGCTTGTTCTAATGACTAATTAATACTTTTTGGGTTATTTAAAGGCCATAGAAAATAACATCCACCTAGCTCATATTCTAAATTAATTGGGCTCTAGGTCAAAGGATTGAGAACAAATATCTATTTTCTTTTTCAATCCAATGGCAACACATTTAAAAACAGTAAGAGCAAAATGATTAAGTAAGAGAAATGTAAAGCCAGACCAGGACTTGAGTGGGTGCATTTACATTAATGTTTTATTTAGGGTCACATGCTGCATTTAGTATTTGTCCTTGAAATCATTTGACATAACAAATTGCTATATTAATGACAAACCAAAGGGCGATATATACAGATGAACTATACTGAAATGGCCCACCTTTTAGGCACCAAATGTAACAGATGAAACAGAATGTAAAGCTGGACCAGGATTCAAACCCAGGACACTTGACATACAATGTGAGAGCTCTACAGACTGATATACAGAATTGCTAATAAAAATCTTGTACTGATAAAGGTTACTAGTGGGCTGTTATTTTATCTAGTATGAAAATATAGTTATTGGAATGCTTACACAGATCTCACAGCGACAAGGGTAACTACTTGGACATTACATAACCATGTGTAGAAAATGTGCGGATAGATCAGGATTTGAACCTGAGACACAGCACTTACATGTTTTGAGCTCAACCATCTATTAACTACCATACTGCTTACACATTATAATTTTGGCTACTTGAAGTAAATGAAGACATCTGCTGAAGGCTTGAGATCTTACTTGTTAAACAGTTTCTCAATGGGCCTAAATAAACAACTGTTGGAATATATGATCCTTGCTGACTGACTGTAATCCTACAGACATATCCTGTCAGTCTTGTTCGTCAAGTACCTAGAGTATTCTTCCACTAACCCAGGTGTTGTAGGTTCATGCATAGCCATGACATACCATAGTCCTGAAACATGGAACTGGTTTAGCATCATTATTTGAGATTCAGGATAATTTGATGAGTTGTGGTAAACAGGTAATGTCACTTGTCTGTTGGGTGTGATATTACATGAGGCGGCACAATATCTGACTCATGTACATATAGTCCCTAAAATTACTGAAATACTGTTGATGGATCTTTTAATTACTAGGAAGAATTTTTTCATTGCAGTGTTTTCATTTTCCCACCTAGAAACAATTTAGTTATAATTGCATTTGTAGGATAATTAGAAAATGTTATAACAAGGTGGATTAACATTTAAGGTAGTCCAGCCATCATTAATTTATAATCATGATCTGTCAAATGCTTAAAGAGACCTCATTTCAGATGCAAGCATCCAATGATGTGGAGTAATAGGCTGTTTTTCTTTATGTCTATAAAGGCTTGCATTTATTATAAAATTCCCTCTATCACTTTATAGACCTGGATCACAATTCAATGATGGATGGTATGCAAGTTTATCCCTTAAAAGTTGGGTACCAAATATTTAAATTTGATTCTTGTATTTAGTCTTCTAGATATAAAGAACAGTTAGCAGTGTACCAGGAAATGTTTGATAACTCAGGACATTGTATCATGTCACTTATCTAATGGCCAGATATCACAGAGAGGCAAGAGTAATATGGTTTTAACATGCTGACAAAAGTCCACTTCAGAAAAAATAGCTAGAATTTTCCTGACTGAGTTTTCTACAGTCTTTTAATGACAGATCAGCCTTTAAAAACCTATAAAATTTTGCTGCTGCTCACATTGGTTATAATCATGGGTGATTGATTATGAAATTCTGAAATTTTGTGCTTATGCTGCCCTTGGCACTTTACCAAAACTACTCTTACAAAACTAGTATAATTAAGTCACTATACTGTATTCATGTGAGGCTGATGCTGTTGTTGCCATAAGACAGGTTTCAAGTGATACCAGCACTTTAAAAAAACAAAAACAATTATTTAAAATTCATTTTGCACATCAAATGGAATTATATGATAGTTTTAATACCTGTTCAGACTCTATGTGTGTTTCTTCTTTTAAATTCCTCTTCAGATAGGAATCATTGAACTCCATGAAAAGTTACATATATATAAATTACATTTCAAAAAGCATAGCACATTCCTCTGTCATTTACATTTATTCCAAATTTCATGTAGTTTATTTATTAAAATTTAAGTATTGTTACATTTTATTCCCATATTAGAATTCCACATTGAGCAACTGCATCCAAGATTCAGTTTTCAACAGATATTCTTACACATTTTGTTTTTCTGGTGCAAGTGATTGTTAATTTGGCTGTAAAAATGGAATGGAAGATGTAATTTGCTTAAAATTTGCTTGCATTGTATGCCTCAGATTCTTTCAGTTTTACAATTGTTCACTGAGTTTGGGCTATTGCTATATCTGATTTAAAATGTTATAGTACACACCAGTACATATCAGTTTATTTACAACTGTAAAAAAAACTTTACTATTGTGACATCAAAAAGGATCTAGATAGTAGCAGAATGCATAAATCCAGGTCACAGGTTTGTTGGGTCACCACTTAATTGTTGTTCGCCTTCATCTAGGGTACATGCAAGGGTTATTTGTGTCATGCATGTCTCGGCTGATTTATGAATAAACACAATGATCAGGATGTAAACATGTTAAGTCAGCTGCATGACACTAACTTGAAAGTAGATAATAATTTCTACATTTTAATTTAGATTTCTTATGAATCATTTTATGACTTAAATCTTACAAGTAGATATTGGAGATATATAGATATTGATCTCTCTCTCTCATACCGCACTTGATTTGTTATAAAAAAATTATTGATTAGGAATAAATTCCTGTTTTTCAAGTGTTACTCTAAGTCTTCATGACTTTTTGTCTTACAATAGCAAAGTCCATTACAGGTGGATATCCTTACTTTTCTTTGAAACCAACATTAGTGTAAACATGACAAACTCAATATACATGTCTTTAATTTCTGTATTGGTACAGTTATGTACAACTCAAACACTTGTTACATAGAAGTTTAAGTGTGCCTGATGCTCTCTTTTGATAGATCTGTTTTACTTAAAGGAGCAATGAATATCCAGTTTACATGTAATGAGGGTCAGTGATAGTTTTCCAACTTGTGGGACACCAATTTTGAAAAGGAAAAGATATATTTATCCCCGGTCCTTCTGTCGGTTTCTTTGTCCGGGCCGTAACTCAAAAAGTATAAAAGGCATCAAGATAAAACTTCATATGTGGATTGATCTCATTGAGGGTGAGTGCAGTGACCAAGAACCATAACTCTCTGTCACGTAATTTTGGAGTTATTGCCCTTTGTAAATTTTCATACTTAATTTTTGTCCGGGCCATAACTCAAAAAGTATAAAAGGCATCAAGATGAAACTTCATATGTGGATAGATCTCATTGAGGGTGAGTGCAGTGACCAAGAACCAAAACTTTCTGTTGCATAATTTTGGAGTTATTGCCCTTTGTAAATTTTCATACTTAATTTTTGTCCGGGCCATAACTCAAAAAGTATAAAAGGCATCAAGATGAAACTTCATATGTGGATAGATCTCATTGAGGGTGAGTGCAGTGACCAAGAACCAAAACTTTCTGTTGCATAATTTTGGAGTTATTGCCCTTTGTAAATTTTCATACTTAATTTTTGTCCGGGCCATAACTCAAAAAGTATAAAGGATATAAAAATGAAACTTCATATGTAGATAGATCTCATTGAGGGGGTGCGCAGTGACCAAGAACCATAACTCTCTGTCACGTAATATTGGAGAAATTGCCCTTTGTAAATTTTCATACTTAATCTTTGTCCGGGCCGTAACTCAAAAAATATAAAAGGCATCAAGATGAAACTTCATATGTGGATAGATCTCATTGAGGGGGTGCAGTGACCAAGAACCATAACTCTCTGTCACGTAATTTGGAGATTGCCTTTGTAAATTTTCATACTTAATTTTTGTCCGGGCCATAACTCAAAAAGTATAAAGGATATAAAGATGAAACTTCTTATGTGGATAGATCTCATTGTGGGGGCATGCAGTGACCAAGAACCATAACTCTCTGTCACATAATTTTGGAGTTATTGTCCTTTGAAAATTTTCATACTTAATTTTTGTCCGGGCCATAACTCAAAAAGTATAAAAGATATCAAGATGAAACTTCATATGTCGATTGATCTCATTGAGGGGGCGTGAAGTGACCATGAACCATAATTCTCTGTCGCGTAATTTTGGAGTTATTGTCCTTTGTAAATTTTCATGCTTAACTTTTTGTTTGGGCTGTTAATCAAAAAGTATAAAATCTTTCAAGATGAAACTTCATATGTGGACAGATCTTATTGAGGGGATGTGCAGTGCCCAAGAACCATAACTTTCTGTTGCATAATTTTGGAGCTATTGCCCTTTGTAAATTTTTATACTTAATTTTTGTCCGGGCCATAACTCAAAATGGATAAGAGATTTCAATATGAAACTTCATATATGGATAGATCTCATTGAAGAGAAGTGCAGTGCCAAAGAACTGTAACTCTCATTCGCGTCTTTTAAAAAATTCCTGTGACAAAGCGGCATGCGGGGGTATTTTCGCCATGACAATGGCAGTTCTAGTTTAGAATAGGTTCTGGAGGAGGCAGGTCGGCATCTTTTTATTCCCCTCACAAACTTAGTTTGTGGGGAGGGGGTATATAGGAGTCACTATGTGGTTCAGTTGGTAGCTTTTTTTACGCCCCCACTTGAAAAATGGGCAGCATATAGCATTTCTACTGTTTGTACATCCGTCCGTATGTATGACCAAAACTTTTCCGACCATTAACTGGAGAACTGCAGGACATTGGCCATGACTAGTAGATGAATCTTATTGATTTTGAGGTAACTAGGTGAAGATGATTGTGTACATTAATGTGAAATCCTTGTCCAATCATAAACTGGAGAACCACAGGGCCTCTGTTTGTAAACCATGTAGGGACATTGGCCATGACCAGAAGATGAACCCAATTGATTTTGAGGTCACTAGGTCAAAGTCATTGTTTACATTAGTGTGAAATCCTTGTCCGATCATAACTGGAGAACTGCAGGGCCTGGGTTTGTGAAACCTGGTAGGGACATTGGCCATGACTAGCAGATGAAGCCTATTGATTTTGAGGTCACTAGGTCAAAGGTCAAGGTCATTGTGTACATTAGTATATTATTCTTGCCCAATTATAAATGGAGAACCTGAGGGCCTTAGTTTGTGAAACCTGGTCGGGACATTGGCCATGACCAGCAGATGAACCCTAATGATATTGAGGTCACTAGGTCAAAGGTCAAGGTCACTGTGTACATTAGTGTGAAATCCTTGTCCGATCATAAACTGGAGAATCCTTGTCAGACTGGTCGAAGGTTCTTGACATGCTATCACTGAACAAACAAGAGGGCTATGATGGCCCTGGATCGCTCACCTTAGGCTATGTAAAATCAAGTGACCCCTGGGGCAGAGCCAATTTTGACCCCAGGGTCATGATTTGAACAAACTGGGTAGAGGTATATTAGCTCATGTTACATACCAAATATCTAAACTCCAGACCTTGTGGTTTTTGAGAAGAAATTTTTCTAGCTTTTTTTTCCAAAATTAGTCTATGCAAAATCAAGTGATCCCTGGGGCGGGGCCAATTTTCACCAAATATCTAAACGCCAGGCCATGTGTTTTCTAGTTTCCTAAAAAGAAGAATTTTCAAGTTATTTCTATATTAGCCTATGCAAAATCAGGTGACCCCAATGGCGGGGCCAAATTTGACCCCAGGGCCATGATTTGAACAAACTAAATATAGATCCACTAGACAATGCATAATTCATGATTTGAACAATCTTGGTAGAGGTCTATTAGCCCATGTCACATACCAAATTTCTAAACTTCAGGCTTTGTGATTTCTGAGAAGATGATTTTTCAGGTTTCTCCTATATTAGTCTATATTAAATCAAGTGACCCCTGGGGTGGGGCCAATTTTGACCCCAGGGCCATGATTTGAGCAAACGTAGAAGAGATTCACTAGACAATGCTACACACCAAATATCTAAACCCTAGGCCTTGTGGTTTCGGAGAAGATTTTTTTTTTTTCAAGTTTTTCCTATATTAGCCTTTGTTAAATCAAGTGACCCCTGGGGCGGGGCCAAATTTGACCCCAGGGCCATGATTTGACAAATTTGGTTGTGATCTACTAGACAGTGCTGCACACCAAATATCTAAACCCTAGGCCTTGTGGTTTCGGAGAAGATTTTTTTTTTCAAGTTTTTCCTATATTAGCCTATGTTAAATCAAGTGACCCCTGGGGCGGGGCCAATTTTGACCCCAGGGTCATGATTTGAACAAACTTGGTAGAGATCCACCAGACAATGCTACACACCAAATATCTTAACTCTATGCCTTGTGGTTTCTGAGAAGAAGATTTTTCAAGTTTTTTTTCTATTTTAGCCTATGTAAAACTCCAGGCCTTGTGGTTTCTGAGAAGAAGATTTTTCAAGTTTTTTTCTATATTAGCCTATGTAAAATCAGGTGACCCTTTGGCGGGGCCAAATTTGACCCCAGGGCCATGATTTGAACAAACTTGGTAGTGATCTACTAGACAATGCTGCACACCAAATATCTAAACCCTAGGCCTTGTGGTTTCTGAGAAGATTTTTCAAGTTTTTCCTATATTAGCCTTTGTTAAAACCAAGTGACCCCTGGGGTGGGGCCAATTTTGACCCCAGGGTCATGATTTGAACAATCTTGGTAGAGAGTCATAAGATCATGCTACATACCAAAAATCAAAAGGCTAGGCCTTGTTGATTCGGAGAAGAAATTTTTTTCAAGTTTTTCCTATATTAGCCTATGTTAAATCAAGTGACCCCTGGGGCGGGGTCAATTTTGACCCCAGGGCCATAATTTGAACAATCTTGGTAGAGAGTCATAAGATCATGCTACATACCAAAAATCAAAAGGCTAGGCCTTGTGGTTTCGGAGAAGAAGATTTTTAAAATTTTCATTTTTTAAAATCTATTTTTAGCTCCTGTGACCTAGATATTTGACTAATCAAAATAATTTTAACAACTTTGGTAAAGAGCCCCATAATGAACATTCCTGTGAAGTTTTATCAAAATCCAGTGAGTAGTTTAGAAGGAGATGTTGTTTAAAGAAATTGTTGACAACGCACGCACGCACGGACGACGGACAAAAGGCGATCACAAAAGCTCACCATGAGCACGTTGTGCTCAGGCGAGCTAAAAAGCGGTTGTGGGGGCATCTGTGTCCTATGGACACATTTCTAGTTTATCCATGCTATTTCTCATTAACTACTGGATTGATTTCAATCAAAATCTATAGGAAGTTTAACTTGCATGCACAAATTTGCATTTTGTACAGTTGTAATGGTTGAATGATATTTCTTTGAATTATGTCTGTTTAATGAATTTCTGGAGCTCTCTTTGTCCACGCTATTTGTCAATAACTATTGGATGAATTTCAATCAAACTTCATAGGAAGTTTCACTAGGAAAGACAGGTGTGCATGTTGTACAGTTGTTATGGTTGAATGTTTTTTCTCTAATGAATTTTCTTGAAATTTGTTTGTCTGCGCTATTTCTAAATAAGTACTGGATTGAATTCAATCAAATTACATATGAAAGTTTCACCAGTAAGCACAGATGTAAATAATTATATTTTTGATATTGTTATTTTTTTTTATTACCGTTTGGTAACTTTACCAGTTCTCAGAGCAATAGCATCTTTTTGCAAAATGTTACCATTGGTAGCAGAGTGCACAATGAAATGTTGGCACATTTTAGGTTGCTTTGCAAAGTTTATGTTTGATCTCCCTGTTATTGTCATAGTTTTCATTAGCTGTATCAAATTCTGTCACTTTGTGGAGAGCAATTTTGTGTAGCAGTATGGGGGTATTTATCACCTTAAGTGTTAGCTCCAGTTGCTACTTTGTACAGAATCTCATTAGGGCCATTGTCATTGAATGCGTTGATACAAAACGCGATATTCGATACTAAGATGACGAAAACGCGATAGCATGATACTGTTCATGCGACAGAACGATAATGAAAACGCGACAATGCGATAGTGCGATGATGATAACGCAACGTAGTATCGTGTTTCATCATAGTGCTGTCGCGTTTTCATGATCATAATATCATACTGTTGTACTGTACCGGTATCATTATTGCGTTCTCATTATTGTCCTATCGCATTATCATAATTGCATCTTTGCGTTTGCGCAGTCATGCTATGGTGTTATCGTTATTCCTCCATCGCTTTCCAGTGCGCATGTGAATACTGAAAAAAAAAGATCTTTAAGTACAGCAGTTCAAAAGGACGCGTTTGTTCCATGTAAATGCAATGTTTTTGATATTCATATGACGTCAATTATGACACTGGAGTTGAAGTCCGCTACCAAATTCTAGAGCGAAAAATTATTGAGGTTTAAATTGAATGTAGTTGCATGTTATTTTTTTTAGTATCAAATATTTTAATATTGTATGGTCAATTCAAAGTTCGATCCATTTTTATCAGATGTCTTCAAATACACATAAAGGTTTGGTTACTATGTACTAGAAACATGAAATTACAAGTTTAATTATGACAGATATTTGAATAATAGGTGTAGAGTTATGGCCTTTGAAAATCGGAAAATTGAAAAAGAAAGTCTATGTTTAAACTCAAGCATACTCATTTGTTCTTTCTTGGCTGATATCGGCCCAGCTGACAAGGTGTTATGGCCTTTGAATTTACTCTCTAACATTTATGAAGAATTTTTAAAACACGCACTGATCAGAAAGTTATAGGTGGTTAATCATTTATCTTTAAACAGTTTCAATATGTATAAAGTACAGGTTTTATAATTCATCCCTGATATTGTTTTGATCGCATGCAGTCTTTCAGCGCGCTCAGCGCTTTGATAATGATATTAATTGTTGTTTTGAAGACCTTAATAAAAATATATCCGTAGAAGAGGTTTTAAAAGCCACACAGTGTCTTAAGCGTAATAAATCTATGGGGGACGACTTTATCATGAATGAATATTTGATAGAAAGTATTGATATTTTAGCTTTACATATATGTGACTTGTTTAATGCTATTTTTAATTGGGTTATTTTCCCGAACAATGGATGAATGGAGTTATCGTTCCGTTACATAAAAAAGGTGATGTTAACAATATAAACAATTACTGGGGTATTACTTTGGTCAGCTGCTTATCAAAACTGTTTACTACTGTATTAAACACGCGGGTGAGTAATTTCTGTGAGAATAATAATATAATATCTGATGCTCAGTTTGGGTTTAGAAAAGGTCGTTCTACAGTCGATGCTTTATTTGTTTTATCAAATGTTGTTCAAAATTACCTAAATAATAATAAAAGATTATATTGTTGTTATATTGATATGTGTAAATGTTTTGATACCATTATTATGGTTTAAATTATTCAAGCTTGGTGTACAAGGTAAAATGTTGCGGATTATTAAAGATATGTATCAGAAAGTTAAATCTTGTGTTAGAAATTGTAATAATTACTCTGATTACTTTGAATACTCCATAGGCTTGAGACAAGGCGAGATTATGTCACCGATACTTTTTTCTCTTTTTGTTGAAGATCTTGAACTTTATTTACAGGAAAATGCAGATTCTGGTATTCAAATTCACGATTAAGTGTTAATTTTGTTATTATTTGCAGATGATATGGTTGTATTTGGAAAAACAGCACAGGAGTTGCAGTCTATTCTCGATCGTTTATACAATTATTGTAATCAATGGGGGTTAGAAGTTAATACAGAAAAGACAAAAATAATGATTTTTAGAAAAAGGGGTAAGTTAGGAAGACAGGAAGCATGGACATATAATGGTAAACAAATTGAGATCGTAGATGATTTTAATTATTTGGGAACAGTTATAAGTTATAATGGGAATTTTACATTGCATCAAAAACATTTAGTGGGGAAAGCTTTAAAAGCTTTAAAATTTCTTAAATTAAATTGTAAAAAATACCAATTAAAACCTAAGTTAGCTTGTCAGCTTTTTGATTCATTTGTTGGGTCTATCTTAAATTATTCATCAGAAATATGTGGTTTTGAAAAACATAAAGATATTGAAAGGTTACATTTAAAATTTATTAAATATATTTTAAAAGTTAGAAATAGTGTAGCAAATGCTGCAGTATATGGTGAATTAGGTAGATACCCTTTGTATGTGTCAAGATATTTAAGAATTATCAAATATTGGTTTAAGAGTTTAAATACAGACAATATAATTATTAAATAAGTTTATGAGTAATCACTTAGTGATTGTAATATAGGTTTAGATAACTGGGCTAAAAAGGTAAAAATATTGTTGTGTAATTATGGTTTTTGTTGATGTTTGGAATCATCCGGAATTATATGATTTAAAATGTTTTTTACCTATTTTCAAGCAAAGAGTTATTGATAATTTTATACAAAGTTGGCATTCAGAAAAAGAATCGAGTGGTGTACTTGATCTTTATAATAATTGTAAAAGTATCTTTGAATATGAAGATTATTTAAATATTTTACCACAAAGTCTTAGATTTAGTATTACAAAATTAAGAATTTCAGGTCATAGTTTAAGAATACAAACGGGTAGGTATGGGCAAAATAGAATTCCTAGAAATGAAAGATACTGTCAATGCTGCAATACTTTAGATATAGAAGACGAATACCATTTTATTTTGAAATGTTCGTGTTATGAAAACTTAAGAAAAGGTTTCATAAATAAATATTTCTATAATAAACCTAGTATGTATAAATTTATGTTATTATTAAAATCAAAGAAAAAGACAACACTTACTAAATTAGCTTTATATGTGCAGAAAAAGGAACTTAGAAATAGTTTACTAAATAATGTGGCTAACTGATATATAGGTATTATTATATTTATTTAATATAAAGTTTGTGGTGTATTTTAGTACAGCCATATATAACATATTAAATTAGCTTAACATTTCTTATGTCATTGTATAGTGTTTGTATTGGTCTAAATTAATTACATTCCAATGCTGTTTTATAATGGATATGCTACCAATATACGACAATTGTGTATATGTGTATATCTTTTTGAATTACGTTTTGCTTAACCCTTTAAACTTCCCCTTACGTTTCGTTTCGGTAAGGGAGGTAATCCAATTATATATTATTACTACTATAATTATTTTTTTTATGTAATATATTTCATATTTTGAAAATTACTATAGTATTACTACTACTATTATATATATGTGTATGTATGTATGTATGTGTATGTGTATATATATGTATATAATATATATATATGTATATTTTTATTAATTGTTGATATGCATTTTATTTAATTCTGTCGTATAATTTCCTTGTTTCTTGACAAGGGAACCTCCATGGTACATACAATTTTGCTAACATGCATTTAAGAGAACAATTTTGTTGAGTTCATTATTACTACATATATCTTAAATAACAAGTTTATCTTTGTGATTACGATCGAATGTACTTGTAGATTATCACAAATCTGTAATTAAAAGCCATAAAAATATTTTTTGAAAAACAGAAAAAAGGAAGAAAAACAACAACTAAAATATATGCATATTTTGTGTGTGTGCGCGCGTGTGTGTGTGTGTGTGTGGGTGTGTGTGCTTACCTATTATGTGGTTCATCCTCTATGACAAGAAATTGTCTTTATTGTATGTGACCAAATGGATTATGTGGTTACTTTATTTATATTGACTATGTACATTGTACACGTCGAAAAATAAAGCTTTGTATCTTGTATCTATCTTGATAATAGCGAAATCGATGACGTAGTTCATTAATTGTCCCGAATAACAATTATATATTATATACGAATAAATATTGCGGTTTTTTCATTCCCGAAAACAATAGCCGCCCGACCTCGTTCAAGGGGTGGGGTTGGAGTCACGTGACCTTGTTTAAGGGAGCGGTAGGGGCTGCAGTCTGATTTGATTGTTTTAATCGCGTTTTTGCGGTTAATGACGTAGTTGATTAATTGTCCCGAACAACAATACGATATTATAAAAGAATAAATATTGCGATTTACTTATCCTCGAAAATGATAGACGCGTGACCTCGTTAAAGGGTGGATAAGGGGATTATATCATACCCTAAACAATAGGTCATTATTATTCGATTCTAGGACATTTGCCCCCCCGGACATTTTCCCCCTCGGACAAATGCCCCCTTTTTTGACTAGGGCGGACATTTGCCCCCTCAGTGTTTCGGATAGGGCGGACATTTGCCCCCTCACTTAGTTTGATGGGGCGGACATTTGCCCCCTAGCCAATCAATATTTATGATAAGTCTGAATGATAAATTTGATATAAACTCAAGACATAAGATACTTGCGTACCCAAATATATCATCATACTAAGACTCGTTTTGTGTGTGTTTGTGTGTTTGTGTTTTTTTTAAAGGTGCCAATAGCTTTGTTTTTCTCACCTTTTTATTCACAATCGCGGGCGAACTACTAATCACTTGAAAATCGCGACTTTTTAATTACCTAATAACGATCGTTGATTACAGTGCCTCAATTTTCACCATCACGTTTTTGTGTTCTGATTTTTTATATTTTTTGTGAACATTATTTACAAAAATAAGGTATGTGTTGACAGTTTATCAAAGGGAGGTAACTTTTTTTTCTGTAATGTATATCTTTTTTTAATATCTGATATAAGTGATATCGCAGTAAGTGAAATTTAAAAATGAAAAGAAAGAAAAATAAAGGAAAAAAATTTGTTTATACATTTAATCAACACAAATAAGAATTGAGACATAAAGCACATTTTATGGAGACGTAGCACACGGATTGTAATAATTAAAAATTTAAAACATAGACAAGTCAAAACATGATTTTACATATATATATACAAACAAAAAACAAAACAAACAAAAAACAATCAAACAAACAAACAAAAAACATTTGATAGAGAATATTTAGCAGAAAAATATATACATCTTATGTCACTGAAAGCCTAAAAGCTTAAACTGAATCACGTATGTACTAACATATATACAACAACAACAACTTGAACTTTTGATGGAGACTGAACAGAACACTCTAACAATCTTTTTCTAGGAGTAAAGAACTCAGATAATGGATTCTAGGACATTTGCCCCCCCCCCCCCCCCGGACAAATTAATAAGATTAATCAGATTAATAAGCTCACATTAGTTTTTTTGCCAACAGTATAACTGCATGTTATATGTAGCAATACTATCAATACTTTAGTTTAAAATGAATCACGTATGT
>CM037783.1:30089433-30139433 GCA_021229015.1 Solen grandis | reverse complement strand
AGGTAGTTCATCAGAAAACAATTTAAACGGTTTTCCACGCATTCCTCGTCGTGTTGCCATTGGAAAGTCTGGCCTCATTGCTAATCACAGTATCACATTATAATCCACCGCCCCCTTTCGAAGCCCTTGCGTTTTCTCCCAAAGTCTCATCATTGTTATATCTTTAATTTTATGTTTTACCTACGTGTTACTCGCTTAACACTATTCCTTAAGGGTCCATTTCTTTACAGTCGGAATCTCAGACAGGACATCACGGACATCTTTAAATCTCTACGTTAACACAAAACCGACTCCGCCCGTCTACCTACGCCTTTGTTTCTAAATAAATTGTTGCATACAACAAATGTGTCGTGAACCGAAATAACAAACAGTAAATAGTAATACATACAATAAAAAAAACTTGATTTGAATTGTGATTAACTTATTGTCTTCCCTATTTGCTAACAAGCGACGAATAACACAAAATTAGCACTTTTGATCAAGATAAATATGTTTATAATGAGGAACAATTCCAATCGTTCTTATCCTTAAGGTGTCCAAAGTTTTTCATGAGTGTATTTACAATCGCGATGTAAAGGGTCTCGTATTTATCGAGACGTCATTCTGTTCATTGTTTCAAAAGGAGATCAGGTTTCAGGACAGATATTTTGATAAGTTATGCATGTCTTTGTTGATCCTCTATTGATTTATTTATAATGAAATCCATATGAAACACAATTCCAATGTTTCCTCTGGCTGCACGTTTTTGCAGCTTTGATTTCATTTAATGTTGCATTTTTTGTTGGTTTAATGTAATGATCATATGCTGAGTTAATTATACATCTTATGCTGAGTCATGTATCCATTTCAAAATGAAATAATATAGTTTTCAACAAAATAGTTCACCCAGTTGCTTTAAATATCTGAAAGTTCACTTAAATTGATGGCTATGTTTATCAATGCAATACTTTCTATTTCATCACCGCATAAAATGCCAAGACATAAAGTATTGTTCTTGAGAGGCTCTTACCTGGAACCCGGCACTCATGATCTATTACAAAACGTGTCCGATTCGAAATCTTTTTTGTTTTCTTGATGTGCTTCAGTAACCGTCGATGCGACGACAATAACTGTATTTTAACCATATAAAAATGCCCGGCTAATCATAGGCAAAGGAAGAATCAGCTTCCGGATAGAACCATCGACCTATCACAAGCCAGCTGCCCAGAAAGCCTCTTCAGATGAATATCTGTGGTAAGGCCGGGACTCGATCCCACAGCAGTGAGAGGGTACTTGATAGTAAATCAGCTCACAGTGATCACCGCCTATGCTAGACTTGTATTGGGGGGCCTCCGTGGCCGAGAGGGTAAAGTTGCTGACTTTAACACTCACTCAGCCGCTCACCACGTGGGTTCGAATACCGACAGGGTAATTCGGGTTTTCATGTGAGGAAGCCTTCCAGCTGGCTTGCGATCGGTCAGTGGTTCTTCCCGGATACCTCCGTGCATTCGGGGTCTTCCTCCACCTGTAATTAGCTGGACGTCGCTCTATGACTGAAATACTGTCGAAGCGACGGTAAACTCAAATAGTCAAGTCGACTTGTATTGCCGTAAGACTGAAATGTTTTACATAATTATTTTATATGGCCTTTAAATTTGCATGCTCATGCTCATACTGTAGAATCATTGATTTTCGCAGTGAACTAATTTTCGTTGATTTCGTGGATGACTTTATCAACGAATATTCATCCACACGAAAACTGGTTATTTCATAGACCTCATGTTTTCTCGAACATGGTTCCACGAATATATGTACCAACGAAATAGATTTAATCACAGATTCCACGAAATTTAATGTTAACGAAAATAAATGATTTTACAGTATATGTATTCTCAACGAATACCGTTATTATATGTAAAAAGGATATGTGTATATGTGTAAGCGAGGCTCAAATCGATTAGATTAGATACTGATTAAACAATTACTTTGATTCTAGAGCAGTGTTTTACACGGCTGTCAGGACGAAGAATATAGCCTGATAGCTTGTTTTTTAATCTTTAGTTCTTTAGCCGAATTTTGATCAAATTTCAAGATTTGCCTTAATTAAAACCTGAGACAATGCAGTGTGTGGTTTAAATATAGTATGTCTCGTGTCGAACAATGCGTAGATCATGGGAATAACATATGATATTTAATATTGATCGGATTGTCCGTGACCTAATTACTATCCGATCTATTTTTCTTGAGAAATCTTTTGTTTGATCAGATTCTGCCTGTTTGCGTGACGTTTGACGAATGATTCCTGTCAAATTACTGGTACGCAATAAAATCGCGGCTTGACAGTGAGTGTCGTAGTTTAGTGTGTGTCGTAGTTAAGTGTGTGTCGTAGTTTAGTGAGTGTCGTAGTTTAGTGTGTGTCGTAGTTTAGTGAGTGTCGTAGTTAAGTGTGTGTCGTAGTTTAGTGTAAGATGGTAGGAAGTGGTTCGATCCCAGTTGTATATCCCTGGATCTACAGGAAAGTATTAGTGAAAGTGGTCAGAACGTGTTTTCCCTTTTTGTAGTTGTAGTTGTATTGGGGTTTACCGTCGCTGCGATAGTATTTCAATCATGTAGCGACGTCCAGCTAATTACAGGTGAAGGAAGAACCCCGAGTACACAGAGGTACCCGGGTAGAACCACTGATCTACTCCCTTTTTGTTCTTAAAAAAGTTTCAGACATTTTTTCGTCGAAGATTCGGTTAATAAATGGGACGTTTTGAAGACTTTCTCACATGGAAAATACGAGTGACCCGGTAGTGATTCGAACCCACTGCGGTGAGAGGCTAAGCGATGGTAAATCAGCGATCGTAATCACCCGACCGTAGAGAGGAATGACCAAGAGCTTATAGTATTGTTTCGTGTTAAGAATTCAAATATCAGATTATTATCGTTCTTAAACAAAAGATGGAAAAATAGAACAATGCAAATATATTTATTTAGCATGGGCGTCAACACACACGCTCCCGCTACTGATATCGCTAATTTTGAAAAGTTTGAAGCACAAAGGAGTATGGGTGTGGCTTGGAAGAACCCCATATAATTAACATGGGCGTAAATCCCGTCAGATATAAAACATTTTATCGTTTCGTCCATCATTAATATATAACCAGAGCACTATACTTATATGCATTCACGTTTGAGTTCATTGTTTATTGGTTTGTAGGACAATGTTCGAGGGATTGCTGGAGCACACAGATTACATATCTTTTTACAGGTGTATATGTTCGCTTCAAGAACAAGAGGTAGTGGATTTGATCCCGGCTGCGACATATCAATGACTGGTAGATCCCTTGCTTGGCGCTCATCACATATACAGGATAGTTCCAAGACTGGTTGGCCCGGTGTCATGATAATGTGACTGGATGTGGTATCATGCCACGTGTCTTCAGCGTGATACTGTGGTCTGGCAACAATTTATCTATCTCAAGTAGACTCTGTCTCCAAATGACTATAGTCAAATGAAATAGTCAAGTGGTAAGCGTCTCTCTTTCTCTCTCTCTCTCTCTCTCTCTTTGGCTTGCATTCAATCTCCGATCGCTACATACTAAAGTTCTTAAACAGAACAGAACAGAATCATACCGTTATATATCACTTAGCCCTGTGTCAGGATAATGTGACGGGAAGTGGTATCATGCCACTTGTAACGTGTAAGCAACGTCCTAAATTGACTGACATTGTTGGTGATATGTACTCATTCGTTGACTAGTAAAGGTCATATTTTCTATATTTTGTGAAACTTCAAAGAAATGAATAAATTACCAATATCAGTGAAATATAAACGCAACAATTAACAACTTCATAATATATTCGGACATGTCGCCCACAAATTTTTTGAGAAACACGTTTTCACAGTTAGCTTTTGCAGAAAATGAGTGCAATCGAAATCATTGATAAATTGTAATTGATGATAAAGCAAAAACAAATACAAATTTACTACTCTTTATTCACGATTTGAATGAAAACATACCCACGCCCACTTGATTATAATTGGTAATAAATATTTTATTAAAAATAATAAGTGAGTAGCAGACATGCATTCAGATGCCGGAGTAACTTTTGTTAGGGACAGTTGTTCTAGAGTGGACATGTGTATTTCGATTTAGGTTTTCCAAAATAATTAAATAGGTTCGAATAAGACCAGAATTAGGACTATTTTAAAATACTCATTTTATTTAAAGCAAACATAAAATAAACAGATTTAAGTAAAAAAAAAAAAAACTCTACAATTTATAAAGAATGTAGTTGAATCTAAAAAATGATAAAATATATATTTAATTTCTATAATTCAAAATTAGAAAGGGTAAATGTATCTATAGTGTAGACCTTCTATATCACGTTTTACATCATCTTTTTATACACATTTGCATGACCGGTCCCGGTTGCCGAGTGGTTAGAGCGTCCGCCCCGGAATCGGGAGGTCATGGGTTCGATCCCCTGCCGCGACATACCAAAGTCGCAAAAAATGGTACTGGTATAGCTCCGTTGCTTGGCGCTCAGCATATTAGGGTAGCTGCAGGACTGGTTGGCCTGGTATCAGGATAATGTGACTTTGTGTGGTATAATGTCATATGTCTACGATGTGACACTACAGTGTGGCAGCACTATATCTGTCTCAAGTAGACATCGTCTCCAAATGACTGAAATACTGTCGGTTGGACGTTAAAGCCCTAGAAACAAACAAACATTTACATGAAGAATTAAAATATCGCTTAACTACAGAAGTGTCCAAAATGTGAAAAAATAGATCTATTCATAAAATTTAATTGAACTTTTAAAATAGAATTTGAAATTGATACAGATATCGTAAATTGTATTTAGTAAGAACTTTGGCCAGATAGTTCAACGGTTGTATTGTCTGTTGGTTTAAGCAATTAATTCTATTTTGAATTAAGTTTCGGTTTAACAATTATATATTTCATGAGTATCCTGATTTCCTTTACTAGGTATATTGCGTTTTTATTTGAAACCACTGGAACTAGTATATATCCGTTCCCCAGTGAGTTTGCGTCGCTTAAAATGCAACACTTTTACGTATTTTAGATGGATGTTGAAATACTACCTTTAATTGGCGAGCATTTCCGAATTCCCGACTGACTTCGGAAATGCGAACATACTCGGGTAAAACATAAATGAAGTGTAGGAAGCATGCGTGCACGTAAATTTCAGAAGTACGTCTCTCTCTCTCTCTCTCTCTCTCTCTCTCTTCTGTTAACTTTAAATACTTCAAAATCGTGTTCATTAATAAAGACACTCTAGGTATTAGGATTACTCTTATTTTCTCGTGCACTCATGCTTTAGACACTTCAGTCGTGTCTCGTCCGTATTAGTTCGTATTCACACACACACACACACAGGTATCACATAATATATAAATAAATTCCACTGCTTATTCGTTGTTCATCTGTTCATTTTCATACTGTTGTCTGTAATCGTTATGTTGAAAAGTCTTCAGTTACATAGGACACAGGTCAGTAGTGGGTTTAAGCACCGGGATCGAAAAATGACTCAGCGAGCCCACGGCCAAAGGTCTCCTCCCCAATTTCTTATTAATTGCTCTCAATCAACGTACGTTTGAAATTACACTTTTGTCATTTGTCAGTAATGCTTCAATCATTAAATGTGTGCCCTGAAACAGTCACTTTACAGCAAACGCGCATGGGGGTGAGGGCAGAGAGAAAGAGATGGGGGGGGGGGGTGTCCTTTTATTAGGTTCGTATCTTTTTGTATTAGGTTCAACATTTACGCCTACAAATTTTTACAAAAAGTTTTTTGTCATAACACTACATGAAAATATAGCGTGCACCATTAATATATTTAATATTCCCAGAAAAGTCGTGCATATGTGAAAATACCGAAATTCTTAAAAATAAAAAATAATGATAAAAATATAATTATAATAAAAAAACGTTTTGTTTTTAACTGAGGAGTACACACGAAGATTACCTAATTTAGTCGGAAACAATCCGATCGCATTCGGAAATGCTCGAAACGCCATGAGTATAACAGGCTGCACGCTTTTCTCGCACTTTGGGGGACTGACAATATTACACCGACATTAGACACGCGAAAATGAATTGGCGCATTTTCGTAAACTCTCGTGATAATGTTTTGTTTGTGTAACCTGTTGCCGTGCACTGATACACATAGGCATATAGGCAGACATCGTTTTATAGCTATAATGTCTTAAAAAGTAAAGATTTTTCATATGTAACTGAACGCCGAGCTGAATACATGTTTAAATTGTGTTTACCGTAAATAAGTAGTAGTCGTAGTTGTAGCAGAATGTAGCAATGATAAGTATAGAGTAGTAGAGTAGTAGAAGTAGTAGTAGTAGAAGTAGTAGTAAGAGTAGTAGTACATGTAGTAGAAGTAGTTCAGTCAAGCCTAAATGTTAATCTAAGGACAGAGAGTCCTAATGTTGCGTTAAGGATCAGGAGGAAGTCAAGTGGCTGCTTTGTTGATTTTCCACATCGAATGGATCTTGTAGCTAATATATAATTTTGCTGTGAGGGCTGAACATGTTTCAATGAACGACACAAGTTTATTTGCCCTTACAACTATAACATAAACAAGGACATATTACATGTCAGGTGCATGAACTGATTCCCGCCACTGGCCTACGTCACACAATTTAATTCATATAGTATTTTGTTCATTGAAAATTATTCCCGCTTACGCATCGTTGCAGAGTTATCGTTCGTTGTGTTCCGTGACAACTTCTATAGTAAAATGATAAATAAATCAAAAAGAAAATTATTGTGCCTTTTAATTATGTCAGATATGTAAAAAGCGCCACACACATTAACAGGAGCTCGTCTTCCAAGCATATTTATCAAATGTTTAACAATGGTACGAGCAAACAGGTTTCCCGCTAGAGGGTATTGCAATTGGATAACCGGTATTGAAATTTCAACGGGCAGTGGTAATAAAGAAATAAGAACTGACGGACTATTTAAAATTACTTTATCTTCTAAATCAAATAAAATTAAACCTGTTATATTTACGTAAGGAAACCAAGATTAATTAGAACTCTCGGAGTTTTTGTTTGTTGCTGTTGTTTATGTGTGTATGTGCGTGTGTGTATTTATTTTCATAGAAATAGACTGGGGATGTGTATTCAGAGTATACAAATAAATACCAGACGAAATTGCAAGCTTTTAATATTTTTTTTTTCAAAATTGACAAAAACAACCTGCATTATATGCATAATACTATGTGACACATACCAGTACAAAACAATGTCAGCCAAGTTCAAGGCTAAGATATTAAACACTTACATTTATTTAATATCCATTTCTATTATTATCATGTTTTATTTTTTAATCAATTTGAAAATATAAAATACCAGTAAATGTAATAAAAAAAAGAAAACTTAATATAAAATACCTAGAAATATGGTCGAAAATGACTTTATATATTATAACTTCCGGTGTATATCAAACACAAGAATCACGTCATTGTCTAGTTTCATCTTCGTTTGAATGAAAACACTTCCGGGATAATTTAACCCATATTCAAATTTGCGAGGTTTTACTGTACACCAGTAAACGATAACAATTTCATCTAATCATTTGATTAAATAAGAACATAGTCTAGATTTTCAACACACACACACATCAAGTATTACACCATATCATATGTTTTTTTTTTAAAAAAAAAGAGATCGAGCACAAAGAAAACATGTCTGTAATCTTCAGCGATTTGCATATCATATTTGTATAGTATTTAGTAATTCGATAACCTTTCAAATGATAATCGGTTGAGTTGGATTGTTTCATAATATTGACTATAAGTGATTACCTCATTTCGTTGACGATGTACTTATTGTATATGTCAAAATGGAAGTAAATAACCCTCAGTATTTGTTGCCTTTACCAACAATAGACATGTTATTTACTGTCTGTTTCTTTTTAAGAAATACCAAGCCATTCTCAAAGAAACAGCCCCAAAGTTGAATTCTACCAACAATTCTTATCGCTAAGAAAAAACTTAAATACTTAAGGGCGAGTTTCATTAATCTTGTTTCTCAAATAAAAATACCCAAATATTTCATTTCTTAACAAAAATTGTTAGTTATGAAGGTAATAATTCATTTCAGCTTAGTCATGTACTTGAATATTTCATAAAATAGTAACGGTGGAATGTGTATCTACCTAGTTTAAGAATTTAAGTATTACTTAGCGCTAAATATTGTCGGTGGAATTTGAGCGAGAGTCTGTTTAAGTAAAAAGTTCAAATGTTTGAAGAAATTGAGTTAAATTGACTAGACCGATGACAAGCATTTTTTACATCAACGTTACACCTGATTAACAGAAAACTAGTTATATGATGTGCAAGTACAGCTGAACCTGTGTTAAACGATCAACCTACATTTAACGGTCAGTTTTTATATCATCGAATTATCATTTTGTTATATGTTAAATCTTCATTTAGTGACCATCTCTGTTAAGCGGCCACTTACAAGACAGGTTTGACTATAATTACATATATATGCAGTAGGTACCACATCGTGGATCAATGTGTTTAGCGACCATCTCTGTTAAGCGGCCACTTACAAGACAGGTTTGACTATAATAACATATATATGCAGTAGGTACAACATCGTGGATCAATGTGTATAATTTGGGTACAGTCTAATATACAACGATGTTGTGGTCGTCACATTTTATATTCGATGATCATCGTTAACCGATGTCACTGACATGGCGATAATCAGAACATTAGCATTTAATATGATTAGAAATAATCTCATTGTGAATAACTTTAAATATTTAATATTAAATGCAGAGATCATGAAATATTAATGTATATTTTGAAAATATTGAAGTCAGAAACACTCTATCAATTAATTACATAGTATGTGGCAAGAAAAACATATCCATCATCTTTGGCAAAAGTAAAAGCACAATTATAACGAAAACACTCGAGGTCTTCCGAAGTCTGCATCGTGTTTTCCGTTGCTTTGGAGATTTAATGGTGGCAACCTTTGACGGCCCTTCAGTTTGGCTCTAATTTTTGCCTTATCTGGACGATCCCAGAAATTATAGAAGGCATGAAGTTCTTCCGCCAGTTAAAAACCAGTCTCTCTCCTCTTCGAGTTTCTTATTTTTAGCATGCATGCTTTCAATAGAGTCCATTTTTGATCTCATTTCTTCACCTAGCTTTTCAAGCTCGTCGTGCCTTTTCTTTGAATATTCTTGGATGACGTAAGACATCGAGTGTCTACGTTCCCGACGGTACCCTACATCCTTTTCGAGCTCTTGGATTGTTCCGATGTTTTCTGAGCTATCCGAATTTGGAGGCTCGATTGTGAATGGGTGAAACAAACTTGGTAATGACATTCGTCGGTTTTTGACGACTGCAGCATTGTCTTTAAGATACTGTCGGAGTTTACGTGTTCCCGACACTGGTCGGTCACGGATTGTGACGTCACCATTCACGTGCAGGTTTGAATCACTTTTATTTATTTCCCGTGGTGTTTGGACACTCAGCTTGTATTGCAACGTCTTGTCCTTGGGTTTAAATCGCTCTTCTTTGATTTTGTGGAATTTTTCAATGATGTCTAGTAGCGGCAAAGAACGTTTGCGAACCGGTGATGTATCACTTAAATCCATTTGAACACCGTTAGCATGTCGTCTTGGAGAATCGCCCAATTTAATCTTGCTTGGATCATTCATGATGCTTAAGTCCCTGAAATATTGTTCTGAGAGCAAAACTAAAATCGGAAATATCTCATTCTGGAGTCCAGATAAGCACCTTTAAATTGTTTAAATTCTCACGTTTACATCTGTTGAACATACAAGACAAAATGCATCCGAAACTTCTATAACTTTTATAACTAAGTCAATGTCTTACCTAATGTAAATAGACAAATCGATGCTACGTCTTTCTCACCGTTTGTAAAGCCTGCCTGTATTTATATAGTTTTCTAACATGTTTACAAATTTATAAATTGTCCTAAATTGAACACGCAATTGATCGGGACAGATCACCTTTGATTCATGTTTTGATCAATTTATATTGATGACTAAATTAGCGAGCCGATTGTTTTAATAGGCTAACAGCTTTAATCCATGTATCGGGCATTTGTTTTAAGTTTAAGACCAGCTAATGTTATCTTAGATAAGAAGTGATTTTCTTGTATCGCAGTTCAGAAGTTTTCCAAATGTAGGTAAAATTGCCCAGATATTGAGCTTTAAGGGATTGAACATATGTTCAACAATTCTTAGGAAAACTTCGCTTTGACACTGATTGGGACATTTGAGTGGTTCTTGGTGTTGGAGGAAATCGGTGTACCCCGAAAATGTCCGATCGAGCGACAAAATACCGTTTTACATACAACGTCAAACCGAATTAGGATTGTACCCTGGTTACTCTGACCAGTCACAAGTACCCGTTCTCTCTTTTTCCTTCAATCCAACACTTTTACTCTCACTTTTTTTTTTAAATTTAGGATAAGTTAAAATAAAAAAAAATGGAATTATAGAATAGTCTTGGATGTTTATTTATCTGCTTTTCAAATTTGTCATGAAAAATGTGAAAGACAAACGCATAGCATGTTTATTCATATCTATCGACCTTCGGCCATCACTATGGATGTCTGTCTGGCAATGCTGTTATTTATTTGATATATCTATGGTAATATGAACAGCATCATGTTAAAACATTGATGAAAAGACCGTGAGAAAAGCACTAGGGATAGATAAATACTAGACTTGATCAATCCTTATGTAGACGCTCATTTCTACAACACAACGAAATGAGTTTAAACACTGTTTTTAGTAACATCTTTATAGTCTGAATCCATTGATTCAGAAATATATGTACCAGCGATCACGTGTTTGAAATTGAATCTATAACATTATATGTATTCAAACATTGGTTGTTATTGTACAGTTGTTCAACAGATCGTATTTCGTACTTCTCGAGTGGTCAAAGACTTTCATGCGTGATACTGGCACAATGGCTCAGTGGTAGAGTGTCCGTTTAGCTTTCGGGGGTTTAGGGTTCGAATCTCTGCTGGGGCACTTCCACTGCGTCAAACCAAAAGACGTATAAAGCACACATGCCTGGAACTCTGCAAAATGGGGTTGCTATGGGAACTCGGAATACCGGAACTCAGGATCTACCAAGGAACTTTAATCCCGTGTAACGGTGCTAAACACCGGGCACGTAAAAGAATCAAGGCGTCTATTCGCAAAATGAGTCATCCTTGTGGGTTATCCTTGACTATGGCCAAAATAATCAGAAAATTGTTGCTAGCCATTACTTTAGAAGGAGACAAGGCAACAAGTGAAATATCAATTTTATTTTTCTACCCATGAATTATCGATTTTATATTTCTACGATTTTATATTTCCATGAGTGATATCGATTTTATATTTCTACGAGTGAAATATCGAATTTATATTTCTACGAGTGAAATTAATGATTTTTCCATTCCTATTCTACAATTGTAAATGCTATTACAGATCCGTGTGTAAAATATTTAGGCCTTTAGAAACTTGATATTGTCAAATTCACTTTGTGGAAAAAATAAAATAGGAACTTTTCACATCTCGTGTATCGGTCCGATTTTTTTTCCTGAGCTTAACTTCTAGGAGGTTTCACAGATATGAAGATTTATGAATGAGGTTTTAATTTTGTTTTTTAAGCATAAAAGTACAACATGTTTGCTGCTGACGTGTCTAAAGCGGGTAATGGGGAGCATACAAATATTTGAAAGGTAAAGTATGATAAAAATACAATGGATGTATATCAAAAGGATGATAATTATGCAGGGGCCTCCGTGGCCGAGAGGGTAAAGTCGCTGACTTAAGCACTCACACAGCCTCTCACCGCGTGGGTTCGAATCCCGGCAGGGTCATTCGGATTTTCATGTGAGGAAGCCTTCCAGCTGGCTGGTGGTAGGTCGGTGGTTCTACCCGGGTACCTTTGTGTACCTCGACCTGTAATTAGCTGGGCGTCGCTATATGACTGAAATACTGTCAAAGCGACGATAAACTCAAATAGTCAAGTCTAGTCTGATAATTATGCAAGTAAATACACTGAACGTGCCAGTATACATAGTGACGTCGTGGATAAGAGGTAATAAACAGATCAGACGGTTGTGGGTTCAAACCCGGTTGTTGGCTAGGGTTTTTCATGTCCAACCCAGGTGCGGGATGTTGGTTTGACCCTGGAACCGTCGAGAGGAATTATAATGCTATGTACAATTTGACGTGAAGAGAAATGTTTAAATCGGAAGAAAGAATGATAATATATGTAATCCGAATTTTTTTTTAAAGGAAATGAGAATATTATTATATTTTGTTCACCTTATAAAATAAGTGCATATAAGTAAGCATATTTCGATAAGAAAATTATACAATAATGATTATAACAGATTTAAAAAATATATTTATATATTGATGTAACTCTCTCTCTCTCTCTGTAAAAACCGTCCACATGATTTCCCATTTTTTCCCTGAGACTTAATTTAACGCAAAATTCCTCGTGGTCGTCGAACCCAAATCCATACAAAACCCGCCATGTCAACCAAACAGATAACAAACTTCAGAGACCTCAACTTAAGCCAACACACCTATATTTTGCGTATCGACCGGGGGTAAGGACGAAAGGATCACACGAGATCATTCGGGTCGAATAAAATGATAAACAAGTTGTTCCCAGACAAAGGCTCGCACGGTGTAAACTTACGGCACGGGATCCCATTGTTGTGAAAGATGACCCCAGTAAATATCTCATGATAAAGGGACCCGGATCTCTGTCTCATGCGATATGTAAGTCTACTTAGATTGGATGGATAGAAAACATTGTGTCAAATTAAGCAGAAGTTATTGATCCTTTGATAAAATGAATGAGGGGACAGGAAGTGTTTGGGATTTAAAAGAAAAAAAAAAACATATAAATTTTTTTATCTACTGGCCAACAACGAATTCTTCATCTTTGTTAAAGTCTATTCAGTCATCCAGTTAAAAGGCATCCACTCGGTTACATAAACTCTCTCTCTCTCTCTCTCTTCTTCTTCTTCTTCTTCTTCTTCTTCTTCTGTAAGATAGGTCTTTGATATTTATCAGCTACTTGCTGACAAATAAAACCACGTGTAGTATTTTGAATTCTCTTCATTTGTGTTTTCAAAATCCGAATAACTATAATGTAACGCGCCGTTTCATTGGTCAGATAATCCGTACTGTCTTCAAGAATCCCTTGACAAAGCAAATTTGATGTTAAAAACATTATTATTGTCCAGTTATCAACTTATGTAAACTTGCATGTTACATTCAGACAACCCAGTTGTTTTTCATACGATATCTCGGTAACAGAAAATCGCGTAGACAACAACAACAACAAGAACAACAGCAACAGGAAGTAGATAAACCGAAACAAAAATTAATGTTGCAATTTCGCAATTTATGTACCAATATAGCGATAAATATTAACATAATGTTTTTTTGTTTTTTTTTTGTTTTGTTTTTTTTAACAATTCAAATTATCACCCTTGTCTTACCTATATTTATGCAGTTAAAATTTGAATGACATACATCGTACGTGTACTTTATATACATAATCAGATGTAAAAGAAAGTATACAATCGGCTTTCGATAATTCGAATTTAGTATATCTTTTCATAACGTACATAATTATTATCTTTGTTTCGTATGAAAAAAAATATATTTCATTACCAATACAAAAAGTAATATTTTATGTCTAATGTATCGATATTTCTGTGCAATGATTACAAGTCGATTTTGGGGAAATATAAAAAATAGTATGTATTTCTAATTATTCCTTGAGATCGGACGAGATCGAAAAAAAAAAAAAAAAAAAATCGAAGAATCGCTGTATTCGAGGAAATGCGGAGTCACTGGATTGTCTGAAATAATTTTTTTTTTTACATAAGTTGATAACTGAACGCCATTTTTCTTTATACTTTGTGACTTTTTTACAATAATAATGTTTTTTTAACATTAATTTTGCTTTATCAAGGTGAAGTTACTAAATATGAGTATATAGAAGATATTTGTTCGTTTTTGTGGTATATTCAATATTTTTTTTTTCGTTACTTCGAAAAATGTATTACGAGTACAGTATTACTTTTCCCTTGATAAAAAATTTTTTTTTTTGGGAAAGAGTGAATCATATTTTCATATTTTCAAAAAATTATCAAAAAATGATTTCTATTTATATTACAGGATCCTCTCAAAGCCATACAATAAACAATGTTTCATTCCGATAAATGTTTATATCGTGTTGGTCGCATTTTGATAGTTGAGTGAGTAACATTTACACCGATTAAATCGGATTAGCGTTGGAGTTTGATAAAAATACGTTTAATACAATTTCAGCATATTTTCATGTCTTAATCTAAAAGTTACTACAAAATACATGTTGGTTTTTATATCTTTGAAGTGTCACTAGAGTTAAAATTTAGTTTTTTTTTGTTTTTTGGGGGGTTTTTTTGTGCACGCTTGTGTGTGCGCGCGTGTGTTTGTGTTATATTTCACGTTCACAGGTCATCATTGATCATTTCCAGACATCGCCGCTGGCTAATCAAGACAGAATTAATTTTTGTTTGTTTGTTGAGTTTAACGTCCCACCGACAGTATTTCAGTCATTTGGAGACGATGTCTACTTGAGACAGATATAGTGCTGCCACACTGCAGTATCACGCCGTAGACACGTGCATGATACAGACAGAATTAAATCAACCACTATGTGACGTAATGACAAAATATATCATACAAAATGCTAAAGTTTTTAATTACTATAATTGTAACATACATTTTTGTTCTTAAAAAAATCTTTAAAAAAAAAACATTTTGTAGACAGAGAAATTATCTTTTTACCCGGCTAAAAGTACTAATATTTTTTTCCGCGTATGAATAAATCACTACGTATCTTACGCACATATTATCTGATTTTATGTACTAATTACAGAATATATTCTGAATTAGTAATAAATATTAATTACATAAAAAGTTAACAGCTTTCCTTTATACTTATTATCAGATTTCTATTTCATGAGATATTTTTAAAGAAAATTACAAATGAACCGGAAAGTATCTTTAATCACAGATTAATCTGGAATATTTTAATTCTGTAAGACAGAAGTATAGTCAAACGTACAAACAAGCAAAAATAACTTCTTACGTCGACTGGAAAGAGGGGAAACTGTTTTCCAGAAATTCATATAACTCTTATAGACGGTTCCTGGGTTGGACCAGACTTGGTGTCTGGAAAGTCATGAAACGGGCTTCGCACCAAAACCCACTGACTACAGCTCCCTTCGATAAAAATTTTAAAAAATATGTCTGGCTTTTAATGAAAGGAAGTGAGGTAATACCCACAGTAATTATTATAATAATTATATCTACATTGTATCATAATTATATCTACATTAGACTTAGTTCTGTTTCGCTGGGCTTTCCTCCTGACTGACAAAGGAGAGAGAGAGAGTAACTTTGAAAATGCGAGTCTCTCTCACAAGCTATACGAGGTTAGTTATATGTTTTCAATAGGTTTGGTATACATTGTGCACTGTAGAATCTTGAGCCGATTCAAATACAAAAAACAAATGTACAAGTAAATTATAATAGCTGAATATTTAGATTTAATAAAGATCAGATCGATTGAATTATGCGCTAGGTAAATACGAGTGGATGTAACTGTCTAGCTGCTTTGTTAATTGAATCAATAACTCTAGTGGAAATCTATTAATTCCCACCCAATGTTGAAAAATAATGATATAATTCAAACTTAATTTAAAAGGTGCTGTCGTGGCATATAACATATGCGTGGGTTGGTTTTCAAATTTTTTTAGACATATATTTGATATTGTCCAGCTTATTCGTATATTACTGATCATTAATTGATAGTTACATGGACTGTACGGACGAGATATCATAAAATTCAAAAATAAACAAAGCGCAACAATGATTCAAACATGTTGATATAGTCAAAGCCAAGTCATAATAATTTATTGGCATAACCTTCGCCAACTTTGCTTTTCAAGAAACCCACCACACACACTATAACAACAGCAATTATTCTAAAATAAAGAAAGTAAAAGCAAATAAAAAAAAAACAACAACAAATGAATCGACCAAAGAATAAACTAAACAATAAAAATAACTGAAACGAATTCAAACACAAATTCAGAAATAATCAAATAATTGGCTTTGACGTCATTTCACATTACATTTGGTATGTCGCGACCGGGGATCGAACCCACGACCTCCCGCACCCGAGGCGGACGCTCTAACCACTCGGCCGCCGGAAAATGATATCAGCATAATAACAATAGGACAAAATCAAAAAAGATAACTGTAAATACAAAAGGTTTAAATAATAATGTGATGTAATCAGTTTTATAACCTGTGTTCCCATGCTCAAATGTTGTTACTATTGTAGCAAATATCTTAAACATAATGACATATGTTAGAATCCTTATTACAGACAATTTCATGAAAAAAGAGAGAATCATATCTCTCTATATTTTTTTCCTTTACAAAAATTACTTCACGGAGAAACGCACAGCGCTGTTCAGCAATTAAAAACTTATCAGGAACAGTGCCGGCTCTTGCCGGCCCGGAATAATTGCCTATTAAGTCAGTTATCATTATTAGTAGTAACCTTAACAGATTTCCACTTCATTTATATATCATGAAGATAGAATACCCGTCAAGATGTCATAGATGTTCTTATATCAGACGGATTAAACAAGCGCTGCTATACTGTAGCATAGTATTTTTTAAATATTTATTATACGACGATTTGGAAAAGGTTCTTCCAAGTTGATAACTATACTAATTACTCTCGACTGTTCCTGGGTTGGACCAGTACTTTTCGTATTGCAGTATAAGGACAGGTCTATAATATCAAGTCTCACAGACCTGTTTAACGCCAGATAGCTGCGTGGTTCCATTTACCAGTCAGCATGAAACTGAGGAATTTAAGCCGTAGACTTCTTTGATTTCTACCAACCTATCAATGGATGCACCAGAATCCTGTCATCCTAATTCATCAAACTCCTAAATTTACAGTTTACATTAAGACTCAAGAAATGCAAATTTCCAAAGAGATATTTATCCTCATCTATTTATATCGGAGTGACGGTATAATTATTTCTAAATATACAAAGGGTGTAACTACGAGATATTTTGTGTTTGACATACATTCATTTATTACGAAAAATGAATATTTCAGAATTTCGAAAGTTAAACTTGAGTCTAAACATAAACTAGGAGACTGATTATTTAGGGCCATGTAACTTGTTCTCAAAAATACTTAAACACGTTCTTAGGCTTCAACTCAAGTATCATACTCAAATCCTCATTGAATGAAATTGAAGTCCATATTTTGAATTTGAACATTTTACTTTCGAGATTTTGGCGACAAGAAGTTCCAAAATATTCATAACACATCTAGTAATATTACAGGTTTATAGTAAATATATACGTATAAGAAGACTTGTTGAAAACCGCAAATTAATGGCCATCTCATGATATCCTTTTGTAAGACTGTTAGTGCAAGAGATGCAAATGATTTATATACAAATGCGACAAAAAATGGCTCTTTACAGTTTCTATACTTTCTTCGGCTTGATAAATTTGATTTGTTTATAGCTACAAGAATTACATGGGATCGTTTTGCTCTTATCTGAGATTCTATAAAGATTCTACCTTGCATTTCGATAATGATTTAGATCCAACCTTAGTAAATTAACTGAACAGAACAGGAGCATAGTGTGTATTGCATGATATAAAATGTAATAAACTAAATATCGAACAAGATCACATGGCATATAAGCATACAGAAATTGCAACATTAAGTTAATATTCGATGCATTTTAATCGTTTTATTTTACTTATTACGCACGGTAAAGAGAACAAAAATTTAGAGAATGGGCAATATATTAGTAAACAATTATATAAAAGAAATCTATACTGCATGGAAATACAATGTACTCTGTAACTTAAAATATGTTATAAGGCCATATTGGACATTATTTATAATCATCTTTAAATAGTCCGTTTCCTTTTTCAATGCATAAGAAAAAAAATAGACAACAGTTAATTTTAAACACAACTCTGTCTTAAGACCTTAACAAATTTATACATGCTGGGATTTTTACAATAGTATGTTTTTATATACATGTATTTACTTGTCAAGTTATTAGAAATGACCCGTCTTGGAACGCTAGGACCATAGCATCTTATTACACAAGACACAAGATGTACACAATCTTCTGTGACACCATTATTTCTCTTGGAAGATTTCGTTGGTATCGTGAATTGTTTCATCCACGAAAATCCATCCTAGGCATTCCCTCATATATTCGATGAATTACGTCTTCTTAAACATACCCACGAAAATACATTCCCACGGAATTGCCTTTCACAATGACTCAGAGAACTTTAATATCAACGGAAATTAAAGAGATTCTTCTACATGAAACTTCCCATCATCTTTTACAATTGTCACAGGCAGACGGAAACACAGGAACACGAATCCGTGGGGCACAGCAGCATTCCCGAACTATTCCGAATTCGACCGATCTTCCTTTATCCTCCTGTTCGACTTTTTCCGACTTCGGCCGAACATACATAGACTGTGTTCGGCGAATAGGAATCGGATCGGGATGCTTCGGATGCGATCGTGAGTTTTGCCATACATGATAAAATGGTCGAATTTCAGTTCCTTTTACCCACGGCCTTTCGATTCTTTTTCGCCTTTCTGTGGATTGTTTAGTTTTCGATACGAAAGTCGTTGCTGATAATTGGGCCTTTAATTTCATCATTATATCCGGAAGTTGGTTCTTCATAGAGTTTTTACTGGTTGGTGTTTTCTTCCTTGAATCGTCATTTTCAACTGACTTTTGAAAATCGCATTTGGAAGGCTTTCTCTTTAACTTAGACTTTTCAGATCCGCCGCGCTGATTAGGCGATTCGGTCCCTGCAGCTGCTGTACCATTGTCTGCTTCTTTTACTCCTTCAACGTCACCTGACGTTGGTCTTCGTTTCCACATTAATTTAACCGCCTGGTTATTATTTATAGATTCGTCAGTCATGATAAGTTTGTTCACCTTTTTATCCTTGTATTTTATGGTTATTTATTTTAAAATTATTACAGAAAACATTCATTATCAGCCAAGCACACTCAGTCTATATTCGATTACACCAAGTCAATTGTTATATAAATTTTCATGAATATCGTTTGATGTCAACTTCCAAATCTTTGCCTCATTCATTCGTGATTTCTTGAATACACAACAGTCATACAATCTCTTTTCACTTAACATTTTAAGAAACATGAATTCAAATCTCCTCGTACTTTTTAAAACTTTATTCTCATTTTAAATTTTCAAAAATGACACGTGCTCTAAATGCAGTTTCTGTATACAGTGCATTAATATCTTAAATACACGAATCAATTATCAATGGTTTTAAACTTTTAATTCCACTTATATTTCTGAATTTCATATCTCCGACGGTGTATTTCAACATTCAACATTAACACTGACAGTCCGTTTGCGAAGTTAACTTATACCAAGAAAAAGATATAAAAAGTGAATATCTTCACTGAATGTAAACATTACATAAAAACCCGTGAAAATACGGGATACAAAGTGAAAATTGCCACACTTAATTAACTTGTCGTTCATAGCCCTGTTCAAACATTATAAAATTGAACAAGGAAGAAATGTTTTTAATAAGAGTGTTTGGCGATCAAATTACTGACTTCAAGGCTAGGCAAGCACGGATTGTGGAATTATGATAGCGACATTACATCGTGATTATTTGTCTGATGAAAATTCATATTGGCTACTCTAGAAGTCGGACGGTAAATGATAGGTAAGTATTTTTAGGTTACAAGGGTCATTTTTATATACCCAACGCGACGTTTTAAGTGAAAGCTTGATCTAGAGTGTATTTACCACCATTGGAAATGTGCGTCAACGATTGAATAACTGGAGGTGTATTTTTCAAATGCTCAGTATAGTGAGAATCTTAAAAAATCAAACAAATTGAAAACAAATATTGAATAAAAAAATGAACAAAGAGACGTTTGTTGCGAGTACATTACTAGGACCAATGTTTGGCTTTGATTTAGAAATGCTTTCTTATTTGATAGGTGGTTGTAATGGTTTTCTCGGTGCATTTTCTAGTGCTTAATAATTCTTCTCCTTCTCTCTCTCTCTTTCTCTCTCTCTCTCTCGGTCCATCCATCCATCCATCCATCCATTCATCCCATGCCATCATTTTTGCTAGTACTTTTCATTTCTCCACCCCCCCTCTCTCTTTCTCTCTCTCTCTCTCTCTCTGTATTTCTCTCTGTCTCTCTCCTTTCGTCCGTTCATCTATCCATCCGCCCACCCATCCACCCATCTGTCTGTATTTTTCTATTTTTTCTTATTGTACTAATAAGACTTATATTATCACTGGCAGACGTTGTTTGAGTTTAATTATCAGCATTTAAAAAGAAAATGCTTGCATTTTTTGTCTTCCTTATTTCATTTAATCTTTGTTGTCAATGCATCGGGAATACAGTTCATATGTCTATTCTCCGGTCGCGCTTGGTTCCAATATTGGATTAGGTAACCGCCACAATAAACTGGATGCGTCAGTTAGATTATTTTTGCCTAAGACTCGTAACAGTCAGAACTCCGATTTCTTCTCCTCCGCCATCATGATCTTCTTTGTCACCCATCTCTCTGTCTCCCTCTCTCTCTCTCTCCATACTCCCTCTCTCCTCCCCTCTCTCTCCCTCTTTCTCCATCCTCTCCCTCTCTCCATCCTCTCTCTCTCTCCAATCCTCTCTCTCTCTCTCTCCCTCTCTCTATCCTCTCTCTCTCTCTCCTCTCTCCCTCTCCCTCTCTCTCTCTCCCTCCCACTCTCTCTCTCTGCTGATAGTTTTTTTATAAATGTGTCATACCCAAGGGATTCAGTATACACTGACAGATCCGTATAACCCCAATCAGAGAAGAACATTTATTCAAAACTAAAGGGAGATAAGAATTGACCACATACTGCGCGCGTATGAGCCATGTTCTGTTGTTTGTTACTTCCCTTGAAGGAGGGGTTTTACATTGACAAAGGCTACTCTAGACCGAGGTCACACTGACCCTGTGCTACTAATCCGCCCGGTCCTGTGAGTGACTTTTAGCAGGACTTTGCGCTTGTTCAGGACTTCCTTATTTTGATAACAAATTAAAAAGAAATATATATATCGTTTACTGATAATTATAAACGTAGAGGGAGAGGGAGAGAGAAAAAAATAATTAGAGAAAGAGAGATTATTCCGAGATTTTGCAAAGATTCATGATCATTGATTGACCGTTATCCGATACGCTAACCTTTATCAAAATATGAAATGTTTATCATCAGCATGCCCTCTGAACGTCCGTCCCGTCACCAGGAAGTTGTAGGTCCGATACCCGGTCGTGAGTTGTAAAAAAAGATACTTGTTTGTCTTATGCTCGATGCTAAACACATCGGACTAAATGACCCAGTTTAAGAATAATAAAACTTGGTGTGCTATCATGCCTTTTGTCTACGGTATGGTATTACTGTGAATTATCACTATACATGTATTTGCCTCGTGCAGACGGAGTCGCAAATGGCTAAAATACTGCCTGTGGGACGCTAGACTCAAGCAAGAATTCATTTATACCTTCCTGTAAGTTCTTTGTCACTTGTCTTATCTACGCTGATAAGAATATTCTACTCCCGCAGTCGAATCTGGTTGAACTCTGTCGTACTTTATCATTCATATTAAATGTCCAAGTTGGCAAATCGTAGGCGTAGCTTTCCCGAAATATAGACATATCTTTCCTGATAAACAGAGGAGATATATCTACCATACTTTTTTTTTATTATCATTTTCTGTAAATAGAGCCACCACTTCTCTTTTCTCTCTCTCTCTCTCTCTCACACACACACGCGCACACGCGCACGCACGCACGCACACACACGTTTAGATAAATTTAAAGAACGTGGAACGAGAGAGAAAGAGATAGATTGCATTGCAATAATAAGAAAGAAATTCACATATGTATATATAGCTACACGCATTTATTGAATGAAAGTTATAGACATACAAACAGACAGACAAATACAAATGCATGTTTTGGATCCCAAGCCAACTGTGAGATAATTATATGAACGTCTTAATGTTGAACAAAAATCTACATGCACAATGTACATGTTTTCGTCTGGCATTACCAAATAAAATTCATTACTAATTATTCAGTTCTTCTTTACGTCTCAAATCCCATTTGAATTAAACACGTTTAATAGCATTAGATTTAAACTATATAACATGGATAAATAAATTTCTTCATGTCACGATTTTTCAAGTTGAGCTATCCTGACCAACATCTCTGACACTAACTGCTTCTTCCAATGTAAGTTTAGGCACTGTCTCGTCTCATTTCACATCGCTGGGTGAAAAGGAGCCGAGCGGGAACAAAAGCATGTGGCACGATTTGAATCAGGAACTATTGATATGTTATGGAATTGCTTTAAACTTATCGGTTCTTAAGGTTTAATATGCATTGTGTAAAATTAATATATGTAGATAAGTGTTGATTTGAAATAAATCTAACACGAATGGTTTTTAATATGATCTTTAAATGGATATGTCACAAGTCCGATTGATGTGATTTGATAGGATGTTATTTTTATAGCTTATTTACTAATTAAAATAAACGCAATTATAAAATGACCCATGTCAGCGTAAGTGCAATTAATTAAATACACAAACGTATTTACTTGCTAACTTACAATTTTCATTCGAGGTAGCATTCAAACCGGCTTGCGGTAGATCGGTGGTTCTGCCCGGATGTCGTCTGTAATTTTCTGGACGTCGCTATCTGATCGAAACCGTTGTGGTGACGGTTAACTCTAAACAACAACAACAACAACAACAACAAAAAGACACCAACGCATACTTTAAGTGCATACTTTCCATGTGATTGTCTGTTGAATCAGTCAGAATTATATCTACCTGATTAACGTACCATAACATTAATTTTATTGGCCTAAAACTGTAAAATATAACCAATGCATTCATAGCCATTTGATCATTTACAAACAATATAGCACAAAAAGTTAAACTTAATATATATTTTTTCAGAGAAGCAGGTCAGTGATATTCTACTTATCTTTAAAATATGGTTCAATAACTATATTTCATAACTGCTTTTATGCCTAAATTTAATTTTGTTCTTTTTGGAAAGTAAGATACAAACATCTAGCAGCATTATTGATTTCCATACATACTGGGTGCCCGGATAGCGTAGTGGTAACGCGCTTCGCTTCTCACCAATGCGTCCCGGGTTCGATTCCTGGTCTCGCACGTGAGAGAGTACAGTGGTCTCTCTGGTTTACTTCCACAATAATTGACCACACACGCCGCCACCAGAGCCATCGAAAGTGATCTATATAAGTTGTAAGAACTCGTTTCGTAATCGATGTAAAAATTAAATTAAATTATTGATTACCTAAATTTTATATTCATTCTTAGATTCTGTCAAAAACGTAATAACCAAATGAAAATATATACAGATTTTAATCTTCTAAAACACAATTAAAATCTTCATAATGGGCACATTTTCAAATGATTCAGATGCATTATCTAAGACAGTTTTCTATTTAGGACAAAACTGAATTTGCAACATCGTCCAGGCTCGAATTCCAATAACAATACTTAACGCTAAGTAATACTTAAATACGATCGTACATAGCGGCGAATTGCTTCATCTTTGTTCTCTAATAAAAGTACCCAAATATCTATTTAATACGAAATAGTCAAATGTATAACTTATACTTAATAATTAACCATATTTGCTAAGAATTGAATTATTTGAATATTTTTTATTAGGGAATCAAAAATATAAAATTAGTCTCTTAGTATTTAAGTATTTGTTAGCGTTAAGTATTGTTGGTGGAATTCGAGCCGGATCTTTAAGTTTTGATTATACCAGGGCTGCATCGGAACATTTTGAACTCTATTGTCGAGTAATGACGTCATACAGCGACGTCCGACTAGTGACCCGAGTGTACAGAGACTGTCGGGTAGAAGCATCCGCTTACTGACGAGAGGTGACCAAACTGGGACTCGAACCCCCATCGGCACCGGGCTAAGAATAAGTCGGCGATTTATATCACTCGGCCACGACGGCCTCGTATTTAACAGAACACATACATTTTAAAGAAATTCGGAAGTTAATAGATCATTCTGGCAAAGAAACCTTGAATCTAACATATATAATTGAGTATGGAATTTGAAAAACAAACTGTATTTCAGAACACGGGACCTGGTTACCGAACCCATTTAAATCGCATATTTCAAGGCTATGAGTATTAATTTCCGCTATTCAAGATGAACACGACAGCTCTGAAATGCCCCAGGTAGACATTAAGATCGCGTGCATTCCTTTCCCGTCTATCTCAATTAAAGTCACCTGTATAAGTCTGGTGAGCGTCATGCCCAGCAGTGGATTGACAAACCCCCCTTTCAGAATGAGCAGTTGGGAAAATATTATTCAATTTAGACAAAGACTTCATTCCGATTTCAACATCAAGCTGAATACGACCTAAACATTGAGTAAGGCAGTTGAAGATATATCAATTCGGGACTTGGACAAAGGAAGTGGTCCAAAGTGGTCCGTTGTTGTGGAGAGAGGTGTATTTTTAAAGGAACAAACGGTTTATAGTCTGCCGAAATGTTCGGTTCTTCATGCGTATTGCGTTGTGGTTGTTTGATTGAGTTTAACGTCCCATTGCCAATATTTCAATCATTTAGAGACTCTGTCTACATGAATGTCTGTGATATCACGCCATAGACAATGGCATAGTATCACATAGCTACATCTTCCTGACACATAGAACAACATTTATATGTTGAGCACTTAGCAGGAGAGATAAGTACTTTGACAGAACGCAACAGGGGGGACTAACCCACGACCCCCCGGTTGTGGCAGGACGCTCCAAACACTCGGCCAGTGCGCCGGTAATAGCTAATTTGCATATCAACTTGACTATTTGAGTTTACCTTCGCTTCGACAATATTTCAGTCATATAGCGACATCCAGCTAATTTCAGGTGGAGAAAGACCCCGAATGCACAGAGGCATCCGGGTAGAACCATCGACCTACCGCAAGCCAGCTGGAAGGCTTCCTCACATGAAAATCCGAATGACCCTGCCGGGATTCGAACCGACGCGGTGAGGGGCTGAGTGAAAGTCAGCGACTTTACCCTCTCAGCCACGGAGGCCCCTTGCATATCAACAGTTATAAATATGACATGGTATGATATATAAGCTATATCACTGTGAAACAAAACATGATATAAATAATATTATATCACTGTATAATTTTTTAAATTATATGTTATATCTTATAATGTATATAATTTATATATGATTGCCTATTAATCATTTTGATTTATGTTATACTATAATACACTGCATACGATAATATACCATAATAAAACGTTACATGATTTTGCGTATTATGTTATTGAAGGTGTTCTAACATATGATATCTTTTCGCATTATTGTATTTTGTATATCATTTATTAAAAATAACATTTAAATTATTAATAACTATTGTGTTTTCTTGTACATATTTCATTCAAATTTATATATCCGCCAACTGCTCAGTTAAGCCATACACTAACACAGAAGTATATTCGATGAGTCTATTTTATTAAAATTGAACAATCCCAACGTAATGCCTTTGTCCTGCCTCGCACCAGCATACAATAAACACGTATATTTACATATCTTATTTGGCAAAAAACAGTTAGGTCTCAATTCTAAAGTCGTAAACGACGTGGCGTCTATAGGGTATGTAATTTAGCATTATGGTAATGTAAGATGTCATGCAGAATTTCAGATAACTCATGTCGAATTGAGAAGGTTAGAATTAAGTAAACAACTGAGGAACATGTGCAGTGCATATTGAACACGGAAACATTGTGTTGGTAGCTCAGGGAGAATATCTGACTGAATTGACAAACTTAAGTGACGCAGGCTTATCAAACCACTTAAAATATGTAGAAGTGACATCTGGGTCTGTTGGAATTCAACGAGTCACGCTGACAGCGTCTGTCTCTGGAGAGAGGTCGCGGGTTCGATAAAAGATTCGCGGTATACCAAAGTAATGCTTAGGGTTGTTAAAGGTTTGGTTGGAGAACTGTCGAGATAGTGTAACTGGGTGTGGCATCATGCCACTTGTCTACAGCCAGCACTATTAATATCTCATGTTGACGTAATCTCATGAATGCCTGAAATACCGTCGACTGGAGGTTAAAATAATAAAAAAAACAACAGGCAATCTATATACTCAAATGTGTGGTTATTGGAAGGTACGAATCAGATAAACAGTCAACAACAATATATTTCAGTCGCAGGTTTTATCGAAAACCCGTCCCTTTGAGGACCTCGAACCTTCGACCTATAACACCAAAAGCGGATTCCTTTTACAAATATGTATGTATTTTAATGTGTAGTAAAACGAAGTCGGCAAATCTTCTTAACTTGTATCAGATTATTTTATTTGTAAGAAAGAGACATTAATTCCATGATTTGCTTAATTTAAGTTACAATTTTGTTAAACACATGTATAACACGTAGGTAATGTCAATCCAAAATGGTTCCTAATCCAATTATTTCAATTTGCAGTTTCAGTAAAGGTGACACTGAAGACCCTGTCTGTCCTACAAGCTTGATTCCCAGACGATATCTTTCAATCAGACCATCATAAAACTGCTCTGTATGAATAATTGACGTGATGTGACGTAACGTAACGTGACGTGACGTCACGTGACATGCGTGATTCCGCTATAGTCCCTCTCACAAAAGTAAGAGAATACAAACAGATGTCAAATATTGTATTTTATTTTTCGTTCACATCAAATTTTGTTGATTATGTATTTAATACAAATTCATTGGTACATTTATTCGTGGATCCATGTTAGAGAAAACGCGAGGTCTGCTAAATAAACAGTTTTCGTTGAGATTATCACCCGTGGATAAAACTATACGAGGAATCCACAAAAATAAGTTCCCCTCGAAAATTTATTATCAAAAAGTACTTATCTCATATAGATGCGACAATACATGTATACTATAAGTGTAAAAATCATATCAGTTAACAAGTCTCAAACTGACTTGTATGATTATAAACTGTCTAGTCATTTTCCCACGAAACTGATTTTCGTGGGGACTATTTTGCTCATGAATATCAACCCAACGAAAATATAACATTTCGTAGACGTCTCATTTCTAGAACAGGGATCAGCGATTGAATATACCTATCGTGTTACGGCAATGATTTTGATAATAATCATCGAATTTTAATTCAAAAGGTATAGCTGTAATTTAAGTCCTTTTCATCGACGTGAAAAGTTTGAAAGTTTGTATACTCGTTTATTTGTTAATGCAATAAATTTTAATGTTGATATTTGATCATGTTTAATTGCAAGATATTAAGCCATTAGAGGAGTAAGGGGTATTGCTTTACTCAGCAAGAATTAGGTATAGTTAAATGCTTATGAGCAATTAGCTTTTAAATTCTTAAAATTGTTTTCTAATATTGCTTTATAATTTTAAGTACAGTGCGAACACCAATTTTACTTCGATCCAAGTGGGCCGAAGCCCTTTCATAAATACACAAAAAGTTTTGGAATAGACACTTGTGATAAGAGGCCCTAATATTAAAGTCAGCCGAACATTCAGTGAAAGATTGTATCTCGGGAGGAAAGCCGCCCATATGAATAACGTCGGCAATTCAAAAGATTCCAAAGCCCAATTGAACGATATTGAATGATAAAATGGTCAAAAGTTGGCACATGTTCGACCTTGATACCCGAAAATTTCATTTCAATAACCATTCCCTAACATTTTAATCGTTCAAACAAAATTTTAAACCCCAGGATACGGTACCATTGTAGCAAATATCAGTCGCGGGTTTTTGTTCGGCGTTTGTCATTTTGTTCACATCAAGGTTTAATACGTGTAATCACTCAACGACATTTAAATAAACCGCAGTCAAAACGCTACTGTTCGGACTGGCCTTTCGACGTACCGTTTGGCCTAGATGGAGTCTAGTTTGATTTAATCAATGTAAATATAACTAGACTGAGTAATTGTTTGGATTAACTATACAGTAATCCGAACAGGATTTGTTTCCGGATAGATTGGAAGTCTCCATGCTTTTCTTCAATTGGAGTTAGTATGTGAAAAACGTGAACTTCCGTGACAAGATATATCCGAAAGTGTTTTTTCTAATTCACGTGAAGTAGGAGATATTAGGTGGGATAAAAACCGAGGCGAACGAAGATAAATTGAATACTTTACTTGACGGGCAAACAAAACGGCTAGTTCGTAAGTAAACACACTTGGGATTACCTAAAATTGATCAAAATTTATCAAAACATTTTGTTTGCATTTGACGAGTAATCGAGATACGTTCGAATACCGAAAACCTCCGGGGAAAACTTAACCGAGATTGTATTCCATCGGGGATAAGCGAACTATCCCTTAAAGGGGAAAAAGAAACGATTATACAAAACTTGTCGGATATATTTAATAATTTGAAGTAACTGTACATAGTTTGATTAGTGAAAGGGATATATGGTGATACATACAAAATGATTTGTGTCATATTCGTGTAAAATTTATTGTGTTTTCTTTGATATGAGTCCACCTCAACGTATAATTGCAGATGCTAATGTTTGGCATTAGATTTGTGACGACCATTCGCATGGATTAGATTAAAAATGTGTAGAAATGAAGCAGAAAACATGGATGATACTGTATTATCATTACTTTTGTTTATAATGTGATGAAGATGACAAATAACTCGTTATCAAATCTTCACATTCAAGAAGTTGACGGCAAAAGTGGAACTGGACGCTCAACTTCTGACGAAAAGGAACCAAAAACAATGGCCACCAGAAAGGAGAACAGTTATTACATGGACAATTACGAAGCCACTGTGACAGTTCATAAGTCACCGCCACAACAACGGAAGCCCTACTATGATTATATTGAAATCGACGATGAAACAAATCATGACTTTGAACCAGTGTTGCCAAAAAATAAATTGTCAAAACGAAAGAACCTGAAAGTGACGTTCAGCGATCATATTGAAATTGATGTGATAGAAGGTTTAGACGATATAGATGGGGAATACGTTGAAGAAACTGTCTCACCTCTACCAGTGAAACAAGAGACTAAAGGTTCTAAGGTTATTAGTTTGGATATTGATGTAAGGTCCACAAAGGAGCCAACGTCTCCAAGGATATCTCAGGGAAGGCCTCATACTTCTGCAAGTGTATCAAACAAAAGCAAACCTAGTGTCACAAAGAGTTTAGACAGAACGTCTTCGGCCAACCTCTGCTTCCAAAGAGAAAACAGCCAACAAGATCTTCAATGAGTGAGGTTGAAAGGAAAACGCGGGACAATATTATACAGTTGTCGGCTGAAAGAAGCCGTCGTTCAAGCTTGCAAAGCAAGATGACGAGTCCCCAAACAACATTTCCGGACCTGCACAAGCCACCGTCAGAAGCCGGGTATAAACAGTTTATATCTAGTGCCAAACAGATGGTGGAAATTACCAGAAGATATGAAAGACCTTGGGTGAATGGAAGATGTTCAACGAGTGGTTCTAAACGTTCTGATCAGGGATCAATGAGACGGACTACTTCACTGCCAAAGAATTTCAAACTTCCGGAGAGTCTTCCTTCGGAGCGATACCGAAGATCGAACACAGAACTAGGTAGTAAAGTGACTTCACAAAGACAACGGATTTTAAATTCCTAGTAGTAGACAATACGTTATATAGGTACAATAAACTTTGTTACAATTAATAGAAGGAAATTAATATTGATCGTGCGTAACCTCATTCAGTTCGTCAAGTTATGTTTGAGCAGTCCACACGAAGGTGGTCCTCTGTATTGAAAGAAAGTTGTTCTTTTAATGTGTTCAACCGCGAAAGGGTCGTTTTCAGTTTTCAGGTATATTGTGTATTTAAGTCTCTTTGAGGAAATGTTTGGTACTGATTTTAATTTGATTATTGTGTATGTTATTCCTATTCACCGTACAAATCTAGTAGAGTTTGAAAACCTATACAAAACAAGAAGCTACTTCAGCTGAAGGTTAATAAGGATTATAACGTATGCAAATTTAAATGAAAGCTTTTTTTTAATCGTCAAATAATACCTTATGCACTTGATTAGTTAAGTTTAGGATTTCGGAAGTGTCCCTGAAGTGACATAATGGCTTCCAATAAAGAAGTCAGTATGGGAATTCAAAATGACTCATGCAGATCTTTCTTCTTGTTTGTAAGGATATTAAGTCATGAACATAAAAATGATAATTGACATATGTAGAACGAGCATTTGTCCATGTTATAAGCGTCTCTTTCTTACATAAGCATTTGCATGATCGTATCTTATCCCGAAAACTGCCAATTATCCTGTCAAATTTATGATTATGTTTATCAGTCCTTTTTTACTAAGGCGAAAAAAAGTTGTTTGTTTCCACTAACATCGCCGAAAAAAATAGGGTCGGTAGGTTGGCTAAACTTTTTTTTTATTTTTAACTTTTTTTCCCCATTTTTACCTTATTTTTAGAGGAATTGACGAAAAACAGCGTTTTTCAACCGTAATAGCCCGAAAACTACGAAAATAAGTCCAGGGTCGGTACAAAAAATAGGGTCGGTCGGGTTAGTGGAAACAAGTAACTTTTTATTACACCTAAATGGTTTCGCTTTTTCTCAGTTTGTGTATTCATGTTTACGCAATTGTTCTCTTATTTCTCAAAGTAAATAAATTTACTTAGTCAATTAATACTCTCTATAAATATAAGACCATTTTGATAATGAAACCATGTTTTTGTTTGATTAAATATCAACTAGTTTTATTAGTTGATTGACCAATCCCTTTCACACAATTCTCACAATATTATGTTTTCGGTTGATTTTTCTCACACAGAAACAGTATAATTATATTCAAACATTTAAGCCAAAATATTGATGCATATTTAAAAGATCAGAGTACATATATTTAAAAGTTGTTCGAACAAGCGTGAAATGATTAAATCGGACGTACGACTCACATGGTGACAAAGAAAGAACATTTGACCACAGCGCTTATGGTATACGTATGCATTCACCAGTAGTGATTCAGTCAACGTAATATATAATAAAACGTGGAGTCTATTTATTTGAAAAAGAAAATCGTAGAAGCTAATATTCGTTTGCAACACTCTAAACGAAAATAAGTGTCCCACGAAAATTAATGATTTGCAGTAAATGTCTATCCATGTATTTTTAATTCTCTGGTTGTAGTTAGGTACATGCATTCATTTTGATTTATATCAAACTTATAAACAAACCTAAGTGACAACAATCACGATGTACTATTTTCAAAATTGAAAGACTGCATTTCTTTTGGAATACCTCTAAATATCAAAGCTATATAAATTTCAAGACAAAATGAACTGCTGTCTTTTATTTTAATTACGTCGAGTCTGTATGAGAGATCACCTGTACCAAGCAGCCAACCTGATTAAGCGGACACCTTTGATATTTTCAAACACAGTTTTTATTTAACCCCCATTTATAAACCCTAGGCGACACCATGTTCTTAAGACATTAATTATATTGACATTTTATCATTTTTCACTGTCCTTTTTGATGCATTTTTATGCGTCTGATCTGTACATTTTGTTCATATGGTGATTTAGAGTTTAAAATTTATACAAGTTTGAAATGTTCAAACCTGTTTCAGGGTGTTTGAAATTACAATAATCACGTGGAAATTACGTTATAATGTGTGTGTGTGTGAGTGTGTGTGTGTGTGTGCTTTAAACACAATTCCAGCAATGGTGTTTACTAGATTAACTCAAATATTTCACAGACTAATAGATTTCGTCCTAAACTCAAATAACGTTATATTCATATTCTTTCTTTCTATTTTTTTTTAATTTCCAGTGAAGTTTAGGCAGTAAAACGTGGTCGCGTAGTGCAGGTATCTACTAAAGGGGGGTCAAATAGCAATATTTTTTTAAGGGGTGGGGGGGGGGAGTCATGGTTCTGGAAATAGAATCTGGCTTTCAAGAGTAGGTATGCTGTTTGGTACAGGTGGTCGTTTATACGGGTTTATATGTGTCAATCTTATCAAAGCATTTATTGACATGTATATTTTTTTGGAAAGCTGTATTGATATCTCTTCCCCGAATTTAATGTATATGATGTAATAAATAAAATTATAAGACAACGTATATTTAATGTGTTCACAAAGCTGTACCATCTTTTTTACTTCTCATTTTATTTTATTTATTTATTTATTTATTTATTTATTTATTTATTTTTAGTACATGATAAATTTGTAAAACATGTACTTAAACACTTAGGAAGGTGTTTTATATTCGGGCTTTCCTTATGTAAAATATATTTTTATTTTACAAATATTGTTAATTGGTCAGATATCCGTTTTAGATCAGATGATTGATTAACCTAAAGTTTTTTTGTTTGTTGTTTAAAAAAAAAAACAATTACAACAGGAATGATGAAGTGTTTCCTACTTTATCTAAGATTTTAAACCTTTACTTAGCACTAAGTAGTGTTAGTGAAATTTAAGTCGGCATATTTGTAGTTCAGCTACACCTGTATTAAATGACCAGCCTTTTGAATAACAAAAGAGGCTTCTAATATATAGTTCAGCCACTCCTGTATTAAACGACATGTCTTTTGAATAACAAATAGGGGCTGCTTATAGCAGGTAATTGGTTAATGGAGGTTGAATGTATTATAATATGTATGCTAAGAACTTAAATTACTGGCTACTTAAAACAACACGACCTCTTGCATAGAAAGCTGTCGAAACATGTTTGGCCGTGAATACATACGCTTATACGATTTAAAAAAAAAGGGCAAAAATGTATATATTTGGTGCACATTTCATGAATAAATCTCAAGAATTACTATGTAGAGTTCCTTACAAAAAATGGATAGGATATGAGGACTATTGATAAGAATAAACGTAACAAACAAAATGCTTTTATCGCTGGTTTTGGAAAGTTTTAAATAAACCCTGTCCGTTAGTATTGGTATTACTGTGTTGAACACTCTTTTGGGTTATATATTACTAAATAGGTATTTGCTGTGTCAGATATTTTGTAATTTATTGACGGATTAGATGCTATGAAACAAAACTTCATGAATATAATAAAGTGGTATTTTTGTAAAGTTCTTCACCTTAAAGGTAAACTTTCCTACGTGTCAAACTGTGACAATGATATTAAATCGAAATCAATAACTTCTTATCTTTTAAAGTGTTATATAACGAACGTTACATTCAATCATTTTTTTATTCCGACGAGATGTGGTCAAAAAGCGAGTGTGTGAAATATCAAGACATCGTTAGCATTTAATCTCTGAGGCGAGCTTAAGTCCCCACTATGTTTCACAAGGGAAATCCTGAGCAGATAAAAATCAATGTTCAATCTGACAATCACAAAATCACTGATTAGTGAGAAGCAATGTAATACCTGATCAGCATGAGAAGTATCCCTTACAAATGCTCATTTAGCAAAATATTAATACAGTTATTTGTAGTGTTACTACACGTTGAACGTTATAAAGCATTCAGTCAAGCATTTTGTTCCTTAATGCTGTAAAACACAATTGGGAGTTGGGCGATTGGATGAAATATAAAAAAATGACAGACTTTATCTTCTTTAAATTTCTAAACATTTTGTTATAATTATAATACAAAGGTTGTGTCATCACGGTGGGCCTGAAAATCGATCTTAAAGTGAAATTAAAACATGGCATTATAATCATATGGCAAGATCATATATTTCATATTTAAAATTGTTTTAATATAAAATGTTAGCATTAATTCGAATTTTCCCCAAGAGTTGTTCTTCTTCCTCCTAATCATCACTATCATCATCTTCTTCTCCATCATCATCTTCTTCATAGTCGTCTTCGTTTTCTTCGTCTGCTAGTTTAAAAACAAGTTCAACCGTATACTAACTTATGAGTTGCATCTAAAAATGTGAACTGCATTTTTGTGAATAAGATTGATTGAAAATCTAATTTTAAAGAATTTAACAGTTTCTTTGACATTTCTATGATGGAATTCTTTTCATTTACAACACGCTTTTTGACATATATGAATGTCAACATATTTTCTATTAAATATGTTCCGTGAATAAAGACATGCTTGGTCTCAGATCACTTACTTTCATTATTTGCAGTCGCGAAAAAAAAGTAAATGCAGCGACACGAATATAAGACATCAAAGGATGTATTTCAAGAGGAAAGATATCTTCAAAAGCGACATTGACGTGTCGGATTTATCAAATATTTGCACACGGATTAACGAATTAGTATTATTTTAAAAGTCAAGTGTTCAATATGTCTACCCACATGCTTAAGTTTTACACTGAGTAGCTTGTGTATGTGAAAATACCTAAGTTCAAATAGAAGAAAGTACGTTATACGATAATACGCTGTAATTTGTTGACCTTTCGATAAGGTCGTGACCTCTTAAGCTCTTGAGCATGTGTATGACCTTGTTTGGCTTATACAAGCGGATTTATTCGAAATTAGTGTCCGACAAGGCGGACTTAATCCATTCGTTTTAAAATAAACTATCTTGATAGACAAATTCTTCCGTTTGTACAATTTGAAATTTATTTTGTATAAATAAAATATTTATTATGCATAAAAAATATTCTAAGCGTGTGGGTTTTCAAATACTTGATATTTATATTTAAATGTTTATCAAACTTTATGGAACAAATATGTTTTGAATAAAAGATTTGATTTCATTTAAATATTAAATATAATTACGTCTGCAAGGAATTATGGTTGTCTGTGTGTGTGTGTGTGTGTGTGTCTGTCTGTCTGTCCTGCTGTCTGTCTGCCTGCCTGCCTGCCTGCCTGCCTGCCTGCCTGCCTGCCTGTCTGTCTGTCTGTCTGTCTGTCTGTCTGTCTGTCTGTCTGTCAGATTGTCTGTGTTTATGTAAATATTTACATGTACATGAAAAAAAAAACAAAAAAAAAACATGAATTGTTAATATGTGTCTTAGGGAACATAGATGCTAGCCTACGCTGTTATCTCCTCGGTTGCCGTGTGGTTAGATCATCCGCCTCGGGAGCAAGATGATGCCAGTTCGATCCCCGGCCGCCACATACCAAAGTCGTAAAAAATGGTACTGGTATAGCTCCCTTGTTTGGCGCTTAGCATTTAAGGGTAGTTCCAGGACTGGTTGGCCCGGTGTTAGGATAATGTGACTGGTTGTGGTATCATGCCACATGCCTATGGTGTGATACTGCAGTCTGGCAACACTATATCTGTCTCAAGTAGACATCGTCTCCAAATGACTAGATGCTGTCGGTGGGAGGTTAAATCCAATATAAACAAACTCGTGGTAACTTAACATTGAACCATATGAACATCATACTTTTATATAGTGGGTATTTTTCGTTTTTGTTTCGTTTGGGATAGCTGCGAGTAAGAGAACATTTTTTGAAGTCCATTTTTCAAAAACGCATTACGTCATTAGCTGTATTATGCTAATCTTCTTTGCTGTGCTACGCATTTATATGCTGTAGTATGCTATTCGGTAGCCGGGTCTTATATCAACAATTTTTCAACAACAACAACAACAAAAAAATGTGTTGTCATTTTATAGTATGTTTTCCAAAAGAAATATTATGAAAATACACTGATTTAAACTGAAACCTTAAAAGAAAAATTAAAAAGAATTTATTTTCGGTTAACAAAGTCGTTTTCACCGTTAAAGTTACGAAAAGATTCACAAGCTTTGAGATATCATTGTCGATTTATATCTGGATATATCCCATGATATAATGCATTCCTTTCGGCACACGGCATATGTCGAATAAAATTCGTATCTTAAATACTCATCACTATTTTATTGCGTTTTCCTAAGAAAAAGATAATTTCAGTTTCAGTTTTATTTCAAAGAGCCAGAAGGTCGTCCGACCCATGCGGCAAACATAAAATTACATAATATGAACATGACGGTAATGTACAAATGTATATAAACGCATGTAGAACATAAAAAAAAAACATGTACAAATCGATACAAACGTATATAGATCACATAACATAACATAACATAACATAACATAACATAACATACTTGATTGATTAAAGAATTAATTAAATGAATTAATCCGGGACCGGATTCCCTTATGTTTTCGGGAACGACCACTTCTTTCGGGTCATTTGTAATTGAAGTCCTAGGTAGAGATTGGGAAAAGTGATATTTCGAGGGCCTGTAACTAAATACCGGAATTTTAGTGGTTGATTTATATGAAATAAACTGGAACTTGACGCATATGTTTATTGTGTTATAAGTCGTTTATTTGTCTAGCATGCATTTGTTGGCTATAAACATATCATTTGATGCCCAATAAAAATTGTTTTACCCCGTAGGTTATTAAATCATATTTTGGTAAGCTTTTATAGTGACATCAGCTCCAAATAAGCTTTTATGTATATGGAATTTTGCATTTTTTAGGTAAAAATCTAAACGCATCATCATCATCATCATCATCCCCAACTACACCAACAACAGCACATGGAACCCTAAGGAACCAATGGATTGATTTTCTTTCAAACTTAACAATAATAGTATTGCACTTGCAATTGTATCTCAGATCCGCTTAGCGTCTTATGTATTTATAGATAACAGCTACGTCCATAGATATGGAAGTGAACATTGTTAACACGCTGTGTATATTACTGTAGACAAGACCTTCACAGTCGCATATGAGTTATTGCCCTTGAAAGTAGCCCTATCTAGGTTATTTCTGGAGTAACTTGTTTTATGGGATAGCCATGGGTCAATATTGACCCAAGTCAGTGCTGGATGATTCATTTGTAGTTCTTTTAGCATTAAATGGCTAGCTCGGCTATATTTTCCAGTGCTAGCCATTCTTTGTAGCACTCTTTGACTGGTGATAAAAATTCAACGAATTCGCCTGTTATCTTTGTTCCGGCGTCATTTTACCAAGATTGTAGCTTGTCGTCATATGACAGCTCTTCCGCATCAGTGATGTAAGATGACATCTCCCAGGGACCCTACAAATATATAAGTGTGCACGCTGACTTGGACTCGAACCCGAGACCTTTCGCTTCTACAAAAAGACAATGTAACATAGCTCATAGATACAGTCTGATAAGTAATGTATCGGTTAAGTTTTTTTTTTTTTTTTTTTTTTTTTTTTTTGGTGTGTGTTTTAGCGGAACTGTTAATGAAATTATATATTATAACAAGAGATCCGCGTGTCGGAGCATTATACGCCCGAAGTATGTGCTGACGGACATGCGGACGGACGGACGGACGGACGGACAAGCGCCATGCCATAATACGACCGAAGTTACCTTCGGGCGTATAATAATAAAAAGTATACCTCAATTCTGAATGTAATCTGTAAACATTTTTTTAAATATAATAGAATGTGAAAGTAGAATAATCTTATCTTATTGTCTGTCCATGGTGCGCATGACATTCTTACTTAATTAAAAGTGAATATTTGATTTGTCAGTCGAAGTAATTCCCAATCCGTCGATCTGTCTTTGATCTTGCACTCACTAGTACTGTTAAAATAAATCAGTTTTTAAATATCTTGACATATGTAATTACATGTTGGGATTTTGACCGAGATAGTTACATTGAATTCACTTCACCCATAATTTTGAATTATAAACGACACATGGCGTATTTATTCAACGTCGTAGATAGTAGGTGAATAATTTCACGATAAGTATTGATTGGATATATATCAATTTCACGATAAGTATTGATTGGATATATATCTTAAAATTGCGTATAATAGACGACGAAATAGAAGTTTATCATCAACAAAGAAGAGATAAAGAAAATAATAATAACAATATAGAACTAAGGAAGATTATATGTATAAGATTAACGGATTGTTGCCACCTCATAAAACTAATTTTTGATAGAACTCGTACCGAAAGGATTGGTACTCGACAATGCCGTGAGGTAAAATTTTATTTGCGGTTGACTTAGGTGCAAAGTCGAACAAAGCAAGTTTATTCCGATGTCATGACCAGGATTTGATAACAATTGGCATGTTTGTTTGCAAGTTCTTGTGATTATAAAAGATGTTCTCAAACGTTATCGCAACATAGAATTGACTGTTTGAACTTAGAATGAGTCAGTCTTTACTACAAGCTTGATACTGAAAGAAAAAATAAAGATTATAGATCAACACACTGCCAATAAATTGATTTTAATATAAAGATAGTAAAATAATTCATAGAAAATATATTTTCGTAAACAAATATTTACAGGGGTATATTGAAATCGGGCTGCCGGTCAATTGGGTAGTGACTCCGTGTTTCTTCAGTTTTAGAGATATGTCAATGGAACTTTGCATATGTGATCTATTTTGGTAGTTGAAAATGACATATCATGCATTAAGTTATGAATTAATGCATTTTAGAGTTATTCCTATGATATATAGATCACCCTAAATTTATGGCCAATCAGAAGCTTTGAAAATTATAAATCAGCGATTGCTTCCTTTCCATTTTATATTATACCATGTCAAAAAATTAATAATTCAAATCTCAGAGCAGAAACTTATATTAACATCAAGAAAGATAACATAATGTACGTTATTAGAAAACGAAATGTTTGTTTGTTTGTTGCATGGGTTTAACGTCATACCGACAGTATGGATATATGTCTACTTGAGACACACCCAGTCACATTATCCTGACACCAGCCAGTCCTGCAACTATCTTTATATGCTGAGCGCCAAGCAAAGGAGCTATAACAGTACCAGTTTTAAGACTTTGGTATGTCGCGGCCGGGAATCTAATCCACGACCTCCCGCACCCGAGGCGAACGCTCTATCCACTCGGTCACCGGGGACGGTACGAATTGTACATATCACATTTTAACATTTACACATATATACATAATACATTCGTTTTTTTGTTTTGTTTTTTTGTTTTTTGTTTTTTTGAAATGGATGCCATAATAATAAATATAGTAGTTAAACTAATTCAAACATTTATACCTAATAAGTTTAATTATTGAAATTAAAAAGAGCATATTTAGTGCAATATGGGCTTTATACTCTGTTAACGAACGACGAGTTATGATAAGTAACTTAAAAGGCATTCGAAGAAATAAGGATGAAGCAACCTTTTAAATGACTGCACATTTTTTGCTGATTTAATACAATTAGGCAAATTATTCCACAATGAAGTGCCCGTAATTTTCGTCCAAAACCTTTCTTCAAGAATGCTGTATTCGGTTTATCATACGTTAATTTGTTTGTTTGAGATCTCAAAGAATAATTGCTATTGCAAATGGTTGTAAGTAATACAGTAATGTAATCGGGCATTAAATTATTGACTATACTCCTGTATGAAATTTCACTCTGTACGAGAGATTGATAAATTGATGAATCTATTAGCTGTAAATAGGTATGCCAGTCAGGTGGGAAAAAAATGTAAGGGAGGCAAACAAAGAAATCACAGATAGTGAGGGTTCGAACTCTGGACTTTTGGTGTGGCGCTATTCGAACTACATCCCGCACAACGCTTCAATTAAATTTATGTCACATAAACCATTTTCTTAATAACAATTATTCTTTTTTTAATAAAAACTATGTGTAGAAATAACTTTTATCCTATTTAGCTTATTCAGTACATGGGCGAATTACAGTGAAATTGTAGTGTATGTCATACATGGGCCAAATAAGCTAAGTAGGATAAAAGTTGTAGCCTATGTACTAAATAGTCTGAATAGGATAAAAGTTATAGTCTATTTACTACATAGACCAAATAGGATAAATTGGCTAACTTCACAAACATCATTTATTAAACGTCATTTACGGGATTTTATAGTAAGTCTCGCTCGATGGTTTCTAAGGCAATCAATACTTTGCGCCAAGGAAAGTTGTGAAAGATGCTTGTCTCGACTGGGGCTCGAATTCATAACCTTTGGACATGTATTCCTTTTGGATCACGGCACCAATCTAAAAAACTTAATTTTCCTAAAATCTTAAACTGTGTAAACGATTTGTCTACAGAGATAAAACATAAACAGTCAAACTGAGGCCTCAATTTGTAATGCACAAATAAATGTATTACACACACACACACACACACACACACACACACAATCTGACTAAAGTCATCTCCTATATGTACGCCACGCTACATTAGGATCTGAGGACGACTCGTTGACGTTCGTGTTCTGGATATTTCTGTCTCAGCCAATCAGATCGTAGCTTGCAGAATTTTGTAAGTGTTCAATATCTATATTTAGCACAGTCATTTCAGCAGGAATATTAACGTCACTTTAGCGACGTCTCTAGAATCCGTCAACGTCGACAGTGAAAAGAAAAGATAGGCGGTCATTTTGTTTTGTTATGAAAGATATTTTCCTGACTTGACGTCAGAATAAACAATACACAAATTATAAAAATAGAGTTTCTAGTTCAACCAGGGTGCTTGACACACTCTTGCCTATTTTTAGCCAATGTCATCGCGTCCTTATGAAATAAACACGGTTACAAAACTCGAATCGGCAGAAAGTGTATTCAGTGAGGGGCGTTATAAAAGTTTAAGAGAGAGAAATTGTATGCTGCAATTTGGTAAGAGCTACCAGGGATTCTATATACAAATACCTTTTCTGTAGCACTGCAGTAAGAGCAAAAAGTAACGTAATTACCGGAAAGGGGCTAAATATCGATACATTCATCAAGAAACAAAACAAGACATGTTTTTATTGTTTTATCTACATTATTTTTTATTTTACATGAACAGCAAATGACATATTGCATATTTCATTTTAACATTTTCAATCAATCATGTATAAATTATACATCCTTTAAAAGACGTTCTCTGATTGGCTGAGATATAAATAGATTTTACTGGAAAACCAGTCTCATAGGAAAACAATTCAAATGGGTCGTCTTCAGATTTTACCGTAGGAAGATCGTGTTCTTTAGTCAGATTGACACACACATATTTATATCAAATCTTTTAAATTTATCTCCACCTTTACAGAGCAACACCACCCCAGAACAACACAATTCTGTTCCTCCACCAAATGTTGCTCTGGAGAAGCTGTGCTGAACTAATATAAAAATTATCATTAAAAATGTCACAACCTTATTACTTACTGTGAAATCATTAATTTTCGTGGGATACTAACTTTCGTCGATATCGTGGTGGGTTTTATCCGGGAATATTAATTCCCCTCGAATATCTTTCTCTTATATAGACCTTACGTTTTCTAGAACATAGATCCACGAATAAATGTTCCCACAAATTTCCATAGGTACATAATCAACGAAATATAATGTCAAAAAAGTAATTTTACAGTATTGTACAACAAGTCAAAATATTACCCTGAATCATAATAAGAAAGAAGACTTATAAAACGCATTAAATATATCTTTGTCAAGATCATGCATAAAATATTCAACATAGTTTGTCCATCTCAATCGTGTGAATTCGCCTATTTCCGGAATACTCCGTTAGAACAACATATCAGAAATGGTTTCTCATTCATTGTTTTACTAATATATTTAGATTACTCTCCGAAAATAAATATCTAACGAAAGATATATCTTACAAATAATTATGAAGCAAAAGCAAACCAGACGACGGTTTTCTCGCACTAAGAATAAAGTGAAAGAAAAGAAATGGTATCAGTAAAAGTTTGTTTTGCTGAATAGGTCATTAATATCTATTTGCAAAACATTATAATTATACCCGATCACACCCAAGAGAACTAGAATGGGTATCAGGTTTTGTAACATTAACACTTACTTTTTTGAGCTTTTTTAATTTAAAGTCAAATTAAATCAAATTTAAATATAGGATTTCAGGTATTTTAGGTATTTAGCAGAAATTATATTCGACAATAATTCTGGTCATATTGACGATAAGAAAATTGTCGAAATAGTAGATAAACTAAAACCCATCTGATTGTTTTTAGTTGTTGCTTTTGTTGTTTGTTGTGTTTTGAATTGTTGTTGTTTTTCTAAAAATGAAAAATAAACTACATCAAATCATCGAAGAGTTAAAGAATGCAGAAAAATTGCACCATGAAAAACATCCAATAGTGCGGATTTCTGAGAGAAAAAAAATCGAAAAATGATTAAATAGCCTTTTAAAACACTGTATCACTGGAGATAAGGGTCACATACTAAAGAACATTGGGCATTGTATTAAGTCATATAAAAACAGTGTCTCATTTTGTAAATATGTCTTAAAAGACTTGATAATTAAACTGAACATTCAATGTTCATGTTGTAAACAAATAACACGGAATAACAAAACTGAGGTATTAAAAGTTATTTCAGAAATTTACAGAAATGTAAACACATAGAAATACTTATACTTGATTAATAAATTATAGCGAGCGAGCTCTACGGTTAAACGTAGTTGTAATTTTTTGTTGAAATACTAACGCTTTGAAAACTTTCGTCAGTCGCCATCTTGAATGTTTACCAGCAAAAACGTATACCCAACAGTTATCGTTCTTGTAAATTCAAACGATGTGCCGCAGAGTTCAATATAATGTCAATCGGAGCACCTCGGTGATAAAAACGAGCCTCTGTTCGCACCTCTTTCTTGATACGTTTATCTAAATACAATGTACTTGCAAATTCCATATTCTGTCGATCTAAAATGACTTAATTACAAAAGGGAAAAATGTTTCTTTGAAAATTCATGAAATATAACATTACACAAATGTCCCTTTACTTGGAATACCAATGAGAATTTATCATATTTTTAGGGGGTGGGGACAGCTATTTCTTTAACTATTTATTTTATTTATTGACTAGACTATCTGCTCCATTTATCTAATAATTTCATATTCATTTAGATATCCATATTCTGATATTCAAAGTTGAGATGTGGTAATTACTATTTATAAAATTATTTGTGTGTGTGTGTGAGAGAGAGAGAGAAAGAGAGAAGGGGGGTGGAGAAAGGGAGCTGCACTCGCTTCGATGTTTTGCCTTTTACATATTATAGAAAGCAAGAGTGTATTTAACTGCAAATTCATTATTTGTATACTGCTTGCATCGAAAACATGTGAAAAGCTCACGGATAAAGCGTGCATTTACTTTTCCCGTACACAATTCCGGTGACAAATATATTTGCATCGGGCTGCACGTGCAAATCGTGCAAAATAACTTCTTTCCAATCAACATGGTCGATCGGTGAGTAGCACTGTAGTGTACGAAATATTAGACAGATATGTAGTTAAAAACTTTACGAAGTAAAAACCTATATTATTTTAATAATAGTTATAACATTTCTAATATAAAAGTGCATTTAGTGTACAAAAAATGAGCACATAATATTTGCTATACATGTATATCTTTCATAATTACATTATATTCGGGTTAAAAAACAATGCCCTATATTACTAGACTACATTCAGTTTCATCTTGATTTCTTATTTTGAAAACCACTGTAATTATTTATTTTAAAGTTCACACAAGTTAGACACATTCAGTATATTTTCTTGTAAAACAACGCATTGGTTATAATTCTATTCTAGCTCAAAAGAAAAAAAAAAAAAAGAAATAGAAAGTCACAAAATTGGTTAATAGAACGGAATGTACGTATAAAATTCGTTGCCTTTTGAGTCTTGCATGCTGTCTCAGTCTAGTGTTTCTCGAACTTGAATGTTTCATTTTACACTGACTGAAAACTCGATAAGGTGACAATAACAGATAATTTGTTTCTAATATTTTATAAATTTACAATTGTAAACTTATATGAAGGGATTGAATTACATATTAGACTTTCGGTTTTAAACCTGAGAAATACGTTATTCATTTTTGCGATTTTCGATTTCGTGTTTTACGTACATTACACGTTCGTTAATTTAATATTTACGCAAAATTCACTAGCGGTGAAATAAAACAGTCCACATGTGGTGAAAATTTGGTTAAGATACTTGGTAAAATTTTTTGAGATATTTCAAATGTTCGAAAGTTCCCTTAATTGTAATACATTCGAAATAAAGATACACACTATATTAGCCATTCAATTCCTAATTATTTGATACCAAACATTCGAAAATAACTAAAAATAGATTTGCAAAATTGCAATTTCTTTGTGTAGTATCGTTTCAAATAGCACGTGACTTTTCATTCATTACATAAGAGTTCCTTGATTTGTCATAAGGTTATCTCATTTACGTATTTTAATCTACAACGCTTTGTACATTTCCATTAGAATTTGGGCTGTAACGATATGCTTACGGTATAAAAGTCCTTTCAATATTTACCTCTTAAGCACCAATTATTTTATGTAGTCTTTTGCAAACTATATTCATCGTATGAAGAATATGAGCCAAATACCATTTCATTTCTAAAGAAGTAGCAAATGCACTTGCTCTTGTGTTCAATCAAAATGAAAAGGTTTATGGCTAATTAAGCTACATTGACCTCCCTCGGTGAATCGAACATCTATTTATAGAAAGACTCGTGTTTTAAAGACTTTTTCCTATTTTTTCTCAAACGTGAGATTTATTGTTCAAATTATCGTTATGGATTATTAACATATGATTGACAGAGTTCACTGCAAAACTTCCCTATGTTTTATTTAATGTAATATTTTTTCATGTGAGTCATGAACTACATAATTGCCTGTTTCGAACTTTCTTTTTAATCAAAAGTTGTAGGAATGTTCAAATCATCCAAATTATTCGTTATCTTGAACAAAAAAAAAGTGTTGATTACTCTCAAATAGAATCATCTTATAATTTGAAGCTTTCAGTTTTGGGTCTGCAGACTGTGTTTTTGAATGGCTTGCATTATTCACATAAATCATAGCCCTGACCTTCTAAGATACGAAGTACTGGTCCAACCCAGGACCCATGGAGAGGGGTTTGTGTGATAGGTCAAAATTTGTCTTTCTTTGAAGCCGCTAAGCATTTCTTTATAGATATGCTGTATCAAATAACTGGTGCATCAGATATTATCTTATAAATAATATCCACAGACGGTTTCGACTTTGCTGGAGGTATTATAAATTTCCGATTAACTCGGCACATGCCGTACTCTCCATGGCCGAAACAATTAAATGTACATACATATCAAATGAAAGTCGTGTAAATAGAAGGTGCCACTCTTTGGCTTCAACGTATTTTTTCTCTAAATCAAGATTTCGATCTTTAAGATAATTTTCTGCAATGCTTTCTTTTCATCAGGAGCCCAATTGCTTTTCCCCGAGGGGTATACAATATGCCATTCACGGGATGGGTCAAAGAAAGGCGTAATTCTTTAATTCCAATGAAATGAAGGTACGAAATAACATAAAATAACCCTTTTAATCATCGATAGAAAAAAGAGATAAGCATTAGATTATAAAAACTCGACATTAATAAGTATGTTCAAATCTTTAGATGAAACCTGTAAACTTTATTATATATTGTCACGAACGTTACACTGCTATTGATTTGCTTTAACAGAATCAGCGACATTTCTTTGACCTCCTTCGCAAATGGTAAACCCCTTACGTAAAGTACCAGTCACTAGTGACATTAAACGTGAAATTAAAAAAGAAATGATTAGGTAATGACTGCTTCCGAAAACAAGGACAGTATACCCATTGTCCATTTTTGGAAGAGCTTTCGGTGCAACTATAAAATGAAATGACTATACTTGAAAAAACATAATTGTTGTTACCGCTAATATGCTGTTTCTATTCTCTAGATGATTTATTTGGGAAGTTTTTGTCAAGGATCTCTTTTTTCAGCACAAACATACTCATGTCACGTGATTATTCAGTCATTCAGAGCTTAAATAAGGCAGTGAGATACTATCGAACATTGGTATACATGAATTATTGCTTCAAATGATTTATTCTTTATATCGTATGAATATTAGTACAATTAAGCTTTAATGTTGGTATTAATATTTGCTCATTAGCTTTAAAGTAACTTTTTTTCTAATTGTGTATAGTACTTTGATGTTATTCGGCGTAGCTGTATAATTTCGATTTCAACTCGCATCTTAAACCAATCAAATGTACGCTAACAGCGGTAAATAATTCTAAGCTGAATAAAAGGACTCCTGTTATTGGTTAACGCATCGTTATGGACTAAAATTACTATAAATAAGGGGTGCAGCTTGTATATATCATTCAGCTTGGTGTTATTACTTTTCTTTTTGATGTAAACATGAAAGTGATTTCAGTAAGTTAATTACAATCCTTTTCCATCAATTGAGGAATGCTACTTTGTGAAAATGATTTAAAACAACAAAAAAGAATCCACCGTGTTATGACATGAAACCCCTTAATTACTATGTATATTGAATTCTTCCAGCCTGCCGAGATGCTCTCATTGAATATTAATTCGCCAAAACCAAAACAACTAATAACGCTTTTATATCATAATTGTCATATGCAATAATGATATGAACAAATATCAAACAAGCCTATTTACAGATATAATTTTTTGTATTACCGTCTATAAATAAGTATATTTCATAGAAAAAATACTGAACTATTTCTAGAGCGTACTAACTTTGTTGTGCGTCGGTCTTTCGCGCGCTTCTCCTCGGAATGTTCTAGAAGACTGGAAATCTCATTTTAACGCTGAAAGGCAGTTTTGCTCATCAGTATTAAACGTTCTCCTATTAATAAACGAACATATGACTTCTTTTAATTAACGAATATTTTGCTATGTTGTATTATATAATGGAAATAAATATGTTTAAACTAATATATTACTTCTATTAATTAACGTATGTATTACTTTTACGCATTAATTATCGTGAAAATACCGTTTTGCATTAATGGTAACAATAATTTAATGCATTTTTTTGTGATAGTAATTTTTGTTCAGCAGTTTTAGAATTAGCTTCACATTTTAGTTTAAAAATATGAGGGACCATTCGTCCATCTACGAGTACGCTACTAAATGTGAGAAAAAGACTTTTACATAAGTATTTTTAACACAATGCACAAAATTACTGTCCAGTATGCTTTATTTTGCGCATTAATGTTTATTTAAAATAAATGACATCACAGATTAATCAAAGGCATGCATCACATCCGTGTGTACATCGAAAATGTGATGAGGTCAGAATCTATAACGATCACAATAGTGTACAGAAGCGTTTTGTTGGCCGAGTCTTCCTGGGCGTTTCTTGGTGTATTCTATGGTAGTGTTACTTTAGTTAAAACATATTTTCTTTCAAATAGAAATACAAATGACAAGTACATGCACATGCACGAAAGGATCGAAACGAAAGTCAAAAACTTACCGTGTTTCTTTTCAAAACACAATAAAGATATGGTCATTTACTGACAGTAATTATTCACCACTTTTAGGTACTTAACCCTTTCCCTCATAAAGAAAACACTGTGAAAAGACATATGCGAACAGCATAAAACCAGATCTGCCTGCGAGTAACTCGCAGGCTGATCAGGTTTTATGCTGTTCGCTGCTCCTCAGTGGTCTGGAAATGAGGATTTTGTAACTAAATTTGGTAAGGTTTAACTGTGGTTTTCTGCAGATCAGGCTTTATGTGATACCTATTGAGTGCGTCAAAATGAGTCTATATGAGGGAAAGGGTTAAGGAAGATGGAGAGAAATATGTAAACGTGATGAAAAATTACTTAAGTGAAGAACAAACTAACTATGCTATAAAAAATCTCACACACACAAAAGGACTTTATAAAAATAAAAGTAAAAACAAAAATACCGGCCCCCCCCCCCCCCCCCCCCCCAAAAAAAAAAAAAAAACAACAAAAAACACCATAAGTGTTAAATTTTGTTTTGATTTTTGAACAGGGTTGCTTGCAACGCTGTTCTGTAGTAGCACATATTTTGAATCGGAAAACAATTCGGGGCTATATTTAGATATCTATATTTATAGATTTCCTTTTTTTTTCAAAGGCAGTTGTGGAACATTTTTCACACCTTTTTAAAATTATTTTTGCAATATAAGATACATATATTTTTGTTATATTGAAAATCATTAATTTACCTATATAAAGTACATGTGTATATAAAATGAAAAAAAAATCAAGTAATGAAAGTTTGCTGTTTTATATTTGCCTTCATATATTCATATAATCATAAAATCTGTAGGCAGCAGAACTCGGGAGAGTAAGACTGGCGATATGCTTATTGTTAGCAATCCATTGAGACAAATGATGTGTTCATATTTTTAAATTTATAACATTGGGTTTATTAGCATCCCTTGAAAATTTGACCCTCGTTTATTGAATTTACTTTGATAAACAAAAAAATGCGAAAACCCTATTCTCTCAGCGTTATCAGCGCTTTGATTAATGTAGGACTGCAATTCGTGACAATATTCTTTTAAGCAAATCGTTACGGTCTCTTACAGACTTTACCACATGCTTCTGCGAATGGGTACTTCGATAACAACTCAGAACTGTGTGGATTCTCCCTAAACCTCCATTTTTATGCCCCCCCTTCGAAGAAGAGGGGGTATATTGCTTTGCTCATGTCGGTCGGTCGGTCGGTCCGTAGGTCCGTCGGTCCGTCGGTCGACCAGACCTTGTCCGAGTGATAACTTAAGTTCTATTTGACCTTTAAGTCTCAAACTTCTTGTGGTTGTTGCTCATGATCAGTAGATGACGTTACCAGACCTTGTCCAGTGATAACTTAAGTTCTATTTGACCTTTAAGTTCAAACTTCTGTGGTTGTTCTCATGATAGTAGATGACCCCTATTGATTTTGGTGTCATTACCTCAAAGGTCAAGGTCACAAGGTCACATGATGTATATGTATAATACCAGACCTTGTCCAAGTGATAACTTAAGTTCTATTTGACCTTTAAGTTTCAAACTTCATGTGGTTGTTACTCATGATTAGTAGATGACCCCTATTGATTTTGGTGTCATTACCTCAAAGGTCAAGGTCACAAGGTTGCATTTGTATATATGTTTGATGACTTGGCCTTGTCCAAATAAAATTTTAGTCCTATTTCAGACTATATGTGGTTGTTCCTTATAATGAGTAGATGACCTCTATTGATTTGGGTGTCAACATCCAAAGGTCAAGTTCACAATGTCACATGTTGATATATTTTCATTATATAAATGTCTTGCCCAAGTGATAACTTCTTTTTATTTTTACTCTTAAGGTCCTAACCTCATGTAGTTGTTGCTTATAAATGTAGAAAACCCTGTTTTCAAATTAATAAGTTTGGATTCTTATAAATATTTTGTACGATTTAAGCACTGTCTGACTAATAACTCAAAATCTCATTGTGTCTGGTTTTAACATATACTTAATAGTAATTAATAAAGAAGACCTCTATGGACTTTAGGGGTCAGTACATTGTGTTAAGGAAGCATTGTCCAGCTGAAAATATTTTACAGTTGTTGCATATCAATAGGAATGACAATGTTCTTTCACTTAAACCTTTGTGGACTTGTGTAAATATTTCTCCAGCCCTTTTATTTCAGTAAATGTTTATTTCCACATTTTAGCACATTATATTTTCACTCAAATTTTTGAAGTTTGAGAATTTTTTGTGACAAGCCAACATTATGAAGGCAAACTCCTTGCATGTAATATAGCTATATACATATTATGGCATATGAGGGGGGGCATATATGTTTCACAAACATTTCTTGTTGTATTGAAGTTTGTTTTTACTAAGGGAGATAACATAGATGTTCTATTTAAACTGTAGTTATGTACGAGTTGTGTCCCTTTAAATACATAACTTCATCTTATCCTATTTTTACTGATGTTGGCAGTCAGGGCCCCAGTGGGAGGTCTTGCGCTTCGGGTTCGAGGGGTTCCAGTTTCGAGTAATGCCAGGGACACTGCATTTTTTCTTTGAAATATTCCCCGCATATTCTCACTTCATCCAGGAGTGAATGGAAACCTGAGAGAGGACGGTATAATAC
>CM037783.1:30039333-30089333 GCA_021229015.1 Solen grandis | reverse complement strand
CGTGGTGTCACAATGTAGGCTTCTATAAGCGGTGTGAAAGACATCCCAGGGAGATCCATAGGTGGAGAAGCCCATGGGTAAAAGCTATAAAACAGGATCCTGGTGGCCTAGTGTTAGAGCGTCCACCCGATATCGGGAGGTCGAGGGTTCGAACCCCGACCTGAACTTACAAAAGTCGTAAAAATGGTACTGGTATAACTCCCTTGCTTGGCACTCTGCATATAAGGTTGCAGGACTGGTTGACTCGGTGTCAGGATAATGTGACTGGGTGTGGTATCATGCCACATGTCTACGGCGTGATATTGCAGTGTGTCAGCACTATATCTGTCTCAAATAGACATAGTCTCCAATGACTTAATACTATCGGAAGACGTAAATATTAAATACTGAGACCATTTAGCTGTAAGTGACAATGTATGAAACACACAAACACGCTTGCATTACCTAATTCTAAGACCAGTGCAATAAGCATATATGTTTTAACTGTATGTAATAATAATGATAATAATAATTCAGTCCGTCATCATTTATTATATCCAGTATAGAAAATTTCTAAAACATAATGAACAAGAACTGCATATAATTGACACAATGCTGACACTTTAATGAAAAGGAGAAGACGTTGGTGTAGAATTACACATATTTAGTCTTCTGAATGCACGCATCCTTTGGAGGAACTATTCATGGTGTCTCCAGGTGTCAGGTTCAAATATGACGACTATAGCATTCTTTGAAGTATATATACACGTGTAATATGACTACATACCCCTGTTTGACCATATACGCTCTGTTCGGTTAGGTTTAATGTCACACTGACAATATTTCATTCATTTTCTGACTATCTCTTCATGACAAAATATGTAGTGCTACATTACTGACACATCACGTTGTAGCAATGTGACATGATACAATACCCAGTCACATAATCCTAACACTGGTTTGTTCAGTACTAAATCTATCATTGCCAAGTAATGGCGATATGTCTGCGCCGTTGAAATGATGTTGATATAAACGCGGCCCGTGGGAACGCACTTTGGGGTCCTATGCTTTTTTGAGGTCTGACCCCAAAGTGCGTTACGCATTTTGAGGTCAGCATCGGACCCCAAAGTGCATTGCATTGTTGCATCACAAAATCAGATAGTGCAGTGCATTCTGGGGTGAGGTCTTTAAACTCGTGTTTAAAAAATAACATGCATTTGAATGAACAGAACTGGTTTCCATGCAGAGTTTAAGTCATAATTATCAGTTAGTTTGCTAATATAAAATTATTTAAGAAGTGTTATGGGAGGCAATGGTGGGACTTTTAATAATTCGACATCAATAAACAGACAGTTGCTTCTCGTTCAGCACCTCAGTGTTATTTTCTTAGACCAAATTGCTATAGATATACTGAAATATAAAGCCATCACTAAATCTGGTTGGTTGGTTTACCGTCGCTGCGACAGTATTTCAATCATATAGCGACGTCCAGCTAATTACAGGTGGAGGAAGACCCCGAGTACACAGAGGTACCCGGGTAGAACCACCGACCTACCGCAAGCCAGCTGGAAAGCTTCCTCACATGAAAAATCCGAAGTCCCTACCGGGATTCGAACCCACAGCGGTGAGGGGCTGAGAGATTTGTAGTCCCCGACTGTAACCGCACGGCCACGGCGGCCCCACTAAATCTGGCCTTATATGTGCACGTCAAAAGTTCATTTTATTGAACTGTCTTAAACGTTAAAGGATACAAAAGCTACACCAATATTAACGAGGGAGAGTGATTTATTTTACTGATCATCTGTGAACTAGCTGCTTTAAATAGCTAAAATCAAAATATCCGGGTTATCTTTGATTTTAGCTATTGGAAAGTGACTTTTTCACTCTTGGAATCTTCACAACAATCTAATCAAACTGAATGCTAAAATTATTAATAGTATGAAGGACGGATAACAATGATATTAATGTGTTGTTGTTGTTGTTGTTTTTGTGTGTGTGTTTTGTGTGCGTGTGTGTGTGTGTGTGTGTGTTGTTGTTGTTGTTGTTGTTGCTGTTGTTGTTGTTTTGGGGGGAGGGGGTGGGTTTGTGCCCCATCGACAGTATTTTTAGTCATTTTGAGACATATAGCGCTGATACAGATAGTGAAGACGTTGACAAACACGAATATGACGATGATGCTGATACTGATGAGAAGAGGGGTGATGGTGATGATGATGATGATGATGATGAAAATGTTTGTAACGGTCGATCATTTATAAACCGAGGTTGGACCCCAAAGTGCGTTAGCATGTGACATATCAACGCACTTGGGGGGTCCATTTTCGGAGCTGACCCCAAACTGCATTAAACCGACCGCACTTTGGGGTCGGATCCTAAAGTGCGTTCCCATAGCGGCCAGGGAACGAATATACGACCTCCCAGTTACCGAGCGGTCGCTCCTATCCCTTTGCACAGGGGTCGGTTCCACAAACACCGCCATTAAGTGTTATTTGTAGAAGTTTTGTGGAATTTTTTTATTTATTCATTTATTTTCTTTGAAACCTCGAGAGCATATGTATTAGGTGTTCATTGACTTTTCAATACATGTGTATGCAATTTTTCGATCCATTTTTTTGAAGCAAAGTTTAGTTTATTTATTATTATTTTATTTTTGCGCATTTAATTTTAACTTTTCAATTTCCGGGACGTTATATGATTTTATGTATTTCTTGGTGTTTGTTTATTTAATAAATAAATCAATAAATCTTAATGACGTGTACAAATGAAATTTCAGGGAGAGGCATAGATAAGGTATAACTATATGAGACATTGTAATAAATATGCAAAACCTACTTGAACGTGTAATTTTCCACACGCGAAAAAAAACCTACTTGAACGTGTAATTTTCCACACGCGAAAAAAAAAAGAGTAAACTCGAATTAGATAGTTGCCGATTCGGAAGCTTTCGGGGATTCCCCCATCGTCTCTGAAATATCTAAATATATCATTTTGCTATGAAATATGTGATAAAATCTAGTGTTTTTGGTATAATACAGAGCATTTTAGATACAAAAAATAAGATTCAGTACCATCCTTCCAATTTTTGCACAATACATATATTACAAAATGTTATTAATGAAAACTTTCTAATTTTGCTGAATGAATTACATTCTATTTGTTACATTAACCATTGCCGTAGTGTAGCGATACATTGAGTACGCTGTGCATAATCACTGGTGCAGAGATACTGCAATATGTGCAAATATACCTCTCTCTCTCTCTCTGTGTGTGTGTGTGTGTGTGTGTGTGTGTGTATGAACATGAAAACTGTAATTCGCAAATTAAATAAATAAATAAATATAAATAAATAAATAAATAAAAACATTGTAAAATTCATATAAAAAGTTTTATTGATACGGAAATACCTAGTTACACAAAACACAATTTGATTATACTAGTCTGCTGTAGTCAAATAGTCTGTAAATGCATGATATCTGCGCGTGACTTTTATATCTTAACACCTCTCTCTCTCTCTCTCTCTCTCTCTCTCTCTCTCTGTGTGTAATGAACATGAAAACTGTAATTCGCAAATTAAATAAATAAATAAATAAATAAATAAATAAATAAAAACATTGTAAAATTCATATAAAAAGTTTAATTGGTACGGAAATACCTAGTTACACAAAACACAATTTGATTATACTAGTCTGCTGTAGTCAAATATTCTGTAAATGCATGATATCCGCGCGTGACTTTTATATCTTAACACCTCTCTCTCTCTCTCTCTCTGAAGTGGGCATAAAAACATTCCTAAAACAAATTATATAGATACGACAATCTACAACTACACAATGCATTTTTTAAATTATCTAGCCTAACAAGTCAAACATACAGTAAATGCATGTAACCTGTGAGTGACTTTTAAATGTTTTAATCTCTCTCCCTCTCTCTCTCTCTCATACCAAGAAATGGCCACTGATTTATCATTTGCATATTTATATTATTTTCGTACGCCCCGGAATCGGAAAGTCGTGGGTTCGATCCTCGGCCGCAATATACCAAACTAGTAAAAAATGGTACCGGTATGCTCCCTGGCTTGACGCTCAGCATTTAAGGGTAACTGACTGGCAGCACTATATTCTGTCTCAAGTAGTTATAGTCTCCAAATGACCGGGACTTAATATCAGTAAATCGACGTCTTGCCTTGTATGCGTGATTGCATCAGTAATAATCCCCACTTCATCCTATAGACAACGATGAGAAAGAGTTATGTCACAGTGCAATTCTTTGAATCAAATCCTGTTTCACATTAAAAAAAATGATAAAACTGATTTATTGGTTTAATAAAACACAATAATCTTTAGATTGAATAATCTACTTTGCGAGCACCATTCAAAATCATGCGCTTTACAATAAATAAATTGATGAAAGGGTATTGGAACGTTAAACTAAATTGTTTAACAAGAGCTTTTTAAATGTAAGTATACCCCTACTACCCCTCTGGTAGGAGGGGGTATATAGAAGTCTATTTGTCTTTCCGCTAGTCCGTCTGTGCCAATATATGACCCTTTTCATGTAATTTGGTATATTTTGACCTCATTAAGACGGCGTGACCTCATTCAGATTGCTACTTCATGATCAAGGCCATGCTCTCATGTCACAGGTTAAAAACCATTGCCAATTTCCGGGGTCTAATTCAACAAATATTGACACATAAGGATTATGATCTTAGACACTTTTTATGACTAAAAATCATTGTGTTATGCTTAAAGAAAGACTACTACGTCTAAGATGGATATCAAAGGTTGAATTAATTTCATTATTCTTGTTTCTCTTTTAAAATACCTAATTTAAAATATTTCATTTCTTAACAAATATTGCTAATTTTAAAGGTAATGCTTAATTTCGGCTTAGTCATTTACTTGAATATTTCATAAAATAGGTATGGTGGAATGTGTGTTTACCGAATTTAAGAATTTAAGTATGACTTAGCGCTAAGTATTGTTGGTAGAATTCGAACCAGGGCCATTTTATTGCAATGGTACTTCAGCTAATAAATATCACCCAAATGTTAACTGGGTTGTGGGAGTATAAATCTTTTCAACTCTAGAATTGTTTGTTTGTTTGTTTGTTGGGTTGAACGTCCCACCGACAGTATTTCAGTCATTTCACAGTATCTCACTTACAGATATTGTGCTGCCACACTTCAGTATCACGCCGTAGACATGTGGCATGTTACCACACCCAGTCACATTATCCTGACACCGAGCCAACCAGTCCTGCAACTACCCTTATATGCTGAGCGCCAAGCAAGGGGGCTATAACAGTACCATTTTTTTACGACTTTGGTATGTCGCGGCCGGGGATCGAACCCACGACCTCACGCTCCCGAGGCGGACGCTCTAACCACTCGGCCACCGGGGACGGTGCTCTAGATTTTATATAATTATTTATTAAAATGAATATTCACTGTTTTTAAATATCAGTAAACTACTCACACATATATTTATGTATACAGTCAAACTTGTCTTAAGCGGTCAATAAATGGAATGAGAGAAAGTGGCCGCTTAACAGAGGTGGTCGCTAAATGAGGGTGAAACATAATAACATGCTAGTTTGGTGATATTAAAACTGGCCGTTAAATACAGGTTGACTGCTTAATAAAGGTGACCGCTAATACAGGTCAGGCTGTACAACTACCATGATGATTATGATAATTGTATAATTGTGTTTCTTTTTTCTTGGGTTCAACGTATCACCGACAATATATCAATCATTTGCATGCTACAGACATGCATAGTGCTGCCTCACTTCGATATCACGCCGGAGAGATATGGAATGGTACATCACCCAGTAACATTATCCTGATACCGGGTCACGTGATACCGGGTCACGCAGTCATGGAACTAACAAGCTTCCGAGTTATTGAACCTATGATCTCCGGGTAACGGGTAGACGCTCTAACCACTCAGCCACCGGGTCTATAATATTTATGTTCATCTAATTTGTTTTCAAACTATAATTGTTTCGTTTTTAGTTTAATTACTTTTCTTCAAGATAATCGTGAAGATCGTTTTTTTTTTTATTTTTACACTAATCCTCTTCGCAGTTCCTCGGTAGAACCAGTACTCGGCACCTGTGAAGATCTCGCAAAGTCTCGCCTTCTTGCAAGATCAAACTTTCAATCTTCAGTGACCCCATCACTGAACAGGACGCAGTGTTAGATCAACCTGAGACCAGGCTTTCCTTGAATAATCAGGATAAAAATAAATAAATTATTCAAATGCATCTGTTCTTATCTTCATCTTTTACTCATACATTAACCAACTTTCGCTCATGCGCACTGCCGCATACTTTTGAATGGATATTAACTTCCTGATAGAAGAGTACATACAGTTCAATGTGTATATTGCGTTACACTTGAATAACTTTTCACTGAAGTATACACGTTGGTTAGTAAGGGATGCTATTTAAGTTTTTCCCAAACCAAAATGGAAAAATACTTTCATGATGAGGAAGCAGAGCAAAGAAAAAAACTTTTTTTTTTTTTTTTTTTTTTAAAGTACAGCCATTCCACTATATGTGTATATATACATAATCAGGTATTAACTGGATGAGTTTATTCGGTGGGTAATGAAATAATGTATCGTTATTTGGAGATACTGTTGAATGGTCCAGTGAATAAGTTGATAAATTGTATTGATAAATTCAATAAACACCAAAAACCGGTTACTTAAAGTGTGCAATTAACGATGTGTATGTTTAGATAAAATCATCTTCTAAATATATAGATTTTGAAATGGGAGTACAACAGTTTGGGCAAACATATTGACTTGAGTTTATTCTCTTCAGTTTGTTTTGCATTTAACCTCCCACGGTTAATCACGGTCATGGGCATTGTATCTCTCCATTAGACAGATATAGTTCTGTCGCAGTTTACCCTGTGTGCGTGAAATTATTATTGCAGTTTTTGTATATTTTGTATTGCTTATTTTATTCACAATGTTTGTGAATATAAGCTTAATAATCAAAAAAGTTATGAAAAGTTTCACGCCATAGACAAATAGTATGATAAACCTTATTTCATTATCCTGACACCGGACCCACCAGTCCTGGAACAATCCTTGTTTGCTAAGTGCCAAGCACAATGGAAATACAAAGTTAAAAATACGAATTTGGAATGTCGCGACCGTGGATCGAACCCACGACCGCCGGGTAACTTGGCGGATCCTCGCCATTACGGTCTCGACTTGTGAATTTTAAGTTTTCAAAATTACATAGACACACAGCTTATGATTACAGTAGTAATGATAACAACAAAAAGAAGTGAACTTTAAGAAATATATGTAAGTTATGAATAAATAAAATCAATAAATATAGTTTATAGATAAATTAATAGATTAAGAAGAAAATAGATAAATAAATAAAAGCTCGCAAACTTTTAAGTGGTTTTTGTTAAACTAATTCAAATGGGTTCTGTTAATATAATTGATTTATTTTGAGAGTCATTAAAGCCCCCAGGGATTAAACTTAATGTGTCGTCTGTTTTCAATAACTTATTGGGTTGGGTGATTTAAAGGCCTGGTTAAAGAAGGTAAGTCGCGGTTTCAATCTAACACCGAGACTGCACGAGACGATACGAGAATGTACGAAAATAGTTATAAAAAAGTATATTTAATTCCCCTGCCTTTCCCTCGATATACTTTTGATGGATAACTTGGTGTCAGTGTGGGAACGTTTGTGTGTTGAGATTTTTCCTAGAATAGTTGATTGGTGATAATGCAGCTTGGCGTGGTAAGACCTGTTGTCTGTGGTGTGTTACCACGATGTAACAGCGTTATACCTACCAGCAGCAACTCCTGGTTCTTTCATTTCTTAAAAAGAACTAAATGAATGGAAAAAAAAATAAAATAATTACATGTTTAGCATGAAAATGGTTCTACTTTAGAACACAGACATAATTTAGCAATTTGACTTGCTAAAATAATCTGAGTTACCTCCCTTCCATCTTAACTCTTACATTTCTATATTACTGATTTTGATAAATCATACATAAATTATTTATTTTTTATGACTCTCTCTCTCTCTCTCTCTCTCTCTCTCTCTAGCGTCCGCCTCGGGAGCGGGAGGTCACGACATACAAAAGTCGTAAACAAATGGGTACTGATATAGCTCCCTTGCTTGGCGCTCACCATATAAGGGTAGTTGCAGGACTGGTTGGCTCGGCGCCAGGATGATGTGACTGGGTGTGGTATCATGCCACATGTCTACGGCGTGATACTGCAGTGTGGCAGCACAATATCTATCTCAAGCAGACATCGTCTCCAAATGACTGAAATACTGTCGGTGGGATTTTAAACCCAACAAACAAAAAAACAATCTCTCTCTCTCCCTTCCTCCCACCATTCTCTCTTTCTCCCCCCCCCCGCCCATTTCTCTGTCTGTCTCTCTCTCTCTCTTTCCTGCTACTCCTCCTTTCCCCTCTCTCCCTCTCTCTCTATCTCTATCTAGTTACAGACGGTTACAATGCTATCTAGTATCAAGCCGCTTCGATCAAAACTAGTACAACAAACACTATATTACATGTATATAAGAACTTCATACAAATTGTCACTTTTGAAAATCTCTTGACCGAAAGATCCTATATTCGAGTCTGCCTCTATTGCAATACACAGTTATTAGTTTGCTTGGCTCTAAGGAGAAACCGCAGTTCAAGTTATGTAGTTTAATCAGATCGTTGCTTAGTGAAATTTAAGGAAATGTATGCGTATAAAACATACAAACACACACACATAAAAACAACAACATTAGAATAAATTATTAGATGAAATGTAGTAGTAGTTAGTAGTTGTTGTTGTTGTTGTTGTTGTAGTAGCAGCAGTAGTAGTAGTAATAGTAGTTACAGTAGTAGTAGTAGTAGTAGTAGTAGTAGCAGCAGCAGCAGAATCACTAGTAGTAGTTACAGAAGAAGCAACAGTAGAAGGAGTAGAACCAATAGCAGTAGTAAAAAAAGTAGTATTAGCAGTTAGTATTAATAGAAGTAATAGCAATAATGATAAAAGTAGTAGAAGTTGTAGTAGTTGTAGTAGCAGCATCAGTAGTTACAGTAGAAGAAACAGTAGAAGAAGTAGAACCAATAAAAATAGTAGTAGTGTGGTGGTGATTTTGGTCGTAGTAGTAGCAAAATGACAGAATTCTACTTCAAACAGTTTTTGTTATTGTAGAAGCAACAGCTGTAATAGCAGCAGTACATGTAGTTGTTATTTTTATGCTGGTAGTTTTATGTTAGTAGAGGGTCGTATTTATTAGATTTTGTACTGATGTCATCAGAAATGACGTGCTATTTACAACTGAACGTGCGAACTTGTTGCACTGTTAATTTCGAATACCACTAAAATCATTTAAATGTCCGGTTTATGGCCAATGGTCACTCTGCTCTTTTTCATGACGTACGAAAATCACAATAGCGTACACTCGAACCACCCAAATATGGTAGATGCTCTACAAGATTTGTGTACTATTAGTGGTGTACCCGGAAACAAATACAAATTATACTTGAGAATTCGAACAACAGTCACGTATTCAGCATGGTGCACACTTACTGTCATTTCCCGCAACAATTGAATATGACATCAGATGACGCAAGTCTACACGTGTGCTAGAAATAGAAGCCGCAAACTAACTTAGAATTCGAACAACAGTCAAGTATTCACATGATATATAATGATGATGATATGTTGATGAATGATGTGTGGGGATAATTGAATGATTCACCCGAATGTGCTTTGTTTTTATATTTCAACAGAAAGCCATTTTAATCCTAGATTTAACTTCCTTTCAAAACCCAGTAATTCAGATAAATGTGCACACTAACACAACATTTTTTTTATTTATTCATTTGTACTTACAATTTCCAATTCTATTTTACTTAAATATAAAATCAAAACAAAACCCTTTTCTTTTTGGGAAAATACCTCTACGGTATGAAGTGAACCCGCTATTGTTTCATAATTTCTATAATACATATACTTTAAGTGAGCCAAAATATTTTGCAACAAATATAATCTTTAATTTTTTAAAGTACCTGACTCGAATTCTACCAGCAATACTTAGCGCTAAGTAATACTTAAATTCTTAAACTAGGTAGATACACATTCCACCATTACTATTTTAAGAAAAAAATTTTCCCAAAATTAACAATAATTGATAGAATTTAATTTTATGCTAAATTCACCCAAACTAATAAAAAGGATATTATACGTTGTTTAATTCTCACTCTTCCGAAATCCGATATGTCTATTTTTTTAAATGGGAAGAAATCAAAACGCTTGGACCATCACAAGATTCGTAAAACCGAGATTGTTTTCCCTTTTCCCCCCATTTGTTTAAATACATAGGGACTAGGAATGTACTACGAAAAATGCGGGATTTTTTGATAATCGAAATTTTACTGTTAAAGATTTTTTACATAAAAATCCAGGTTCTTATTGCAGTGTGATAATGTATATGCCATAATAATTTTACGTGTCATAATAATGTACATGTGGTGATAGTGGACATGTCCTCCTAATGATAATGGTGATATACGTGTCATAATAATGTACATGTGATAATAGTGGACATGTCCTCCTAATGATAATGGTGATATACGTATCATAATAATGTACATGTGGTGATAGTGGACATGTCCTCCTAATGATAATGGTGATATACGTGTCATAATAATGTACATGTGATGATAGTGGACATGTCCTCCTAATGATAATGGTGATATACGTGTCATAATAATGTACATGTGATGATAGTGGACATGTCCTCCTAATGATAATGGTGATATACGTTCATAATAATGTACATATGATAGTGGACATGTCCTCCTAATGATAATGGTGATATACGTGTCATAATAATGTACATGTGATGATAGTGGACATGTCCTCCTAATGATAATGGTGATATACGTGTCATAATAATGTACATGTGATGATAGTGGACATGTCTCGTATGATAATGGTGATATACGTGTCATAATAATGTACATGTGATGATAGTGGACATGTCCTCCTAATGATAATGGTGATATACGTGTCATAATAATGTACATGTGATATAGTGGACATGTCCTCCTAATGATAATGGTGATATACGTGCCATAATAATGTACATGTGATGATAGTGGACATGTCCTCCTAATGATAATGGTGATATACGTGTCATAATAATGTACATGTGATAATAGTGGACATGTCCTCCTAATGATAATGGTGATATACGTGTCATAATAATGTACATGTGATAATAGTAGACATGTCCTCCTAATGATAATGGTGATATACGTGTCATAATAATGTACATGTGATAATAGTGGACATGTCCTCCTAATGATAATGGTGATATACGTGTCATAATAATGTACATGTGATAATAGTGGACATGTCCTCCTAATGATAATGGTGATATACGTGTCATAATAATGTACATGTGATAATAGTGGACATGTCCTCCTAATGATAATTGTGATATACGTGTCATAATAATGTACATGTGATAATAGTGGACATGTCCTCCTAATGATAATGGTGATATACGTGTCATAATAATGTACATGTGATAATAGTGGACATGTCCTCCTAATGATAATGGTGATATACGTGCCATTATAATGAAAATGTAATAATGCATCATTTTAATGTACATGACATTATCATATCAATGTCATTATATATGTATCATAATGTCCATGTGAAAAGTATGTACATGTCACTTTAATGCACATGTCATAATAATGTACACGTACATCGCCATGGTTCAAGAACCTTAAGTTCAAATGACTTGCAACACGTTGTGGAGACCTAGATTTTTACCTTTCTCTTATTTCTGATTCAATCTCCCTTCCTGTAGTTGTGCCATTGACTTCTTATCATGCCAACACTATAATGACGACTGAATGGCCTACAAATGGACTTCTACATAAAATACTTGCATTAAAGGCATAGAAACTTTCTTTTTTAAGTTCAGATTTTTTTATTTTATTTATTTTTAGGAGATTATTATGTGTTATATTGGGATGGCGGAAGTGTGTGTGTGGGGGGGGGGGGGTATAATGGAGAATTCTTTTTGTAGTGGGGTTAATTCGTGCGATAGCCGGTTATAAAAACAAACAAAATAAATATAAATCAAAAACGGGTAACGTTGTATGACATATAGCTGTAGAAAAATAAAAGCAATTACGAAATAGATATATAGAGTTAATAAAAGATGAGAAATAAAGAACGGAAGAAAATAAGGAGATAGAAATCATCGTGCAAGAATGATGAATGAAACTAAGAATATTAAAAATGAAATATATTGATAAAGAAAGATGGTGAACGTCATCGCGTTAATTTCAAACATGACCGGAAGCGAAGCGTTTATTTCCATTCTAAATAAAGCGGCTAAACGACATTGACGTAACGTCATAGTTACGTCCTTGGTAACGTTTACTATCCGCCATATTGTCAACAAATGCTGCACACAGATTTTACAGCTCTCGACAAAAATGCGAAAATGATGTCAAACTTTAAGAGTTTGACCTGTTCGAAAATGACAAAAAGCTTGTGAGTATATAATGTAATTATTGGATATGTTCTTGCTTGAAATTTAATTATTTTTTCATAAAAAAAAACTAATTTTGCAAAATTAATATTGGACCAAATATGGAAACAGGAACCTAAAATCATCCTACCAAATTAAACTCTGTGTCTTCAAATAAGATGATATTTTTTTCATACAGACACATTTATTTGAATTGACAATTTTCGAATAGTTTGTTTTTATATCTATTAAATCTACGATAATTCACAATTTAAGACAAACAACTATAAATGACACATGCGGTTAGTATTTCAACATGCTATTTTTTCCACTTCTTAATTTTGGAAAAAGTAATAAAATGCCTTTACATTTAAAAATAAATCACCTACGCGAAATGGAGAATAAGCTAAACTTTTCCTTGATGAATAATGAATAAATTCATGTAAACTTGATTTTTAATATTAGGAACATTTAAATAACATTTGAAAAAAAAAGAGTAAAATTGCGATAAATGAGAACTGTTGGGGGAAATGAATTGTGCGGGAAAACGCAAGGTAAGGAAAACCGAGATTTTCCCCTAATCCCCATCTGTATAGGAACGCACGCTGATCAATAAATCTCTCCTCGGTATAAAGCAATGTTACTGTAATAGAAATCTTCCAATGTATCAAAATCTATATACAACCTTACTTAATCCTTTTACCTCATAAATATTCATGGGCAATCTTCTTAATTGATGAATATTTGTACTGTACATTATATGGTATATAGGAAACACTGGATGTTTCTTTCCTATGCAGACTGTGTAGAATCATATGATAAAAACAGAGGAGATCCTGATGACACAGCTCCTAGGAGGAACTGTCTGATCTGGGTCTGTTCTATTTGCCAATGCGTCAAAATGCCTCTGTATGAGGTAAAGGGTTAAAACACTCTGCTCGGGGTACCGCAATTTTATTGCACTTAAATCTTTCACGTTTAACACCGTCATATTTTTGCATCTATTTTCCTCTTTACTTTTCGCACTTTCACTTTTCTCCTTCAGCGCCTTTTCTGAAGCTGTTCCCTCGCCCAATCTCAGGAACTTCCATTCTTCTGATGATCCCCCCCTTACTTCACCTCTACCTCTTGATTCACCTGGTCACTCAGCAACCAGGTTGACCTCCAAACTTCAAGGTCAAGTGTCATGTAAAGATCAAGGTCAAGTGACGCCTAACAGTCAGGTGACCTCAACAATTCAAGATCAAGTGGCACCTAAAAGTCAAACTCATGTGACCTCTGGAGGTCAAAGTAAAGTGTGTATTGGTGATAAAGGTCAGGGGAAAGGTGAAGGTCAAGACCATACTTTTCTATCAAAGAAGAAAAGCCCACCTTGTATTCAAGGGACGCCACTCTGTGACGCCTATAACAAGGATACAAGTCAATCAGGTTTCTACATCCTTTTACTTGTCTCTTTCGTTAGCATAAGTAGTACGTATCAACTCTTTTCAACGTTCAAGAGACGCTTATTTATTTATTATTGTTATTTTGGTTGTTATTTATATATATTTATTTATTTTGTTAACGTTTATTTACTCACAATTTTGTTGTAATATACAACCTTCAGACCCGCATTCAAATACGTTACCACTGGACAAATGCCCCTTTAATGGAAATATAATCAAAATTGTGTTGTTGTTGTTGTTGTTGTTGTTGTTGTTGTTGTTTTAATTCAAAAAATCATATCTGATACTGTGTTATTGTATATATAGGATCTGACATGAATTGTTATTTCATCACAAATTTTACAAAACGAGTTCATGAAAATATTATTAAGCGAGCCTCATGAATGAGTTTGTAGAATTTGATATAAAATGACAATTCATGTTAGATTCTCTATACTAACAGTAAATCACGATTATAACAACAAAGAAACAAACAAAAATATGAGTGAACGGACCGTGAACGAATTACTATTTGTAATGTAACACCAAGAAAATAATTTCAAATAAAAACTGAAAATAACGATTTAACGTGTGTAATTCTCATACATTTTCAACACATATGAATAATGCATATTTTTGAAGTTAGTTGCATCAAACACATTTAATCCAGCTGTTCGAGTTAATCACACAGTACTATGCAAATATATAGAATACACGCACGTGACGCGGAGTGATGTAATTCGGTCTAAAGATTATGTGTAACGTCTTTAAAATAAGGAAATATTTAATAGTTATACGAAACCGGAAACAGCTGTTTGAGCATAATGTCATATGATAAAAAGAAATATTAAACAACTTTACCAATAATGTTTGCATTCCTTAGTAACGAAAAACTATTTTTGTGGTGTTAGTCAGCTTCATTATTTATTTATATATTAAATCTTATTTTAGATACATTTTGATTCTTATACTTGACATAATTTTTCTTATGCATGAAGTATGATTCATTATGAAAAAGTTAATAATATTATTGTTCATTAAATAATCAATTTATTTGTTCTTTTTTATCTTTTCTAAACCTGCCAAATCAGCATGTTTTTGTCTGTATTCTAGGAAGGGAAATGAAGTTGGACAAAGGAGAAGGTGTTAAAAGGAAATTATCCGTACACAGGGAGAGATCAGTTTCTCCTAGACAACAAAGAGCACCCCCTGACGGTGGCAGGAAGAATAAATTTAGACTTCAAGAGCTGTCACCACAAGCAAGTGATTCTCTTAAGAGCGAAAGTTTGCCGACAGAACCGTGTCGAAAGAGGTTCAGACCGCCCTACCTTAAGTCTGTAAGAAAAGTCGACACAACAGAAGTGGGTAAATTCATTCATCCTGCACTTCGATGTCTGCTTTTGAGAAGCTGAAAACTGTCCCTACTGCGCAGACAAAGTCACCGGAAGTTGAGAAAAAAATACCGGAAGTTGAGAAAAAAATACCTGAAGTTGAGAAAAATTCTGCTACTGATTATCCCTGTGAATCTGGGCCTATACACAAAATATGCCCTTTAAAACGGAAGCAAGGCTTGAAAGTTACTCCCCCTCTCTTCAAGAAGTTTATGAAACAGCGCGTGCTCAGACTCGAGAACACGTCAACATTCACGTGCTGTGAGAAGGACTGTTGGTTCTGGTGGGAGAGACAACCCCAGCACGTGCTCACGAGAGATTACAGTTCTTTTGACCTTGATATGCTTACAATGTCTTGGGGACTCAGGAAGCCATGAAAACTAAAGTGGATATAATTGCAACTAGATTTTAGCTGGAAATGTTCTTTTTTATGTAAAATTGATTAAGAAAAATAACACTGTTGTATTAATATTTATTTATTTAATCATGACGGAGATCTAACTCTGAATATTAATAATGAGTAACCAATCATAGACAATTATGCAAATCTACTTGTATTTATGTTTAATCTCAACTCTGAATCAAATTCCTACTTGATCTCAACATTTTATAATTATTGTGATAAAAAAAAATATTAATTACAAAAACAAATTTCTATATTATAGTAAAAAAATAGTTTAAGAGAATCTAGAGCTCCTTTATTTATTGACCCAGGATCGAATTCCACTAAAAATTCTAAGTGCTAAGTAAAACTTAAATACCTAAGGGAGAATTTTATTTCTCTTGTTTCATTTCTTTTCAATTATTGTTAGTGATTTAATTAATTTCTTTTTTCAGCTTAGTCATATACTCATAAAATAGTAATGGTGGAGTGTGCATCTACCTAGTTTAAGAATTAAAGTATTACTTAGCACTAAGTATTGTCAGTGGAATCAAGTAAGATCGTAGATATTAAGCTTACACGATACCATAAGCATGTTTGTAAAGAAATCTGGCTTTAATCCCTTCAAATTTACATAATTGTGGTACTAGTGATACAGAATTAAGAAAACACTCAATTTGAGATATCTCGTTGCCCGAAGTTCTCGAAAATACTTAAGTATGATCTCAGACTCAAAATCCAAAATCACGCTCAAAATTAATCCCTATTGTATTTAAAGGGCATATATAGACTGAGCATAAAATTCATCAAAACTTATGTCTTAATATTTTGGGCCTTGCTCCGAGAACTTATAGTTACCAAAATAAAAGGTCAAATAGCGCTGACCTGTTTTATTGATTTTAGGGCCAAAAGTTATTAACCCTTACCGTCCTTAGTTCAAGACTAGCTATGACCTGATTTTTTTTCAACCCCCCCCCCCGCTATGACCTGATTTTTTTTCACCCCCCCCCCCCCCTATTTAGCCTCCGATACATGTTAGGTGTAGGTTGCTTTGAGTGTTTCGTTCCAGTACTCTCTCACCTTGGAACAGATTTGTCATTAGCAAAAAAAAAAAAAAAAAAAAAAACATCAGCCCAACAACCATTTAAAACATCAAATCTCTCTCTCTACACACACACACATATAGCTCTCTCTCTCTTTCTTTCTCTCTCTCTCTCTCTCTCTCTCTCACGCAATGCTTTTATGGCTCTCTCTCTTCCTTGGACAACATACTATAAAACCTCTCTCTCTCTGTACGGGGGGGGGGAGCTTGGTAAAGCACATGTATGTTGTCTGGGAGAGAGAGAAAGAAAATGTGTTAGATTATGTTGAGAGATAGCCTGTTAAGGTATGTTGTGACAGAGAGAGAGAGAGAGAGAGTAATGACCCCCTTCTTACTACGGTATGTATACTATGTGTTATTACACCATTACACTCTCGATATAATTCATCCCGGTGACCAACCGAGTCAAAAATCTATATATCAAAACCATCGCAACCTTTCATTATGAATTTACTTTATAAAAGTCCATTGCTTCTCATAACTCATGTTTCTGGGGTACTATAGATACTGATATACTGATAGCATACATTTGAATCGAAGGTCATTGACCGCATTCTTTATTTTCATCCGTGTATGAATGAAGTACTTTAGTATGTGAAATAGTGATATCCTATTTTCGAATCGTATGTTGCCTTCCTGTGTATTGTAGTCACTGTAATTATTAGACTTACAAGTACTGTTCATTCAAGTTCAGTGTTTATATTTCCATATTGGCCACTTGAGGCAGTGGTTTGGTGGTATTTTTCATTGACTACGGACCTAGTAGTTGCGAGCTCGAATCATTAGGGCGAGATTGTTTAAGACCTTTATAGGTATAAAGGACTGGTTTAACCCAGACACTTTCGAAAAGGATAAGTCATAAAATATAGTACAAAAAATTGAGTTAAAATCGACTTTAGAAATAAATTTAATTTTTAAAAGGAGGTTTACCTGAATAACTTGCAATGATAAGGAAGGCAAATATTTTTGAAATCATATTCTATATTTATAAACTAGGACGTTCTCTTGCATCATGACCCATCAACATTCTATTTTAAATTCTAACTGCATATATAGGTTGTAAACTGGACGTTTGCGTCATAATACATATCAAATTTTGTCTTTTCTTGATGGGAGAAGAAACTCGATATCTTCCATGTGGAAAATTATAGACACGCTTGTTGTTATCAATGTGTTTATCTTCCGGAATTTGGTAGTAATACGCAGATATACGTTTTATGGGGGTTTAGTTTCGGTATTTTACTGTTCCTATATAATAATAATAATAATAATAATAATAATTAGTTTAGATGATAACATATTTGGCAAAGCCATTCTTCCAAATGATCCTATTATTTTTTGTTTGTTTGTTTGTTTGGTTTAACGTCCCACCGACAGTATTTCAGTCATTTGGAGACTATGTCTACAGATATAGTGCTGCCACACTGCAGTATCACGCCGTAGACATGTGGCATGTTACCACACCCAGTCACATTATCCTGACACCTGGACAACCAGTCCTGGAACTACCCTTATATGCTGAGCGCCAAGCAAGGAAGCTATACCAGTACCATTTTTACGACCAGGGAGCGAACCCACGACGGACGCTCAAACCACTCGGCCACCGGGAGATATAATTTTTTGTATTACCGTCTATAAATAAGTATATTTCATAGAACAAATACTGAACTATTTCTAGAGCGTACTAAATTTGTTGTGCGTCGGTCTTTCGCGCGCTTTTCCTCGGAATGTTCTAGAAGACTGGAAATCTCGTTTTCTTTCATCCTACGTCGAATATCTTTTTTTAAAGATATTTCTTGTACATTAGTAAAAGTGAACAAAATGATCTCCATCAATATATGGCATATGATGATGATGAAAATCATTCAAAATGTCTTAAATACATGAAAGCATGCTAGCATGCCTATTAAAGTCTTACATAATTTCAATGCACTACCCGTGTTCTAATTAATACATTTTCAAATAATACAATATTTGAAAGAGAATCGATTTGCATTTCTTTATTTTCAATAGAAGAGAGTTCCATAACTTTGTGACAACAACTGCAAATGATCAAATGTACAAAACAGAATGTGTTAGATAAATAAGTACAGATCCTTCCGAGTGTATATCCATTAAATAGGCATGAAGACCACGTCATAATGCCACCCGTCATCCTGGAACCGATCCCATCAGTCCTGGAACTACCCGTATATACGTATAACACGATGCAAACAAGGGTGCAAATCTAGCCCTTTGCTAAGTCGCGGAAAGCCCGGTCGAAACCTCGAACCCTCGACCTCCCGCGTTGGACACTGTTACCTTTAAATCGCCATAGGATAGTGATTTTTTGCAATACTATCGAAGTACATAAACATTTTCCTGACATTTCGAGTCAGAAATTGCATAATTGTGGCATTTGACGTAAGCCTGGTTTACTGACCTATATAACCAGCAATTCAAGCCTCCACCAACTACCGGTATGTCTCCAATGCATTTATTAGATATGGTAGCTAATTTCTGCCATAAATGCCACTCTGCACTACAAAGACAGAGCGACGAATGGATGTGACAAAATAAGGTGTAATAAAAATAAAATTAACTTCTGATTTCACTAACTCGACCGACCCTATATTTTTTTTCTACCGACCCTAAACTTTTCCCCTAGCATTTGGGTTTAAACGGTTACAAAGCGCTGTAAGTAAAGTAGCCACCATTTATAATATTTGTGGTATCACAAGAAGGTATTTTTCACTATTCCAGCATTTGTCTCCTCGCGTTTTTTTGTGACAATCAAATGACACAACACGATTTATAAAGCTTGTTTGGCGAGAGGTGAAGTATCATGGTGACAATGATGAAAAGTACCTGCCCAGGTGTGCTAAGAATGTGAGAATATTATTACATGTGAACAGGCTATGGTTTTATTGAGGACAATACAAAGATTTACCGGAGGTGTTCTTATAAGCCATTACTAATGTTTGTTTGTTTGTTGGGTTTAACGTCCAACCGACAGTATTTCAGTCATTTGGAGACGATGTCTACTTGAGACAGGCCATTATTAATGTATTATATGCTGACATCATATCATCATCATCATCATCATCATCATCATCAGCAGCAGCAGCAGCAGCAGCATTATAACCATCTTCATCATCATTTTCACTAATATTATCATCATCATCATCATCATCATCATCGTCGTCGTCTTCGACACTATTATCATCATCTTCATCATCATTATCACTATCATCGTCATCACCATCATCATCATCATCATCGGTCAGGGAACAGCTTTGCCACAGCATTCCGAGTGGACCACTGGCACTAGAACCGCGTGGTAGAGCCTTGTTGGTTCGATATGCCTAAGTCACGTAGTTATTTAAGATACCCTAGACAATAATAAATGAGAACAAGAGAGCAGGAGGGCACAACGCATGATGTACAGTGTGCAGCAGACCACGGAGGGCGAACTTATATGCATGCATAATACATTTTTTTCTAAATCAGAAATGCTTTGTTTTGTAGGGAGTTTCGACCTGTGACCAAATATAGGTCTCTTTTGAAATATTATAGCGACTAGCTCAACAGGAGAATGTCTTGTATTGCATTTCATTTGCGATAAAACATTTAAGTTGTTTTATTTATGCAAACTTGGTATGAATAAGATGAATGTTTTTATGTCGTTTAACCCTTACTATGCTAAATTTCTAAATTGGACTTGCCCTATCTTCATTTTGGTATATACCATTAGTTTTTTATGGGGGTACTTGCTGAAAAATTATTGACTTAATAGCGAACAGTGCAAACCATAATCAGACTGCACGGATGCGCATGTTGTAATTGGCCCCACATCACTGTAAGGGTTAAAAAATACCGGAATTGCTTACTGTCCCATTCTTATATTTCAACCACGGCCCAAACCATTATCAAGTCCCGATCATATGTTTATCAAACTCTCAAAATGACAGCATGTTTAAATATGATCTTGAGCCTAGTGTATGTCAAATCCACGAGACGGCAAAAATACTCAAGTTTGGCAAATATACATGACCCTCAGGTTTTAAGTGGAGCAGATACGATCCTATCTAGGTTATCTTCGGACAGCAAAAGTACATCGTCGAAGTTATCCATACAGGATTGATTTTTCATCCGAAGGACGTTGACATTTTCTGTATTCAAGTGTATTACAATTAAAGGTGAAAATACAGACGTGAGCAAATGGAAATAACCAACGCGAACTCGTATCAATTTATATATGAACACTTACACTAGGTGAATTATAGTTTGAATCTGATTTCTTTTGGTAGTTATCATATACATTGTAATATATTATGATAAGATTTTTTTTCTTTTTAGCTAAACACTGTATTTCCATATCGGTCGCAATTCTTGATCGTACATCGAAATTCCATGCAGCACCGACTATTTCGCCCTTACATACGAGGAGATGTACAAAAATGCATTTAGTATGAAATTAGCATAGATTACACTTTGAAATGTCCGTTTAGGACACTTCTGATATCTAAGATACACCTATCTATATCTTGTACACACACACACACACACACACATACATACACATATATATATTTAGTTATCTTTATTGTTGTTGTTGTTTGGTTGTTTGTTGGGTTTAACGCCCCACCGACAGTATTTCAGTCATTTGGAGACGATGTCTGCTTGAGACAGATAAAGTGCTGCCACACTGCAGTATCACGCCGTAGACATGTGGCATGATACCACACCCAGTCACATTATCCTGACACCGGGCCAACCAGTCCTTCAACTACCCTTATATGCTGAGCGCCAAGCAAGGGAGGTATAACAGTACCATTTCTTTATGACTTTGGTATGTCGCGGCCGGGGATGGAACCCTCGACCTCCCGCACCCGAGGCGGACGCTCTAACCACTCGTGCACCGGGGACGTTTTATCTTTATTGGTATGTATAGCCCGTCATAAAACGAACATATGTCATTCAAAGTTATTACAACAAAGAAAACTGAAAAATAAGGGAGAAGAAAATGGCAAATGAAATTTAAATTAACCACAGGTTATAGTGTTATGATTGTATAGGCAAACTAATGCTAAAAATATCTCATTTAAGTTGAACTGTGTTATAGTACAATACTCGTATATTGTAATGCAATCCCCAGTAAAAGTTGTTTTTTTTACCATTATACCATAATTTTGACCGAAATGCGGTCACGTGGTGACTCATATATTTCTGTAAAGGGTGACCGGTCAGTAGAGATCCATATTAGGTCAATGGAGCTTATAGAACACGTTTAAAATGAAGTAAATTACAAATACTAGTATAGGGAAAGCAGTCGATTTAACAAATCAATTATTGTTTTGGTTACTGACCCAAAATGGAAGTATAGGGGGTCAGTAATGTGAACATTACTAACCCCCAATACTTCAGTATCAAACCAAATAATTAACAACAGAGCAGAATTAAGGCAGAGTTATACGAAAAATGTGCCTTCTTAATGTAATCCATCCATTTATTCCAATTGTGATCATGGTCCATCAAGTGATCATGGGAATTTTATAGTAAATACAAGCCTTTATATTTTGAAGTCAATGGATGTTTGCATCTGCACTGAAGTCTGTTTAAGCATTTGAAGGACCATGATTAAAATTTATTGGTGGATGGGTTACCTGAAATAAATGTAGATATATGACAACTATTATTAGTGTTGTGATCTTTCAACACATAAATCGCATACTCGTATATGTATTTATATACCGGACATTAAAAATGGCAAGAAAAAAATATCACATACGATTATCGAATTGTTATGTTCGTTGATTCCTTCACGAATATGAGAATCGTGATATGGCTATATGAAAAGAATTCTTTATCAAAAAATGCAAATATGTGAATAACACACACCTATATTTATATGAAAATTCATTAACCCGGAAATTTTCACAGAAAACCAAAGTCTCCCGACGAATGACATACAGCAAGATTTCTACAAGTTCCCTAGTTTCTCACACCCTTGACACGGACTACATTCGTGTCATGTTTTCTACGTCACCTTATTATGAATGCACTGTGTCTGTTCTCACACATTTAAAACAGATAGCCCCTTTAATGTAACACTAGGATAGTGGAACATAAGAATGTTAAATAGGGAAATAGGACATGTATATCAACCCAAATGAGACGAGATATGATACGAGACGTATCCTTTTTACACCTGTAAATACCTGGGAAGGTAACCTTTTTTATTTAAGTAGACGAGATTTTGTATAAATATATGATTATTTGGCTTGGGTCTAAATACGTCTCAACGATGGTATTTCGGTCAGTTTGAGACTTATTTTGTAATCCTGTGGCGTGATACCACGCCCAGACCATTATACTAATTCCAAGATTTTCCCTTGCGCCCTCATAGCGAAAAAGTATTCCAATGCATGTTTTATTTTAAGGACTTTGGGGTGTCGCGACTAGGTTACGAACAGACTACCTCTTGATTTGGAACATCGTCGAAAACCCACGGTATATATTCCGTTATCACTTCTGTATTATATACTTTGGGATATTTATCTGGTAAAACTTCGTTTCCATGAATATTAATAAGCTTCATGCTGACCAATGAAATAACCCATAGTATTTTGAATACTCCGTTGAAATTTACTAGAGCAAAAGCTGACTTATTGTTACCGCAAGGTAGACAAGAGCGTGACATCAGCTCTACATGGTAGATCGAAACTTACTTTCAAAATTCCGCGACGTTTCATGTCTCTGCCACGGATCCAATAAAATGCCTAATCAATAATTCGTGAGTACGAAGTTTTGCTAACCGAAATATCCCAAGGTCGATTAAGAAGCAAAGCCTACGGAGCGAACGTGGGGTTTCCGACGATGGCTTTGGAGCAGCATACAATGAGGTAGTCCCTTGATCACATTGTCGTTGTTTTTGGGAATGTGTAGGTCCTTCGATAGAGTACTTCGACATTTAATATTTAATTCAGTTACTTAAGTTTTGTTCTTTCTACAAATGTCATGTTATATTTTGTATCTGAAATTTACTTCAGTTTCAGCTTAGCTATTTTTCGTCGATTTAGACAAGCGTTCATACCGTTTTTCATCTCCATGACAGTTCAACGTCTTTATAAATATTGCTGCTGCTCAAACCAAAGAGATTCGATTGCAGACGTAGTCTTACATGCACAACTTAGTCCGAGCGCATTTTGTTAGTTAATCAAAAGTACATGGCATATATCAAATCCGCCATTTCAAACGTAAGCAAGTTTTCATAATTAAGATTTTTTTTATTTATTTAAAGGCCTTGTCGAAAAATAAAAAAGATAGACAATTAAAAATGGCAAAGTTTGCATGTGAAAGTGGGGCGTATCTTTTATTTTTAAAAATAAAAGTATTGAAATTATATATGAATAGTTAAATGTTTGCAAATTAAAGTTTCCTGAATTTATCGAGGTTGGGAAAAATTAAACCATCTCAAATCTTTTTATATTGACTCATTTTGACGCAAAGGCAAACAGAGAAGGCCCAGATCAGAGAGCTCTTATAGGAGCTGTCGATCAGGGTTCCCTCTGTTTGCTCATACAATATTGTAGATCAGTTTCTACACAATTACTGTGGCAAAGAAAAATCCAATTATTTCATAAACCATTTTAATTTTAGTAAATTAATATTCATTAAAATTAATCATGCTAATGCCATGAATATTCATGAGGTCAAGGGTTAAAGCACATTGTCATTAAGATTTCAATTCCAATCAATGATGTCGCAAATTAAAATTATATCTCAGGGACATCCCAAAATCGACAGTTCGTTTTAAAAAAATAATTAAGCCTAATTCAAAGTGAAGCGGAGTTCTGACGAATTGTAGTATTCGCTCCACTTACATTTCGTACCTAGCCTATTAACTGAAAATAAGTAAGGAGAGTTACTCCAGTCTGTTTATCTATATTTCTGTCTGTCTGTATGTCTGTCTATGTTGCTGTGTGTGTTCCACGGCGCTCTGTGTGTGACCATGTCGCCATCCATATCGAATGACAAGATTTCACACTTGGCCGCCGATTATTTGGTCAAGACCGCCCCCACTGTGATTAAATAAAACAGGCCGGATCAGATATCTTTTATATTCCTGGGCAGAATAAATGTTTACTTTAATGTGACCTAAATGAATAGTGGACAGCGATTCACGTTCAAGGCTGAGAGAGTCCATTAGAAAAAATGGTTTTATAATGAGGCCTCATGTCGATGTTTATTTCACAGAGCCTCGAAGTTGAATGAGACGTTTCAATTCATGTGTGGTTACATAGAGAGAGAAAAGGGATATTAAATGCGAATTTCAACTTTGAGACCTTGTGGTTTAATTTTGGGAGGCACGAGTCTGAAGCAGGTGTTAAAGTGAAATAATTATGTTCATGTCATGTCTGTGGACATAAAAATCTTATCATACACCGTAAATGATCAAATTTCATCATTTTCAAAATGATACATTCATGCCAATTTAACAATAACATCACATTTGCTAGTGGTATTAGTAACAGTAATTTCAGATGTAGCCTGGCTCGAATTCAATCGACAACACTTTAAGCACTTAGTAATACTTAAACATCTCGAAATGGCTGAGATCACGTGCCATCATTCTTGTAATATGATTCAGTTGTATATCTAAGTGAATTATTCGTACGTATAATTAGTAGTTATACCATACTAACTATCAATATTTTAAGGAAAAAATAATTTGGTATTTTTATTAGGGAAACAAAATTGACACAATACGCCCCTTAGTATATATCAGTATCATTTAGCACTAAGTGAAGTTGGTGGAAGTGGAGGTGGGTGTGGTATCATGCCAATTGCCTACGGCGTGCTGTATCAGAGATAACCCCTCCCTCTAAATGACTAAAGTCAGGTCGGCGGGACGTTTAGCTAAGCGGACACGAACATTGAAATCGAATATATGCCCAAGCACATTATCGGATTGGGGATCTGCAATTCGGACAATAGTCTTGAAAGAAATCAAATATATTTAGCTTTTCTTTTCATTGAAGTGTACTTCAAATATTTGTGTATTAGAAATACTTCATGAGCCATTACACATATTAAATATTCCATAATTACTATTCAAATGAATAAATGGTTACCGAATTCTTATTTCAATAAAGTTATTTTAGAAACGTCCTTGGTACGAAAATAGCACCTGCACAAATGAAAATAGTCCGTCCTTTATTATCCAAGTACCCTGATTAAAAATGATGATTCAGTTGCTTGCAAGGTAAGCAAACATTTACTTATCATGAACACTCATAGTCACAAGACCGAAAGAAGATACGTCACGGCGATCAAGCGGGGTGGACCATTGACGTCACGGCGAGTTATATTTATCGATTTTTGTGTATTCAAACAATAGTATGTAAATATACACCCTAAAAATATACCCATAATCTATAGACTTAGACGGTTTATCTTACTTTGCAGGAGGTAAGTCTTGTGACAAACTGACGTCACAACGAATTAAAGGCATTATACATAATTAAAGCAGATCGACCCCCTTTTTTTATGTTCTCTTTTTATCTGTTGGTTGCTATTCTTTTGTAAATCAATCATGTTTTATATAACGTAAATCAATAGTATAATAGAATCGAGACTTAATGAACACGATTAAAGAATTATATTTGGAATATGAACGAGAAAGGGGACGTGTTAGAATATTCTATTTCTAGCAAATCCGTGATTCTTATTTTAAGAGTCCAGTTCATAGAACAATATTATAGGCCCGACCGACACTATTTCGCTCAGGGGGTTTTGTCTACAGAATGAGGTAAAACGCCTTAGATAAATAGAATGTTACCACACACAGAGCAAAATATCCTGATACGATACAGTCACAATATCCTGATACAACTCCCAGTCACATTATCTTGATATACACAGTCACATTATCCTTAGACCACACCCATTCACATTGTCCTGAGACCACATCCAGTTACATTAGCCTGATACCACGTACCAGGTTATAGAATGTACATGTTACGCAGCGACTGTTTGAAAAATTTTGATTTATCAAAATACTTTATCAAATGAAGTGTATAAGTTGATTTTTTCTTGTCAAGCGCAAGGTTGTGTTAATACCTTGGATAACTCTGAACTATACTACAAACCACTGCCACACAATGGTTCAAACTTACGACTTGGCACTCAGCATGTAAGAGGAGTTCCAGGATAATGTAGCCGGCTGTGGTATCACGACACTTGTTTAACCCTTTCCCACATATAGACTCATTTTTGACGCACTCAATAGGTACCACATAAAGCCTGATCTGCAGAAAGCCAAACTCAAACCTTACCAAATTTAATTGTAAAATCCTCATTACCAGACCACCGAGGAGCAGCGAACAGCATTAAACCTGATCAGCCTGCGAGTTACTCGCAGGCTGATCTGGTTTTATGCTGTTCGCATAGGTCTTTTCATGGTATCCTCTATGAGGGAAAGGGTTAAACGCCATGATATCGCAGACCTTCCCATGCAGGCAAAGTCAAACACAGTCGGCGGAGCGTTAATCCCATCACTGAACTACATCTGAATCTGCTTTTCTTGTCAATTTGAAAACTGATCAAAACGTGTTAATATAGCTGGTATTACTATTGAAGGAGTCTTTCCGCTGTTTGAATGTAACAAGTAAAGTGTTTTGTTTAATATTTACTTGTTTTACCCTGCTTAGATCAAAATAAACCTATATAAATAAAAACTGTCGATCATCTTATTTAAATAACACGGTGAAAGTACACCAAACGCTTCATTTCCGCAAACGCTTTTAAACTGAACGTGGTCTAATATTTGCTTTTTTAATAATGTTTTAGCAATGACACTAGAACCGCAGAATTACGATTCATTGCCCCTCTATACTGTATTATGAACATGGTAAGGAACGGAATCCGACAACACTTGATTATGGGGGTCGTAGTATCGTACAAATGTATGGTTCCATTATAACCTATGCACTGTTCGATAAGTCTGATATTTATTTATTTAACGCAGGGTGTAACGAATCATTGCCAAAAGGCAATCTTAATGAAGTAATAACGCGAAATGTCACAATTTGTAAATATTTTTAATCGACCGAACAAAAATTGGAGTAGACTTAAAAAGATGAACAGACGGATGACATAATTATGGCGTTATATTACTTCGTTAAGGTTGCCATTTGACAATGATCCGTTATACCATATGTTAATAATCGAACCGTGCACATAATATGATGGTAGCATATACGACTTTCGTAATCAAGTAATGTCATATTTCGCTCCTTTCTACAGTCGAATTTCGGTGACTCAAACAGGCTGAGGAACAGCAATTAGTTCTAGTCATCGGTGGTTCGAACCAACCGTGGTTATAATGATGAACATACATGTATAAAAAAGATAGTATTTATTATTAGGCCTTCTTTTAGCACTGGTCGATTAAAGTAAATAAGTGTATTTGCCAATTTTCTCATTCGAACATCGGCGAAATAATATTAAAGGTATCATTAAATAAAATAAACTTATTTTTGTCATTCTTTTATTCTTTAACTAAAATATAAATGTTATCCATAAAACAGCAGCAGACAAAATCAATTATGAAAGCAAAAACCTCAACGGTGATATTTATTTCGTTCATGTACACCTACACATGCATAGGCCAACGTGCAAGTCGTAACATTTTCTGCATATTCCGTTTACTTTTTCTTGTGCAAAAAAAAAAAAAAAACTATTGTGAATAAAGCACAAATAAAGCACAATCAGATAACATAAATGTCGGTTCAAAAAGAAAACAAGTAACATTTAGCAAATTACTTTAATAAGAATAGTTAATAAATGCCTGTACTAATCTCACAATGTGTGAAAAACACGTTGCACCGCAGGTTGCAATTAAATCGCCAGCGAACATCGCACGTACGGGTTAATTGGTTCGACCGATACATGTAAAATACATATATCACTTTAAATCTGGTGCCGGAAATTAAGTTCGGGAGTTCCAGCCATCAGTGTTCGACTCATCCCAGGTCGAAAAATAAAGAGTAAAGAATAGTTTTGCCGGGACCTTGAAATGTGTTCGAGTAAAGTATGGTGCTCCAGTTTTCAGTGTTCGAATCACCGAAGTTTGACTGTATGTTTCAATATACAGCGAAGGAAAACGGAACTTTTTTTCTTCTTTGATATTAATCAAGATTCAAATGTGTGTGGTAATTCTGCGGTTCTAGCGCCATTGTGTACGATGATATCGCCTGAAAATTTTAGCAAATTGGAGTCGACCTGCTTTAACTTAATAGATCAAGAACTCAGTGTTCACTGCAATGCATTGGGGAAAATACAACCTTTTGAAGTGCGGGGTTAAATTCTAGTGCACTGTCCTCAGTTTGAAATCCATACTGATATATCTTTCACAAGCCGTTCAATTCGTTCTACCTGGGACTAATTCATTCAAGACCATTCAATATTGGCACACTTTAAAATAATACCCCCTAGTCAGTATTATTGAACATTTTTTTCTCACACGATGATTTCGTTGTTTGTTTGCTAATCCTATGGAAACGTTGATTACATCTTCCGTGTGTTTTCTATTGGCGGAAAAAGGGGAAACTCAATGAGCAAATAACCTCCGTATAGAACATAGCTATGAAATAACTTAAAGTGTTAACTCTACCATGTAGCTAGATTTTAAGCCACCTTATTGATAAAATGCTATGGTTCATGTCTGTGTCAATTTATGAAATATCGATTTTATTCTACTTATGAATAAAATGTATGCCATTCCTGAAATTTTTTGAGTAATTTTAAAATTGATGACTCCATTGGACACGAGAATGCTTAAACCCAACAATATGGAGTATTTTGAGGGCAAGAAAATGGTTTGTAATAATATTTGGTTATTTTCTTTAACCACCATTACAGTTATTGTCCAGGGGTGAAATTATGTAAGATCGGTTTTATCAGTTTTTATAATCTCAGTGAAATATGCTAAATGAAAGAAAACTCCCTTGTAAATATAGAATCCCTTCATATCTCTTGCTGGACATGAAGAATTTAATTTGCCGATTGAGAGGTTTTTTCTAATGATTATATTTTCCAGATGCAATTTTTCTCAAAACTATCATACAATTATAAAACTGACTCATATATAAAACCTAGTTATTTCACGTCATTTTGTTATTGGTACTACTATATCGTGGCCCGGAATCGAACCCGCGACCCCCAGTTTGCCGGCGAGCGTTCTAGTCAATCGCCTACCGAGAAACACTGAAATATCTTACAAGAACACATACAGTGTGACACGAGCTGGTCAAAAACAACTGCAGCGGACACTCGATAATTCAATTACTGGTCGCGTCATTGTGAAGAAAATTATAATCGCATTGGGCCTTTATTGCATACTGGCGACAAACTTAGATACATTATTCTAAGAAAAAACGGACATCGAATAAACGCAACTTTATCTAGTTACCGTTTGATGTCGTCCCAACACTATAGATTTTTTTTTTCAGAATTAAAATTACTCTATACCAATGTTTCAGCAAAACTTGCCTTTGTCAAGTATGAATATTTATGGCGGCTGTACAGCGTTCACAATGTATATAGTGGCTTTATTTTTTTCTTGACCAAGGCAAGTTTTGCCGAAATATTGCCCAAGAGTGGCTTTAATTATAAACTACTTGAATTATTTTCCTCTTGAAAATTTACCTATTTATTGGTACTGGAACAACTCCCTTGCTTGGCGCTTAGCATATGAAGGTGGTTTCAGTGCCAGGATAATTAGTTGTGGTATCACGCCACTTGTCTACGGCATATCGCAGAGTGGCAGCACTATATCTGTCTCATCTAAACAAACGTCCCAAAATGACTGAAAAACTGTCGATGGCACGTTAAACTACAAAACAAATAATATTTCATTGCCACAAGCGAGTGTGGCCGAATTAAGGTAGCTTGTAGACATATGTATCCACCCAACAAAAACGTTTTTTTAATCCTGCTAATAATAAAAATGAGGGTATCAGAACTGGAAAGAAATTAATAATTATCTTAAGCTATAGAGAAATTTATTCGGAACGTTTTCACATGACGCGATAGATAGATAGATGGTCAGGAATACTTTTATGTAGCATCATTATGTGAAGGATATTTCAAAAGCAATCCCAATGCTACACACTTCATTTTAAATAAGGTGCATAAAACTGATCAATTCTAGGTATCCAAAGCACCATTGAGTTGATCAAAAACTGACTGCATGCACTCTTTCTAATTTTTGTGTACACTGTCACTATAACTGTGTGTGTGCGCGAGAGCGCGCGTGCATTTTTGTATGCGTTTGTCACTGAATAGGCCGAGTCATCTTTTTTTAACCTTTATCATATTCATCTACATTTATTTATGACTTTGTAATGTCATTAATTGATGATCGGTTATGCCGCACTGCCGAAATTTACATGAAACGTGTTTGTCATACATTTTGTCACACCACGTGTCCTACATATAACTGCACCCCCTGCATGCTTGTCATAATATTTAGCTCTTATACATTGTTGCGTGTATTTTACTGAACCGCAACAACTTTGTGGTTTCATTCATTTTATCAATGATAACAGATTAAAATCTGGTCGGATTTTAGGACATCCTGCTTGTTTACCTAGTTGAGCGAGTCCAGAAATGTTATTACGTCGCGTGTCTCGTTTCTTGAACAGAGCAGAAATTAACAGAATTTTATTGACTTGTGCATGATATACACCTCATCACATAAAATGTAATGAAATAAGCATCAAATGAGATCACGTGACTTATAAACATACACAGAAATTGCCGTATCAGATGTATTTTAGATGTAACTAAATAAATTTACATCACACATACATAAGGTTGAGAGAGCAATAATTTTGAGAATGGACTATACATGGGGAGATAGTATACAGCTGTACTGCATGGATAAACGACAAAACTTATTATATTATATAAGACATTATGGGTTGTTACCATTTGACATTTCGTTTCCTCTTTTATATGCATAAAATAAAAAAAATAATAAAAAATCAAGTTTTACAATACAACACAAAGGCTTCATAAATTTAAACATGTAGGTTTTTTCGTAATATTATGTTTTTATATATTTTCTTCTCTGGTCATTAAAACGTCTCGAGCACGTTAATTAGCACTATATGTGAAGTTGAGAAGAAGAAGAAGAAGATAAAGAAGAACATAATATAAAAAATAGAAAATGCAGAAATAGAAGATGAAGGAGGGGAAGAAGAGAGAGAAGAAGACAAAAATGAGAAAGATGGCGGTGAATTTTGTCATTATTTGTTGTTTTTAACAACACGATATCTTTTTCTTCTAATCTAGTATACAATTGTAACATTTGCACATAGTTTTTCGGTGAACATCAAACAATCTGAAAATGATTCGTGCCTTCTCTTATCTAGGATGTAAATAGTCGTGCCTATGCCCTCTGTTTGTTCTATACCGGGGATTTTCCAAGAGCTAAATCCCGTAGTTTGAATATTAGCCAATCGCTGTCGTTTACTACTAAGGGATTATGGGAACGGGGCATTAATTTCCACGAGCCACTTACTTGGTTACGTACTTTTCCGTACCTTCTCCGCAAAGGATCCGGCAAAGCGAAAGTATTTTTCCGAGAAAAACCAGGAAGGCGTTTTTTTATATGCACCCATTAAAAGGAAAAAATAGCTATGTTCAAGTAATTAGCCATGATAAAATGCAACTAATTTTTCACAGTCACACTTTCTTTCTTTCTTTCTTTCTTTTTCTTTCTTTCTTTCTTTCTTTCATCATCATCATCTTCTTCTTTTTCTTTTTCTTCTTCTTCACCATATTCTTGATCTTCTTCTTCTTCATAATCATCATCATCATCATCTATTTCATCATCATCATCATCATCATCATCATCATCATCATCTTTTTCTTCATCATCATCATCATCATCATCATCATCATCATCATCATTCGTCATCATCATCATCTATTTCTTGATCTTCTTCTTCTTCTTCATTATCATCATCATCATCATCATCATCATCATCATCATCATCATCATCATCTATTTCATCATCATCATCATCATCATCATCATCTATTTCTTCATCATCATCATCACCATATCCTGATCTTCTTCGTCGTCTTTTCTTCTTTTTTTAATCATCACCATCATCATCATCACCATCATCATCATTGACTTCAAGACCATTGATGTGAGAAATGCAAGTCATACTTACGTAGCACGTGGACGTAAAAAAAGTCAATACATTTTTACAAATGTATCAGATCGAAACTTTCTTCAAAGTTGGATAGCCTTAAACACTATTATCGACCATTGTCGATCATTAAATTGAAAACTTTCGTAGCTGTTAGCTTAGCTGGAGCAAAACATACAAAATACAATAAGGTTTTCATATAGTAAATAACATATTGTTAGAAATGTAGACCCTTGTGAGTACTTAGTTTTAGAAGGAATTCAAATTCAGCAACTAGGTCAAATTCATTGACTGGTTTGTATAGGAATTCAATACCAGAACATTTAGAGAGATTATGTAAAAAAGCATGCTTAAGAAATATGTAGTTATGAATTAAATAGGGTGTATAAAAGCACGAATATATCGTGTTGATTCTTTATCAAAACCATTATCAACCTATAATGAAATTCTCAATATCTCGGTCAACTTCCAACTCCAACTTATTTAGGCATACATTGGCAGCAAACATATTGTAATTAACCATATAACTAAATATGTCAGTCCGGGCTATAATGGAATCACAATTTATCAAATATACACATTCTTCTCATTATTTGCATAATAAATGGCAAACCTTAGAGCATGGAGTTAGAGAAACTATAAAAAAAAATAAAAATATCTTGATATTTTGATTTACTAATCATAAATAATTAATAATCTTTGTTTCAAATCCTTCAAATTGTTCTGGTCATATGAATCGTTTTATGCATTTGCAAAATTCAATACAAATTTTGAAGAAAAAGAAAAGTATTAGCTTAGGAACATAATTATTATATCAAAAGAGCATATTACGGGGACTCAAACCACAAGAGATTCTATATAGGTCATTATACTGATTGTATGACTTGATTTGACTATTTGAGTTTACCGTCGCTTTGACAGTATTTCAGTCATACAGCGACGTCCAGCTAATTACAGGTAGAGGAAGACCCCGAATGCACGGAGGCATCCGGGTAGAACCACCGACCTACCGCAAGCCAGCTGGAAGGCTTCCTCACCTGAAAATCCGAATGACCCTGCCGGGATTCGAACCCACGCGGTGTGTGTGTGTGGGGGGGGGGGCTGAATGAGTGATTGTATGATTTGCTATGTAGAGTACAAGACTTAATGTGTACATATATGTATGCATATTTTAATCGTGTTATGTCGTCTATGTTTCATTGAGAAATTAAATCAGTGACGTCAGTTAAATATGTTCTCACCGTTATTTTTAGTATCTCCTAAAGTAAGGATCAAGATACTTCTTGAATTAAAAAAATATGAAAGTTTGGAAAGCGTTTATAGGTCTATATTATATAAAATTGCTCAGTCAATGAAAGATATAAGCTCCTTTGCACTTTCATATCAGTTATTATCTCGAGATATGATAAACTCACTGCATGTTTTTTTTTTTTTTTTTGTTTTTTGTTGTTGTTGTTTTGGTTTTTTTTTCATAATATATAAAATTGATAGATATGAAATGCTAATATTGCATATATATTATAAAATACTGTTATAAAAATCATTTTCTTCTTTATTGTTTATAGACAAAGTATAGCAATATAGAATAGAACAGAACAGAACATTTCTTTTATTTGACTGATACAAAGTATATGGTCAATAGTACATAATATACAACATAACATCACATGATCAATGTGATGACAAGTTAATCAATTATGAAGAAAATAGAAATGGAAAATAAACCAGTTTAAAAAAAAAAATTTAAATGGCTTGAACATTAAATATATTACTTCTTATACTTAAAGCTTGTTTAATACATTTAGCTAACCTATAAAGTTTACTTTTTTCATCTGTACTTAAAAGAGAGTTAGATTTAAAAACGGATGGTCTCACATAGAACGCTTTATCTATACATAATTTCCTTACTATTTCATGTGCTGATAAATGTCCTCTATATCTCGCGTTTGACAACATAAGCTATATCTTTTATTTCTTGGAATATTTTGCTATCTCTACCTGTATGGATTCTAAGTGAATGGGCTGAAATTCTAAATCTAGAAACGAAGAATCTAAGATCATAAGGAAGCCAATCTAATTACGGCTCGTACTCAAAAGAAACCTTGAAAGTCTTGTTTTAAGATAGAACTGGGCTACAAGAAACAATTCCGTGCCATTCTTGAATAAAACAATCTCTTATTCTTTGTTAGAATATATTATTCATGTCATAATTAACTGGGTTATCAAATACATCTGAAAATCCATAATCATTTAATTTAAATTTTTTTTTTTTTTTTTTTTTATATTTGAAATTTTTACAACCATTTAACGAATTTTCTAGACCAATATCATATAATTTCCTTAATATTATATTATCGGAAAAAATTATCTTAACCAATATTGTATGATTCTAAAGTAACGGTTTATATATAATGAAAACGTGCAAGTTCAACATATACCAATAGAATGATGTAATCAACTTCGCTATGGTGTTCAGTGGGCCGTGAAGCGGAGAAAACTGCGGCGTAAGCATGTAGTAAAACGCAGATGTTTTCGGGTTTTCCAAAGTAGAAGGGGATTCCCCGAAGAAAATAAAGCCACGTGATTGGTTAATCACGGTTCGCTGAGGTTGGGTCAAATTCATTAGATTGTAAACAACCTCAGATCCATCCCACGGTACCAAGAAATCCAAATATGTTTAGGCTACGGTAATAAATTGATTTTACATTTTTTTTCTGTCTGCATTTGATAAGACGTGCCTTAAATGTTTAAGTTTGAGTAAATAAAGATATACATTTTGTTTTGAAGGAAAGGACCCTCTCATGAATGAGTTAAACAGTTAGTGACCTAGAACTAAAGGTCGATCAGTGTGTTCTCGTTTTTCTGTTTCTCTCTCTCTCTCTCTCTCTCTCTCTCTTTACACGACGTAGACTGTATTTCATAGCAAAAGGTATAACATAATATACATACATGTATATACGAGTATAACTACTACTGGCGTACTTTTTTTTTTTTTTTTTTTTTTGCATGTTTAGACTTTACACCCTTCCAACAATTCCATTATAGCTTCGGGAGTGTTTTTTTTTCTCTGCCTTATCGTGGTATCTCGAGTTAGAATAAAGGCATGGTACCGCACCCTGTCAACATTACACTTTCATGGAAACTGACCAGTCCAGGAATTTAATTAACTCACCGAACGTCAAGCAGTTAGAACACATTCCATTTATGCAGATTTTGATTGTCGCGACAAGGTATCGAACCAACGACCTTCCTGATACATAAAAGACGCTCTTACTATTCGGTCACCGTGGCTAATACTAGGTGCAAGTAATGTACGTATATTATACACTTACATAGTCTTATACCTACATATACTCTCAGCCATACTTATATTTATATAGACAAGCGTGCGTTCGTGTGTGCGTAACGCGACGCAATGAGACAGCGAATCCCGAAGCACAATGTCGAAAGACAACGTATAAATAAATGAAGAATCCGTTACTTTTTAGATAAGTGTTTACATGTCTTAAGCTTAAAATAAAAATCTACATATGCGTCTCTCAAAGTCAGGCCAGTTTTAAAGAACATATGCGATTTGCCTATATCAACTGGTCCGTGACCTATTAAGGCTATCTATGCCATATAATTTAATTTAGGGGCGTTTTAACAAAACAGAGACAAATATTGACGTTTTGAACAGAGCTCACGACAATGAGCCCATATATTAAACATGTATTACGTGTACTGATAAGTAAATTTGTAAACATTGCTTCAAGAGCAATAAAACTATATTGACTTGGAAAAATACCTCGTTTTTCATGACAGGTAAATATTGTTCGCCTGACTAACTGAATGAAAGCATTACAATCAGAACAAACATCTCCCCTCTCTCTCTGTATGTCTGTCTCTCTCTCTCTCTCATGTTTGTCTTTATGGAATTAATGCTGACCAGAATTTTTCAGAAGTACCAACTGTTAAAAGAGAAATCAGAGTCTAGTGGTTAAATTCAAAACCGAACCTTTAACGGAGGTCTGATATCTACAAAACTGTATTGTTTTATTTTTTTAATGACAAAAAAACAACAACAAGATTTCTACTCAGAGGTTAATTATTATGACAACACGGTGCTCTCCGTGCCCTTGAAATTTTAGGTCAAAATAAATGTCTACAACAGGGTGAAAATGTGTCAGATGCGCTATCTATATGTACATGAAGCTATGTATGCACTCAAATTTGAACTACAAGTATGTTGCAATAATGTTTATCAAATACATGTATCCACTTTTGTATACAAATCTAATATTTATATCATATATCATCTGTACATAATGTCTATACATTATAACATCAGTGCTTGTTATATATAATCGGTACGTTATACATATAGGATCTGACATGAACTGTTATTTCATATCAAATTTTACTAAACGAGTCCATGAAAATTTTAAGATTTTCATGAACGAGTTTAGTAAAATCTGATATGAAATGACAATTCATGTCAGATTCTTTTTATCATATGGCCTATACTGACGAGTAAATCGAGATTGTAACAACAAACAAACAAAACATGAATGAACGGACTGTGCACGAATTACTTTTGTAATCTAACACCAAGAAAATAGTTTCAAATAACAACTGAAAATAACCTTTTAATGTGTGTATTTCTCATACATTTTTAACATCATATGAATAATGAATCAAACACATTTTATCCAGCTATTCGAGTTCAACACACTATGCCATACATGTATAAGATACACGCGCGTGACGCGGAGTGATGTAATTCGGTCTAAAAGTTTTATGTAACGTGTTAAATATAAAACAATATGTGATGGTTATAAGACACCGGAAACAGCTGTTTGAGCACAATGTCATACGATAAATGTATATCTTATATTACCGGTACATTAAACTTATCATACTTACAACTTATATAAATATTTATCAAGGAATATCAATCTAAGACCAAAATGTCTTCCTGTTAAAATGTTCAGCGCCAATTGCTGAAGAGAATTGATTTCGTATATTTAAGTCTAATATCAAGATAAGTATTTCCATGTTGCTGTCTGTTGTTAGTATGCATATTCAATATGATAAGATATTGATTTAATTAAAAAAAAGACCTGAATCCACTTTTAAGATCGATATTTTTTTAATCGATTGAAGTTTTAAAAAGGAAAACAAAAGAATGAATGATTATCACATTTTTAGTGTAATATCTTTTCTCAAAAAAATGACCACAAGTTCACACAATATAAAGTTAAAGGTTTATCTCGCTATATCTGTCCGTTTTATGTAAGTATGATATATGCCAAATATTATTTAGTTTGAAAATCTATCAAAAAGACACACACACACACACACACACACACACACAAAAAATGCCGAAAACGCACTGAAGTATTCATAGCTCAATAGAAATAAAATATAACTCTTAGAAACAACTTAAAAAGATGCTAAAATTGGTATTTTGTGAAATCACTCCCTTACGTCCACCAGTTGAAACAGGTATATAAAAATAGACTGACCTTGGAATTTCAAACCTTACGTACAATGGCCATTCTATCCCTTTTCATTTCTTATCCAATAAATGGTGAAAGCAATTTAGTGGTATGTGAGTAAAGGAAGGGCTTAGTTTTGTCACTTGAAAGGAAATTTTACCCGATACTTTGAAGCGAAGGTCAAGTTATGTATGACTGGTTCCCTGATACGTTGACAATTATATATGTCGGTTAAAAACAAGAACTTTATTAAAACACTCCCAGAGACGTAGCTAAGTGATTTTTCATGTTACACATAAACGTTTGAGTAGAGTGTTACTTGATGAAATTATATATCTTCTTGTCATTTTAACGGATATCTCTTAATATTTTCAAATTCAAGACTTACGTCACGCACGTGACACTGACTAACCACTAATTTCTTTCTACATTGACTCTTGTATAGATCTAGTAAGCTCTTAATATAATCCTTTTTTTTTTATTAATTTTTTTTAATAACTTTTGTTCTTGTTTGCTATCTAAATATGATATCATTATCAATATTCTAGTTTGAGCACGCCGTAGACTAGTGGCATGATACCTCACACAGTCGAATTAGCATGAACCCTGGCCAGAAAGTCCAGGAACTACATAATTATTTTTAATGAACAGCAGGGAAGCTATACCTCTATCATACGTGGACCGATGGTAACCACAACATCTCTCTCTCTCTCTCTCTCTCACTCTCTCCGTTCATCCGTCCGTCTGTCTTATTCCGTCTGCCTGTCTGTTTATTAATTAATTATTTATTTGGTATGTCGCAGTTGGTGCTCGAGTACGTTGTACAAATTAACGTTATTCTTGCACCTTCTTAAATGCAATCATAACAATAAATAAGATCGTCTTCTCAGAGAAGTAAGGCCAAAAACGATACTCATGTTTTGTATAGGCGAGGCGCCTTAAAACAAGTTATCTCCAAGACTTTTATTTTAATACTGTACACGCGTAGCACCCTCTCCCCGCCAAAGGTCTCAAAATAGTTTATTCCATAATAAGCCTGTATAATGATACCTAAAAATTGTGAAATAACTATATTTTGTACCGGGTACTTCTTTTTGGGGGCTGTAAAAACAAGTGTTTACGTGTTATCAGAAATGAGATATCAAACAATTCGTGCGTTAACGCATGATTCATGTTTCGAATATATGACTAGCATCAGTGTCCCCTGCCAAAATTTGAAAAAGACTTAAATAGAGAAAAATATATTTAAAGGTAATAATAATTTGTTACATTCAAACCTGAATGTCACTGACCCATGTGGCATACAAAGCATCATGACAGACAGTACACATTCATACAAATACATTTGTTGTTGTTGTTGCTGTTGTTTTATTGGGGTTTACCGTCGCTGCGATAGTATTTCAATCATACAGCGACGGCCAGCTAATTACAGGTGGAGGAAGACCCCGAGTGCACAGAGGTACCCGGGTAGAACCACCGACCTACCGCAAACAAATACATTTGTAATAATAATAATAATAATGCACAAAATATAATATATATACTATATCAAATAGATAATAGAGAGAGAGAGAGAGAGATTTAACTATATACGTGCCACGACCTAGTTATAAGCAATGCCATTTCAGTAAAGTAATTACGTCATCACGTGATATCAACCTAACCGATTACTTCATATTATGAATTATTTTACATATAACTATTCTTCATTTCAAGTCAATGAAAACTAGATAGATAGACATTCTCTCACGTTAATAGATAAGGTAAGAATGTCCTAAATGAGGGAAACATTTGTCCAAATACGATACCACAGCTGGTAAAAATGTCAGAGAGTTTTAAGATAAGTATGACACCAGTTGGGACACTGTTGGATCACCTGTTTGAAAGATTATACATGTATAAGGGAACATTTAGTAATAAAGGAGAAACACGGCAAATTTAGACGCCCGAATATGACTGTGTTCCTTGAGCTAATTCAAAGTTTGTTTGCTTTCAATAATCGTCTACTCTATCGTAATTTGTTAGTTTTGGACTGTGTCTGCAGTAGACAGGCATAGTTCGTGCTGTCTCAAGTTAGTATCACCCCGTATACAAGTGGTATTATACCACACCTAAGTAACATACCTGTAGCACTGATACTATTTAATTCTATCCTTTTGCTACCCTTACAGATGAATAACTTCGGTATAGCATGGCTCTCATGGTCAATGCCACGATAAGGAATCATTAGATTTAAATACACGGGTTGTATGGATAAAGATAGAAAAAGCAAATGTAAAGACTCTTCCCTCTAATATCGATATTGATTTCATATTTCACTACACGCAAAAGTGGGTTCAATCCCCGTAAGCGACACACCAAAGTCGTTCAAACGGTACATGTATACTATAGCCCCTTGCCCTTATGGATCGCAAGGACTGAATGGCCCGGTATCAGGATAAGTACGATACCTTGGTGTGGTATCATATGCCACTTGTCTACGGCGTGGTATCTCAGTGAGGCAGCACTATATTTGTCTCGTGTAGAAAGGTCCCCGAACGATTGAAATTCTGTCGGCGAGACGTTAAACCCATACAAACAAAAAGCAATAAATTTTTAAGCTATCAAATGATTAATCCGATAACAAACCTCCCCGTGTTTATGCACGAAGATTTTAATTCGAGGATCATTTATTGTGCCTTAAATCTAAAACACCACAGTGAACGCATAATTCTGTATCTAGAGACAATGTCTCTACCTCAAAAACAGGGCAGTCTATACCGAGTATATGGGACATATATACTTCACATTTGGTCGTATCATACGGTACCCTGCTGATATTAACTGGTGATGATGTCATTATAATCATCATCATCATCATCATCATCACCACAGCTACAATTTTCAATGATGATGATAAATGATGGTGATTGTGATGATGATCATGGTTATAATGATAGGGAAAATATGCAACGAATTTGAAATCAGTTGTGATCAAACGAGGGCGATATATTTAGCAAGTGGTAGACCTATATATCTATCCAAACAGAAATAATAATAATGTATGGAATAAATGAGAAGTAGTGGTGCTGGTGGTAGAAATTGTAGCATCAGCAGGACCTAACAGGGGGGGGGGGGGGGGGGGGGGGGGGGGGGAGAAAACGAAAGAGAGTAATAGTGTAACAGTACATATTGAAACAATTCTTGATCGTAGTCGACTATATCATGTTATAAATTGTTCGTCAGTGAGAGTTATAATACAAAAAAGTATACTCGTATCGCTCCTTCGAACGTACCAATGGGAGAAATCGTTTCTCACAGTTTTTGCCCTATCTTGAAATGTAAAGTACATTTAATCGTGTCACCTGGCTTACTCACAGTCACGTGAAATGAGACCCCGTACGATGCTGCTGAGGTATCCCTCGATACCACTCATTCAAATTCTTCACTCATGGTAGATTAACTAAGTGTTACTATTTATAGACTTATCGTCTGATAACAGGCGAAATCATGAACCATTAAATATGTTACTAAATTTACTTGGTTGAGGGGCAAATAACAGAATCAATCAGAAATATTGGAATATTTTCTGCTATTTTTTTAAATCTCTTTGAAAGCGCTGGATACATATCGTTTCATAGACCGACCAAGTCGTGAATTATTAACAATAGAAAAGTAGTTCGCGGTTATAAATAGACTTACGTGTATACATACATGATATATTGATATATATTAAAACAACTCCATGTTCGATTCTTTTAAGTAAATTTGCTCATTTTTATAGTTTTCATAGGAGTTTAATAATGGGATTGTAATTAATTAATTTCTTTGAAACTTTGTCTAGTTATTTTTACGTGAGTTGCCCTATATTATGAGGAAAAAATGTTTCGCCCTACTATTTGACCTTTTCGTGTACGGATTAACATTCCGGTATTGATTCGTATTGGCAGATGTCCCAGTTTTGACCATATTTATCGCTAAATGGCCTCCGTTAATGATCTGAAAGCTTCAACTAGTTTCCCTCTTGTGACTGTTCGATACTTTTTTTAATAAGTCATTTTCAATTATATAGATCTATATGAATACTCGAACGAGGTATACAGTGAGTGGGTATAGGCGAGCAATCTGTAACGACTTACTTTAACTTCTTGTCCAGTGTCCCTATACAAGGTTTGAGCGAAATAGCGGAAGAAAATACTTAACTTCTTATTAATAAATCGATCGGATTCTGCAGAGAAGTGGACAATTAAATCAGTATAACAAAACACATCCGATTTTCGATGCATATACATGTAGCTGTATATATTTATATGAGCAAATAAATGAATGCTGCCTATAAAGTAAATGCTATAACATTTGAAAAAATGATATATTTAATCATTTTATATGAAATATTAGTTAATATCGATAAAAACAGACGTGTAATTTATCTCGTATAATAAGCTGTTACAGTCAGGTCGTCTTTGTCAATGCTACGTATATATACAGGAACCCTGTTACAATTTAGAATTCAAACAAGAAATGAATGAAATACAGAGTACATAATTGTTTTTGTTTTTGTTTTGCTTAGCCCCAAACACATTATTTCAGACTGGTCCCGTAGGCCGAGTAGTTGGAGCCTCCGCCCCGGAATCGGGAGGTCGCGACAAACCAAAGTCGTAAAAAATGGTACTGGTATATAGCTCCTTTGCCTGATATTATAAGGGTAGTTACAGAAATGGTTGGCCCGGTGCCAGGATAATGTGACTGGTTGTGGTATCATGCCATATGTCTACGGCATGACACTGCAGTGTGTGGCAGCACTATATCTATCTCAAGAAGACATCGTCTCCAAATGACGGAAATACGGAACGTTAAACTCAATAAACAAACATTATTTCAGCAATTGTTGGGCTTTGCTTAAAGAAGACAGATATAACGCTGCTTAATTGTTAAATTATTCCGCAGACAAGTGGCTTGATACCACACCCAGTCAAATGACTGGTGCATTAGAACTACCCTTTTAAAGCTGAGCGACAAGCAAGGCAGGTATACCTACTAGTATATACTATTGAGTTTCAAAATCGGCTAAAAATCATAATCAATGATCGGAAATAATCAGATAAGACTTTTCGATCAATTATCAACTATGTAATCGATTTGTTAACCATCCCTTTTATGCAGAATGTGACTTAAATTTGAACGGGAAAAAAATCTTGATTTAATAGACACATATACTATAAAAGTATGTTTGTTACAAGAGACAAAAATTAACCGGCTACTAATGCAAGATTGGAAAATAAGTGGAAAAATAAGAGGATTTTTTTTCTAAAGGAATTCAGAAATAGAGCAGATTTAGTGTTAACGAATATTGTTTCTTTTTCTTGGTACACATACTCTTAATTACCGGCAAGGAGAGAAATTAAAGGAATCAATTATGAAGTGACACAATCGATGATGCCAACCTCGGCAGCTTTCGATCAATCATCGATTACAATCGATCTTCGTTTAATCTCTACTATACCATATTTATTTTTATTACTAAATTTGGTGTTTCTCAGCAGTAGATCGAACTTACGACATTCCGGTAGGGCTGTTATCACCAGCGGAACGGTAAGGTGAGAGAGAGATGATGATCATTACCTACGGAGCATGAGGATATTATGCAATTATTATACAAGAGGCTGTTGCAATATTTCATAATATTGAAAACGACCCAGACATAGGGAAACCCCAACATACTGACAGAAGGTAATAATCTCACACATTCATTCTCCCTCAGTTTTCATATTCAGAAGTGTAAGGACTCTCCAAAGTCGGTGAAACCCAGGAATCAAGTTGTTCCAGAATTGTAAAAAAAAAAAAAAAAAAAATCAGGGTTTTGTGGATCTTTTCCTTCTTACTTTAATGTAAATTTGACCCCTGACCAATTGTTCTCAAGGGTTAAAAGGCACCATTTCTGAAATTTCAAGGGTCAAAATCCTGACTCCAGAGTCAAAGGAGAGCCCTGACTGTGATTTTTTTTTCTAGAATAGCTACTGATCTGAAACTCATATCATCGTTTTGAAGTCACAGAATGTTTGAATTCAGATATTGAATCTATGTTTTAAAGTAAAATTAAAATGAAACATAAGATTTGATCTTTTCTTATTGGCTAGGCAACTTCATCTGTCCCCGAAAAAAAAATAAAGAAAAATAAAACGAGTTTCGTTTAAAATAATGGAAATTGAATGACATTGATCTAGTGCACCAAAGTACTTAGTGGAATATGGGTCGACCAGGTGAACTCTTTACCTGATGGGCTTGAGCTGGGGCCAATTTCATGTTCGCTTTTGCAAATATTTGAATATGCTTTTATCAACCTATCTTTACACAGCCAGCACTAATGGATCCCAAGTGTTTTTATAACATACCATGGTGTGGTCGATTTTAATATCAACGTGATTCATGTCAAGAAATGTATTTAATGTAGTACTTGCAGAGAGAGAGAGAGAGAGAGAGAGAGAGAGAGAGTTGTAAGGTGTGTAAATTGTGTGTGTGTGTGTGTGTGTGTGAAGCAACAGAGTCAAAGGGGATGGGCTCTGTTTGCCATATTTCACTTTATCACAATGGAAGTGGTTATTCAAAGACCTCAATAAACTACAGGTATTAAAACAGTGTCCTCAAATTTCAAAGATTACTACTGGTCCTAAAAATATTTTTTTTTTTAAGTTGGGCAGTTGCTTTGCTCCAGAGAAAAAAATATCCCCAAGGGACAGCTAGCTTACTATGTTGGACTTAGATTATTAAACATGAGATTATTCTCACACTGCAAGTATTATTCCCTCCCTCTCACACACACACATTGGATAAACAAACGTGGATATGTCCTCACAGTTTGCAAGATTTACTCTTTCTCCTTCCTTCAGTCACACTAACATGGATATTTTCTCACATTGCAAGAGTTACTTCCCCTACCTCTCTCTCTCAAACACACACAGACAAGGGAATGATCTCCTATTTTCATCTCAAATGATCTTTTTAATATTTATTTATTGAAGTAAACAGGTTACAGAAGAGTCATCCTATAAAGACATAATGAATAACAACAAAAAACAGTTATAAATTTTTGACATTCTTTTACTACATCAAGATCATAATTTTGTGCCAAGTATTCAAAACAAAATTTTAAACAAATGTATAATGTAAAATTCTTAGAAAAATCATGTTTCTTCTTGTTGCCATATTTAAAACATGAACATGAGCAATGGATTTCTTCTTTTAAATGTTTATGGTCCACAATATAATGGTTCCAGAATATATTCAAGTCACTGTCATCTCCCAAGTTTGAACATGGTTTTGTGATAAAATCTTGTGATGAAATTTCATTAACAGCATATACCGGTAATAAATATATAAAATATAAACATGAACTTGGTGTAAAAATGTATGTAATATTTAGTACATTAATTTGGTTAGCTCTATACACACTTCTATTAAAAGTGAATATAATTAAAAGATTACATGTATCACCCTGGCTAATCAAAGAACCAGTGTGCAAACACACACACACAACATCAAAATAGTCTATAAAATGTCTAGAGGGTTTAATTGTCCATTCGTCAGCTATTAATGATCTCTTCGAAGTTGTCTGGCAAAGAGGCCCCAACATTAATAAAGAGGCTCTTAAGAACGTTAAGCTCTTTTGTGAGCAAGTCCACTTTCTTCTGCAGTTTTTCGTTTTCACTACAAAGATCTGACACTCTTTTCTCAGTCTCGCCCTGTCTGAGCTTGGCCTTTTCACGACTTTTACGCACAGCCACGTTATTCCTTGCACGCTTTTCAAAGTATTCTGAAGTGTTTTTTGGTGGTTCACGCTTTCTGTTGCGAACTGGGCCACCCGCAGATGGCTTTCGTCCGGGTTTGCGACACTCGTAGACGATTGGAGACTTTGGTGAAGAACCACGAGAGCTTCCCGAATATGTTGATGAAACACTTGTTGTTTGCTGCCGGGATGTCCGTGTAGACTGGCTGGGTGAAGCAGCAAATGTCTCCTCAACTTTGACAGCGCTGGGGATTGCGCCTTGGCAAGGAGAAGCGGCAAACGCCTCCTCGATCTTGATCTCGAGGGGACTGGGCCGCTGACAAGCAGTGAGATCAAGGTCCTCAGACTTGATCGTCAAGATCTGCCTGCTGTTGTTGTGGTTGGAAACGACTTCGTCAGAATTAGTCATGCAGACTCCTTGTACAGTTTCTGGCACAAACTGAAAAAAGTAAATAAAACATACATTTTAAGGATGGTTGCAAATTAATTTCATTTAATCTGTGAAAAATGAATTAATATTTGTAAGCAGACTATCCTCTTTAAAAAAATGTATAATTTTTCAATTGCTTACAAAATCTAAAACATTCAGTTCATTCATTCATTCCCAGTTGTTGCTTGTTATTGAGTGTTCCAATTCTTGACCCGAATATTGATCACGTGCTATTTACGTCATGCATACGTATCACTTCTATTATAATCTAACAGCATATTTTAATCATGACATTTAACAAAATGAACAGAAACTTAAAAAAAATCTAAAATAATTATCTTATTCAATAATTATAACTAAATAAATGATTCAAACTCATCTTACCTTAGAAATATCCGTAATATTCTGGTTGACGGAGGTGTGTCCGCCTTCGAGAAGTTCAAGGTCACTCGAGTTAAAGCCGAACAAGTTATCAATAGTAATCGGTCCGCCAACCGTTTCCAATGCAGGAATCGCAGTGTTGATTAATTCCTGAAGATCTACCACGGCGTTTTCCAAGGTAGGATCGAGAGCAATATGGTGGTCACTCTCCTCTGTGAATGTAAACACAGACTTAGTAAAGTCTTTACTAATTATGTCAGGAGATCCCTCTTCATACATTCGTGGAGATTCCATCACTGTAGAGGCTGATCCTGGGGTGCTGTTTGATTGGCATGATGAGTCTATCAAAGTATCAGCGAAAGAAAAATTAAAATTCTCCAGACCTGCGGTTTCTTGAAACACACTTAAAGAATACAGCGTGACACGCTTTTCGATTTTTCCTCACAGATTAGTGTGTTAATTTAGAAGTGCGTGATACGACTGTATATTTCGCAATAACCTGACAGAGGGAGAGCGCTAACTTATATACAGTCCAACCAAAATTCGACCGAATCACATATTCCTACGCAGCACCGGTATTTTCCATGGAAATTAACAAAAACATGTCTATTTCAAAAGATTCTTGTCCGAAAACAATAGAATTTCATGAAATATAAGGGGTTTTAATATGTTTCAAATGCAAAAAGTATTTTTATTGAAAATCAATTGAGTTTTTTTAGGAATTATTTTGCATGATTACAATGTTATGACGTCAATCACAGGGTATCCTTACTAAAAATAGCATATGAGGTAATGGAAGAATAGCTTCTCGTCTAAAAATAGGTGTTAGTAATGTACGTATGGTATCCTTTCATTCAGTTTGACGTCATAGCGGCCTGTCAAAAATTAGGTTATTTGCCACTGACCTAATTTAATTGATAAACATGAAAAAAAGTTGAATTAATACCATTGACTAATTTTCATATTTCATTAAAACTTTTCTGTAACAATAAACATGATTTTAACTCATCTTGAAAAAAATAATATTGAATATATTTTGTGCGGAAGTAGCAGGTGCCCCTATTCCGCATATATCGATAAACACAGGCTATTATTGGTTGTTAACAATAAATTGCGTCAAGATAATTTTACAGACTTGAACTTAGTCTTACAATTTTGATACTTTTCGGAGTTATTTAGGAGGTAAGTGATCCAATACGTCAATTAACTTTAGGAGTGATTGAAGCCGTATTGAGAGACATCATATGTAGCGGCAATCCTTGTTGCATTTAGAAGAAAGAAGCAAATAAGATTGCAACATTTTAAGGCAGCCATTTAACATGACCGGTATATTTCTCTACTTAATTTTACCTTTCACGTTTTACATACAGCCTCTTTATTGTCTCCGTATATATATCCACATCATCTGTAGCAAAATGAACTCTATGAAGACTCTAACAGAGCCTGTATGGCCAGTATTGTTGTAAAGTTCGCCTTTGTTGACACATTTCCCTATGGTTTCATTCGATTGCGCAACTTTCTGGGTCAGTGTCTTGTTTAGCATTTTCTTGCATCAGATTCATTTCTGGTATATACAGATCAAAAATTGTTTACAGCTCTTTTATTTTGTTCAAACTTTTGAATGGATACACGAATATTTGAAGCTGCTATCATATTGATGTATGTTTTGTTTGGCACACGAGCCAATCTATACACAATCTAAATTTATTATTTTTGGTTTCCATAATTTGTTGATTTTTTCCATTAAGTGTTTTGATGCAGTCTTTCAGCAAAAAATAGTGCATAATAAGGATGTTTCTTAACCATTTATTCAACTTTCTCTTTCAGATCAATGCCAGAATTATTGTAGCATTCGGTAACTGACGCTCAGACATCTCATGAAAATGCCAATGAAGAAATCCCATGTTGCAAGTGAAAGCTCAGATGATTCTGATGTCCATTCTCCGAAGGAAAAGCGTGTGAAACTGGACAAAGCCAGTGACGATTACCTTGCACGAAGGGAACGAAATAACATTGCTGTCAGAAAAAGCCGAGAAAAGAGCCGTCAGAAGGCAAAGGAAACCATAGCTCAGGTGACCAAACTGAGGCAGGAAAATGAGATGCTCGAGCAGAAAGTTACCATTCTATCCAAGGAATTAAGTGTATTAAAGGACTTGTTCTTAGCTCATGCTGGCAGTGTTGCTATCGACAAATCCCCTGCCCCGCCACCCACGGTTGTTACTGTCCAGGTGACAGCATCAGACCACCAATACTCTGCAATGAAGCCTGAAAATTGACTCAGGGTCAATATGTTAACATTAGACATTACATATTTCATCTCAGACAGAGAATTTATTTTACTTCTGTGTTTTATGTATGTTGTACTAATGGTCGACCATGAAGTTGCCATGTTAAGACATTATTTTTCTCGTGGAAAGTCATGACACATCGTCATGCTCGTGACACGTTAATCTCTGATAGAATATAGGAATTTAAAAAATTAACCTTCATCCACCATGTATATGATGAACTCTAGCTACAAGACTGTATCTCGTACAGTTGGTGGTGCAACATTTGACTCTTACTCTACATTGCTGGTTTTTATAATACATGTCATTTAACTGTGTTCGTCACTCCAGCCTTTTTGCAAGATTATATGTTGAAATAAAATGTTATTATATACCGACTGTACTTGAAATTCTGTCAGATTGACAGTTATTTATTTTCGTACAGTGCATCCCATCACTTCATGAGACTATACCGGTAAAGCATACAATATTTTGTTAAAGAACATATAGTTCATTAGTAATATTGTGCTTTGTATTATAAACTGTGAATATTAAAAAAAATATCAATGCATGGCTGTGTTTTGTTTTCTCCAGATATATTTCTTGTACCTCTGCTTTTTAGAAAAAGTAGGGGAAGAT
>CM037783.1:29989233-30039233 GCA_021229015.1 Solen grandis | reverse complement strand
ATACCACCGTAATTTTTGGCACAGATAATACATTTGTGTTTAAGGACGAGAAAAATAAGCAAAATGTCTTTAATTATCCAAATCTTATCTGAAAACACTAATGATTTTTATCTAATGATTATATATTTAGGTGAATGCTCAAGACGATAGTGGGGTTCTGGTAGGTAACTGGTCAGGAGATTATAAAGATGGCGTGTCGCCACTAAAATGGACCGGAAGTGGGGCTATATTGGAACAGTTTTACCAGAATAAGGAACCCGTGCAATATGGACAATGCTGGGTGTTTTCAGGCTTGGTTACAACTGGTAGGTGTGCTATATACTCCATGCCGTTGGGATTGTGGAAACCTCGCTTTACCACCCCACATTGGGGGAGAAGTCAATGCGTTAGCCACTGGACATTCTTGGTTGTTATCTGTCTTCCTGGAATATAGAATAAACACAATAAAGATTCGTGAATGGCAGATCCAGTATAGGGAAAATGTCTACGGCATGATACCGCAATGTGGCATTATAACATTTGGCTAAATAATCAGCACCCAATCAGTTAAGATATAGTCGACATCCTGTGTTGGTCGCATATCCCAATGTAAAATCATTTTAACATGCATGTAAATCACATGTTTGAAGTTACATAAGAGCCATTCGCGTACCCCTGATTAAAGCCTATTTGCACATGGTGCTTTGATCTGCCAAAATGTATTATTAAAAAGGTTCTGCATATTTTAATTTTAGAGATAGGGAGATCTTAGTATGGTCGTAAAAGTTGTATCCTCTTACTTTACATTTAAACTTATTTATTTTACGTTGATGAAGAAACAAGTTCTTACAACTTATCCCTCTCGACAGTTCCTGCGTTGCACCAGTACTTTGCGCCTTGGATGGTCATGATGATGAAAACTCCTCACCACCCCCCTATCTGGGTTCAAACCCGAAACCTTAGGATCCACAGTTGTGTATGTTACCACTGGACAACGGTACCCTTTTATAGAGTTGTTCAAGGCGAAAAATGTGTAAACAATTTTGTTCCCCTAAACAGTGTGTCGAGCCCTAGGGTTGCCATGTCGTAGTGTAACAAACTTCGCCTCTGCCCACGACACGGACGGCAGTATCTCGATTGATTACCACTTCGACAAGGACGGGAATGCAATGAAAGGGGCAAATAGTGACTCCGTTTGGTAAGTCAAATAGTGACTCCGTTTGGTGAGTTAAATAGTGACTCCGTTTGGTGAGTAAATAGTGACTCCATTTGGTGAGTCAAATAGTGACTCCGTTTGGTGAGTCAAATAGTGACTCCGTTTGGTGAGTTGATAGTGACTCCATTTGGTAAGTCAAATAGTCATTCCATTTGGTGAGTCAAATAGTTACTCCGTTTGGTGAATTAAATAGTGACTCCGTTTGGTGAGTCAAATAATAATTCCGTTTGGTGAGTCAAAAAGTGACTCCATTTGTTGAGTCAATAGTGATTCCGTTTGGTGAGTCAAATAGTGATTCAGTTTGATGATTCAAAAAGTGACTCCGTTTGGTGAGTCAAATAAGGATTCCGTTTGGTGAGTAAAATAGTGATTCCGTTTGGTGAGTCAAATAGTTATTCTGTTTGGTGAGTCAATAGTGATTCCATTTGGTGAGTTAAAAAGTGACTCCGTTTGGTGAGTCAAATAGTGACTCCGTTTGGTGAGTTAGATAGTGATTCCCTTTGGTGAGTTAAGTAGTGATTCCATTTGGTGAGTTAAGTAGTGATTCCATTTGGTGAGTTAAATAGTGATTCCCTTTGGTGAGTTAAATAGTAATTCCTTTTGGTGAGTTAAATAGTAATTCTCTTTGGTGAATCAAATAGTAATTCCGTTTGGTGAGTCAAATAGTAATTCCGTTTGGTAAGTCAAATAGTAATTCCGTTTGGTAAGTCAAATAGTAATTCCGTTTGGTAAGTCAAATAGTGATTCCTTTTGGTGAGTTAAATAGTAATTCCCTTTGGTGAGTTAAATAGTAATTTCTTTTGGTGAGTTAAATAGTATTCCCTTTGGTGAGTCAAATAGTGACTTCGTTTGGTGAGTCAAATAGTAATTCCGTTTGGTGAGTCAAATAGTGATTCCGTTTGGTGAGTCAAATAGTAATTCCGTTTGGTGAGTCAAATAGTAATCCGTTTGGTGAGTCAAATAGTGATTCCGTTTGGTGAGTAAAATAGTGATACCCTTTGGTGAGTCAAATAGTGACTCCGTCTGGTGAGTCATATAGTAATTCCGTTTGGTGAGTCAAATAGTGATTCCGTTTGGTGAGTTAAATAGTGATTCCATTTGGTGAGTCAAATAGTGACTCTGTTTGGTGAGTCAAATAGTGACTCCGTTTGGTGAGTCAAATAGTGACTCCGTTTGGTGAGTTAAATAGTGACTCCACTCGGTGAGTCAAATAGTGACTCCATTTTGGTGAGTCAAATAGTGACTCCATTTGGTGAGTCAAATTGTGATTCTGTTTGGTGAGTCAAAAAGTGATTCAGTTTGGTGATTCAAAAAGTGACTCCGTTTGGTGAGTCAAATAGTGATTCCGTTTGGTGAGTAAAATAGTGATTCCGTTTGGTGAGTCAAATAGTGATTCTGTTTGGTGAGTCTAATAGTGATTCCATTTGGTGAGTTAAAAAGTGACTCCGTTTGGTGAGTCAAATAGTGACTCCGTTCGGTGGGTTAAAAAGGGACTCCACTTGGTGAGTCAAATAGTGACTCCATTTTGGTGAGTCAAATAGTGACTCCGTTTGGTGAGTCAAATAGTGATTCTGTTTGGTGAGTCAAATAGTGATTCCATTTGGTGAGTCAAATAGTGACTCCATTTGATGAGTTAGATAGTGATTCCCTTGATGAGTTAAGTAGTGATTCCATTTGGTAGTTAAGTAGTGATTCCATTTGGTGAGTTAAATAGTGATTCCCTTTGGTGAGTTAAATAGTAATTCCGTTTTGTGAGTCAAATAGTGACTCTGTTTGGTCAGTTAAATAGTGACATCATTTGGTGAGTCAAAAAGTGACTCCGTTTGGTGAGTTAAATAGTAATTCCGTTTGGTGAGTCAAGTAGTGATTCCCTTTGGTGAGTTAAATAGTAATTCCGTTTGGTGAGTTAAATAGTAATTCCGTTTGGTATAAAGTTCCTTGAACAATAGTAATTCCGTTTGGTAAGTCAAATAGTAATTCCGTTTGGTAGTAAATAGTAATTCCATTTGGTGAGTTAAATAGTGATTCCCTTTGGTGAGTTAAATAGTAATTCCGTTTGGTGAGTTAAATAGTAATTCCGTTTGGTAAGTCAAATAGTAATTCCATTTGGTAAGTCAAATAGATCTTTGGATAAATAGTAATTCCGTTTGGTAGTCAAAAGTAATCTTTTGGTAGTAAATGTATTCCTTGTTTTGGTGAGTTAAATAGTAATTGCCTTTGGTGAGTTAAATTGTAATTCCGTTTCGTGAGTTAAATAGTGATTCCCTTTGGTGAGTTAAATAGTGACATACGTTTGTGAGTTCAAATAGTATTCCGTTTGGTAGTCAAATAGTGATTCTTTGGTGAGTTAAATAGTAATTCCTTTGGTGAGTCAAATAGTAATTCCTTTGTGAGTAGTTAAATAGTATTCCTTTGGTGAGTCAAATAGTGACTTGTGATCTGTTCGTTGGTGAGTCAAATAGTAATTCCGTTTGGTGAGTCAAATAGTATTCCGTTTGGTGAGTCAAATAGTAATACGTTTGGTAAGTCAAATAGTGATTCCGTTTGGTGAGTAAAATAGTGATACCTTTGGTGAGTCAAATAGTGATCCTTCTGGTGAGTCAAATAGTATCCTTTGGTGAGTCAAATAGTAATTCCGTTTGGTGAGTCAAATAGTGACTCCGTTTGGTAGTTTAAATATGATTTCCTTTGGTGGTCAAAAAGTGATCATTGTGTGATTAAAAGTGAAATCCAATTGTTGAGTAATATGAACAAACCATTATGGTGAGTAAATAATAATTTCAGATAGGGTGAGTAATAAAGTGACCGAGTTGTATAACGAAATGATTTGCGTTTTTTAAAAAATGGAATAACGTAGAATATCAATATACATTCCCCGTATATAAAAAGATGAAAATCAAGTTGCAATGTAATATGCAACAAGAAAGCATCAGTGGCAATGCAAAATAAATAATAATTTCAAGAATACGGACGTAAGAATAAAGTCAGAGTGTAGTAAACGGGAAAATGTTTTGCTGTTTTTTTCCATAACAACATGAATAACAGTAGAATCATCATCATTATTATCATCATCATCATTATCATCTCATCATCATCATCATCATTATTATCATCATCATCATTATCATCATCCTTATTATCATCGCCATATCATCCGTACCGTCACAATCAGCAAAACTATGTGATGAGTATATTAACTTTATTTGTTCTGTCAACTTTTCGCAGCTCTATCTTTTTCTTGATTATATTATATTTGTATATAATTCTAAATAATAACTTTACGACGAAAGAAATATATAGAAATTACAGGGTATTATTAATTACAATTATATTGTTGTGAAGTTAATAGCAATTTCATACATTATTTAATATGAAGTTTTTTTTGGGGGTGGGGGTTGGGGGGGTCTTGTTTTTCTTTTTGTTTTTTTAGTTTTTTAGTTGTTTTTTTTTGTTGTTTTTTTTAGTTGCTTTTTTATTGAACGTTTGCTTGTCTGTAGGTCTAACGCCCAGCCGACACAATTTGAGCCATATGGGGATTATTTCTACTTGTGTCAGATATAGTGCATCACGCCGTAGACATGTGGCATGATACCACACCCAGTCACATTTACCTTACACCGGGCCAGCTAGACCTGGAACTATCCTGTATATGCTAAGCGCCAAGCAAGGACCGAATTGTCATATTTAACAACTTGGTATATCTCAGTCGGAGATCGAACCCAAAACTTCACTCCCGAGGCAGACACTCTAACCCTTAGGCCACTTGGGACAGTGTACATGTATTTTTAAACTTTTAACTGGCATTTCTTATAAATAAATAAATAAATAAATAAATAAATAAATAAATAAATAATTACTCTACTACACTCAGGAATTTCCACGTATGGAACGACGCTTGGATGGCCAGACCGGATCTGCCCGCAGGATATGGGGGATGGCAGGCAATAGACGCCACGCCACAGGAGACTAGCGATGGTTTGTTTTCTTTAATATACATTCTAAAATAAAACAAACGTGTTTTCTCAAATGTTGGTTTGATATTCGCTGAAATATTTTTACTTCTTTGAGAAACAAATATTGTGTAATTTGTATATTAGGATGGAATTTTTGTAAAATGTTTACATTAAAATAATAATACTTTCTATTAATTCAGTTAAATAAATCTATAGTTTCCTATTTTTCAACTAAGGCGTCTATTGCATGGGCCCTGCATCACTGGAAGCAATCAAGCGTGGCGAAGTTGATCAGCCGTACGATGGACGGTTCGCTTTCTCCGAAGTGAATGGTGATAAAATTTACTGGAGACTTCAAGAAGATTATTCATTCAAATGTATTGGTGTACGTCATTCAGGGTAAATAAATTATATTTTAATCCATCTCGTATATGGAAAACATTACTTTCTTGCATGCCAATTAATGTTGCCAAAATTCAGCTAAATATAAATAACAACAAAATATTTTAAAAAAAATGATTTGTGGTTTTGATTGGGATTAAAGTAATGGAGAATTTACGAATCATTATCTGTGAAGCGTTTCATTCTGACACAGATAAGAACGTCTCTTGCACTGCAATCGGCGGAGTATTAACGCACTGTAACAGTCATACGAAAACGGTGAACAGACTATTATATTGTAAAGATATTAAATATTTTTTAGCGTTCGGCCCTGTGCATACAAGAGATGTGTTCTGATAAAAAAAAACGTTATCAAAAAACTATAGTTCAATCAGGATACTTTATAAAGAAAAAGCATATAGTTCAGCTAGTCACACAATGGTATGTTACTTTTTTCCCGTAGGTATATAGGAATATCTACCAATTAAAACCGTAAGGGTAGTTCCAGGACTGGTTGACCCGGTGTCAGGATAATGTGACTTGCTGTGGTATCATGCCATATGTCTACGGCGTGATACTGCAGTGTGGCAGCACTTTATCTGTCTCGAGTAGACGTCGTCCCAAATGACTGAAATACTGTCGGTGGGACGTTAAAGCCAACAAACAAAATTTTGAACAATGCATAAATGACAGTTAGAAATATATTTGCTTTAAGATTTTACTTAATCACTTTCATTGATGAAATTGCTGCTACATATGGAGCCATGTATTTTTATTTCATATCTGTTTTTTTTTGTTTGTTTTTTTTTTTGTTTTTTTTTGTCTATTCGTGGAGTGATTAAATCATGTATATTTTCGGTTTATACATTTACTGTGAAATCATTAATTTTCGTGGGACACTTATTTTCGTCGATTCCGTGATAGGTTATATCAACGAATATTAATCACAACAAAAACTTGTCTTTTATATAGACCTCGCGTTTTCTAGAACATCAATCAACGAATAAATATACCCACGGAATTTAATGTCGACGAAAATTAACAAAATTTTACAGTAATTGTGAACTGAGAAATGGGTGGGTAGGTAGGCAAAATTATGTTCTTTTTTTTCTGACCAGATTCGTACCAGATAAAAATAGGTAAAACAAAAATAGCAGATTACCCGATAATTTTATTTTTTTTTTGAGGTCAGCGGGGTTTTTTAGGGTTGGTGGGGCGAGGGGAAAACCAACAATTTATCAAAGGTGGCCTTACGACATTGAAATTAGACCTGAATTATCCTATGTTCAAAAATAGGGTTGGAAAGTATATAAGTACGAAACGGCCATTCGGGAAAGCGACCTGGAGAGAGGGAGTAGGTAGAGACGCAGATAGGGAAGATATCACACACATGTACAAGTTTCCTGAGGGTGAGTAACTTATCGGAAATGGCAGTTATGTAAAGCCCTTAAATATATATGACATAACCTTTGTACACGAAATGGAATAAAGGATCATATGTTATAATCGTGGTACAGCGATGTGAATAACTCAAGTAGAATTTCATATTATTGTTTATATAAACATGGACTTGAAACAGAAAGATACTTAAATAACCAAATAGCAAATGACACTGGTAAAATTCAGACTATTCAAATAATTTAGGAATCGAAACCTAAAGGTACATTTATACTGAACGACACCAACGCATCTGTCTCCAATGCAACATGGGAATGGTTGAAGATCAATACCATGTTTATTAGTATGTCCTAAATACAGGGATTTAAGAAAACAATTTTTCCAACCGTATTTTTGTATGTGGCCCAATAAGCAAAAATTCTTGTCTCCTCTTATGTTTTCAGATACTACACAAATTAATAACTAATGTGGCACAATATGCATTTTTCACATTTCAATAAAGAAATAATAAATTGTTGAATTATGTCGTTTCTATATCTATGTAACCCTTTAAGCGCTAGTTGTTATTCTGAGAAAAGTATTAATACATGAATTCAGTGTTGCACTACTTTTCATATCATATGTACATGTATTTGATTGCTATAGATGTTTTGAATGTTTAATGCCAATAAACAATATGTTATGTTATATACCGAGAAAAAGATGAAGCACGTGCAAAGCATATATACTCGGCAAAAATGTCTTGCAACACTGAGGTTTTTGATAATTATTTCTAATAATCTATAATAATCAAATATAAACTACCGGTATATACCAAATGAAAAAAACAACAATCTGTGATCATTCTTTTGGCATTTCTTTTAAGGGAATTTCGAGGGGAGAATTTGTTTTTTAAGGCTATAATGGAAACAGTCAGAAAACGGAAGATTTAAAGCGACTTAGACTCATTAAAAACAACAGTAAAATAATCGTATTTTTTTGGATAAAAAGCAAGCATATATAATACAAGAAACGCACAATAATAGATGGCAATGTATAAAAATATCTAGAACAAATTAAGTCTAAAATTTTTTCTTTAAATAGAGCCCCCAAAAAGAATGCAATACTTCATTATTTAAAAATAACAAATCTGCAACTATCATTGAAAAAAGACTTTTATAATGTCGGGATTTTGACGAATTGCCAATATCCTACGTTTGGGTTTTATACTAAAATAATGAAATTAATGTTAAAAATTCCGTTAGGTCTGCCCGCCACTCCCCGGGCAAAACATTGCTAGGTGCTTTACTTAACTTTCATTCTTTTCTTTATTACATTTTATCTTTTTTTTTATTAATCTTTTATATGTTAATTGAATAAGATTTACCACTCCAAAAATGTCCCCAGCTAGATTCGAAACCGCGACCTAACTTTTCACCGCCCTGCATATAACTAGCGCGACAGTTGATACACTAACATACATGTGCATATTTAGGCCACAATTAAAAAAAAATCCTTTGTAGTGTTCCTACCTGCCCATCAAAATGGACCCTACTCGATTATTTTAGGCTTTTGAGTTGAATATTTTTATATGTGTATTTTTGTGTCCATTCCGAAGAAAAAAAGCACTTTCAGCTATATTTTTATCATTTGAAAAAAAAGTATCAACCTTCCTACCCACCCTTGTAATTCAGGTCTTAGCACTACAAACAAACATTTTTTAATGATGGCCTTTTAGGCAATTACAACTGATGAAATTGCAGTTGTTTATGTTTCAAATATCTCCTAATTAATTGTGACTTACTCATTAGCATATTTACGTTTTATTTCCGTTTATTGTACACGTTATTTCCAGCATAAATTATTTGCACGTTTCAATTCGGTTTCGACTGCCATTATGAAACCGTACTAAATATACATAAGAATTAACATCACTAGGTGAAAAAAAGAGACCTACAGTAAAACTTTGTTCGCTCGACACCCGCACGCTCGCCTACCATGTGACGGTCGAACATATTTCTCGGTCCCGGCGAATTCCCTATTTATTTTAACTAAATATACAACCCTTGGCTCGACCACCGATCGCTCGATGGCTCGTCACTATCATACTGTTCCTTGGTTGATCTTATAGCGTAAACAACAATAGATGGCTGGAACACTTCCTGTATAATAGTCCGTGTGTCTCAGAAGCTTTGAAATTATCAGTGCGTCTAGGTCATTTTGATTTTCGTCAGGACGGTTCTCACCTTTCTGGCGCGTGACTGCTAATCCTTTGTTCAATCAATTAGGCTAAACAAACTGAGAACATGTGGTCGGCCAATTAAAGCATATAATCTGACTTAAAGAGGACCCGAAACTTAATTGCATTTACATAATTATTCGGCGATTGGCCTAGAATATATAAATTGCACACACATACACAGAAATACTATAATGTATTGAAAACGCTCTCCAAGCAAGAGTTGACGATGTTAATATTGCTTCATACAATTCGTCATTGAATTAATCGTCGTTTCTGTTTCCGCTCAGTAAGAAAGAAAACAAACTCACTAATCACATTTTATTTATAAAGATAAGACAGCAAATGTTAGAATTTACGTGTACATGTTTTTCACAAATATACAGGTAAATAGAACAGAGAAAACTGTTTAACAATCTGGAAATTGACTGGTGAAATTAACGATATCGAATTCATGCACATGTTTATGAGTACATTTTGATACATGACTTGGCTCGAACAACCGATGGCTCGCCCTTTTTTTTATCAGTCCCTAGCGTGTTCGAGCGAACGAAGTTTTACTGTATATCTCTGCGTAGTAAAAAGGAGAAAGAAATAAGTTTTATCTAAATATAGTTCCAAAATGTTGTTCCTTGCAGAATGCGTGCTACCATAGAACACAGTTTTTTTTAAATCCCATCCAAAGAAAAAGCAATCGTTGAACGAGACAACATCACGAAAGCTCCCCGTCCCACTACGGACCACCTTTAAGTTTGGTTACGTTCTATACCTATAACGGCATATTACGTTCTGTGACGTCTTGTTGCGTTCACCCCGTTTTACCACGGCCTACTATGTTCTAAACCGTACCGTGACTGCCGTGGCGAATTTTTTAACATTCTAAAAATCTGGCCCGGCATCCACGGTGATCACGGCCTCTTACGTTTGCCCATCTTGTTCTCCCACGTTTTCTCACGGATTCCCCGATTTGTCCACGGTGGCTTGAAACGTGGTCACCGTGGCCGCTGGGAACATAGTGTAAACGCATCATTAGCGCTTGAAATCGCAAGACAGGGTATACATTGAATTGTATAAGCTTGCGAGATATTGTACTGTGATTTCGTTTTGCATCCTGTCCTTGTCGCGGAGAAATGATGATGCCGAAGAGTTTGAATCATAATGTTGAAAAATTACGAATATGATCGTTAAATGTGATCAATTATTACTACTATGTTGCGATGTTGCCTTACATCTATGTAAAAAAAAATCGTTCTTTTTCTGACGTTGGTGTTTGTAACTCGATTGACTATGAGTTCAGCTTTCCAAAAATATACTGGTCATATACGATTATATGGAAGCTGGAATATAATCAACAAAACCCACAGTGTTGCAAGACATATGTCAAGTATATAAAGTTTTGCTTTGGAATCCACTAGGTGAATTGTCTCTTTATTTATTTTTTGCAGCTTGTATATAAAGTTAAAGAAAGCGGTGAAGTGGATAGAAATGAGATTGAAGCACTTTTTTGAATATATATACAATATATACGGTTATTTACCGATAGAATTGATATTTTGTTATTTGCTTGAAACCGACAGGTTCTCCCGAAGAAAGGGCAGCGGTCAGACAAGCAAACATACACGCTAAACGCATTACTGGCAAGGAGGATGCATATGAAACGGGACCACAGGTACGACAATAAGGGTCAAGTGGGGTTGTGGTGGCGGGGGGGGGGGGGGGCTTTCACAGTCTTGAGTGAATACAATAGAAGTTCACTTGATGCTACTGTGAGTTTTGTTTCAGTAACGGAAAATTGATAGCTACCCTTAAAGATCAAAAATGAAAGAGGGTGACAACGCTGAAAATAAGACACACAAAATGGAAAAATGCTTTCATTTACAAACAACTGTGATATATAAAACAAAACTCTAAAATTACAATACACACCTTTAGTTGCCAATCTTTATTACCAATATTGTGCCTATACAGCTTTTTTTACCTGTACATGGAGTGACTTGACGAAGACTTTGCAGACTATATATGATTTATGTTAGTATGCATCAATACCAGGGGCCTCCGTGGCCGAGAGGGTTAAGTCGCTGACTGTAACACTCACTCAGCCTCTCACCGCGTGGGTTCGAATCCCGACAGGGTCATTCGGATTTTCATGTGAGGAAGCATTCCAGCTGGCTTGTGGTAGGTCGGTGGTTCTACCCGGATGCCTCCGTGCATTCGGGGTCTTCCTCCACCTGTAATTAGCTGGACGTCGCTATATGATTGAAATACTGTTGAAGCGACGGTAAGCCCAAATAGTCGAGTCAAGTCATCAATACCATACATTTCAGGATGTATCATTTGAATTAATTGAAATGAGTGGAGGAAACGCTCTCATGGGTCAACCCATTGACGTGGTCCTCAAAATAAAGAACGAAAGCAAAGAGACAAGGATGTTGCACGGCGCTCTTACTATTGCTTCTATGTACTACACCGGCGTTCACCACAGGGTCATAACCAAGAAACGCTTTGACGGAACCAAACTGGAACCAGGGCAAGGTAGATCATTCACTAAATTTTAAAACCCACGTGCAAAACATATGATTTTTACTACTGTTTTACAACTCTGCAACATCACGATGTAAATGAAATATTATGTGCACAGATGTTTACATCTAAAACTGATCTAATAAATTGTGATCATGAAGCATGCTCGTAAATAAGAAATTATATCTAACATAATGTATACATGGTATCGTATTTTTATCACATAGACATGGCTGTATCCTTCTACGTGGAGGCATTTGAGTACCTTGACTACCTGGTGGATCATTGCATGTATAGACTGTCCTGCATGTGTCTCGTGGAGGAGACAGGTCAGACCTTCACCGAGGTGGATGAACTGCGTCTCCGCAAGCCCCATCTGACAGTCAAGGTTGGAAAGACGTCGTTGCACACGTTCTGCGTGCTCTTTGTTTATAGTTCATACCTGTGATCGAATACCTAATATTCAGAGACCGGAAACGTCTTTATAAATCAGGCGTATATATTCCACTAACCCGACCAACCCTATTTTTTTTGTACCGACCCTAATTTTTTTCGTAGCATTCGGTTGCAAAACGCTGTTTTTCGTCAATTCTTTTAAAATAAAAATAAGGTAAACATGGAAAAAGGTTTTTAAAAAAGTTTAGCCGGAGATGTTAGTAAATGTTTGGTTTTCGCCTCAGTGGAAAATGTTGTTTAGGCAAACAGATAATCTTTGAATTTTGCAAACTTTAAAAAATGTATGGTTAAACCGCAGAGGAAAATGTAGCCGTATCATTAAACATTCCTCTAATGCAAGAAGTAATTTTCATTTGGAGCTCTTTTTGATAATGGTTTAAAATCAACCAGTGTAGCAGTAAAAAAAAATACATGGTTCTTTTCATGCAGATATTTTTCTATTTTACATTAAACTGTTTTATTACTTGACTTATTTAAAAAATATATATAGTATCATTTTTTATGGTAATGTAATTTTCTATTGTAAGATATAATTTACTTCTATATATCTCCAATAGAATATGAGATATTTGAAAACGTGACTTTGCAAGAACTGGACAATATGTTGCGTGCTTTTCCGAGATTTAGACTAGTTTCCATTCTTTGCTATATATGTATATTCTTTGATATATAGTTCTTTGCTCTGATGGACATAAAATAAACCTGTCTTAACTGGTCAGCCAATGTACAAGAGAATGCGACCATATAACAAAGATCAAAACTGACCGCTACGTACAGGTTGGCCGCTTAATACAGGTTGCCGCTAATAAAGGTTCAACTGTAATTCTGATTGCCTGTAGTAAATTTAGTTCAGTTATATTTATCTTGACATTGTATTATGGTTAAAACTTAGAAATAAATATTTCAAATAATAGTATCGGTTGACGATTGAGTGTAATTCAACATTAAACAGCAAGACTACTGGCTTAAAGAATTGTAATTATAAAACCATTTTTGTTTGTTATTTGGGGAAATACTGTCCCAGGTATTTTAGTCATTTGGTAAAACCATGTTCATACAGAAACAGACAGGGCTAATATTAATAAAAGCTGATATCAAAAGAAGAAAGAAAATTATCACATAAAACATATCTATATTATTATTATTATTTCTATCACGGAATTTTATCTTAGAACTCGAATGCTTCATAAATTGTATACGTTAATTTTTCGGTTTGCAAATTGCAATTTCAGGCACCGGCTACCGGAAAAGTAGGAGAAGATTTCGAAATAGAAATCTCCTTCGAAAATCCACTTTATATATCACTGTCAGGGGCCGAGCTGAGAGTTGAGGGACCGGGAATGGAGAAACGGCCTCCCTTCAACCTCCGGTAGGTTGGAATAAAACCTTTTCTATTTCAAATCATGTTGAATTTAATTAACTTTTCACCAGCATGAGCAAAGTGACGCATTTCTAAAGTAATAGAAGTATAGAAACAATGTTTTATTCATTTTGTTATATTTCGTTTATTCAATATAGTTATTGTAAAAAACGGAAAAAAAAACATAGATATATTTACAATGTAATTTAAGAGGACTTCTCTCTCTCTTCTTTTCCAGCGAGGTCAAGGTTACAATAAGGCCTAATAAGAAAAAAATGTACTCGTTTCCGCTAACCCGACCTACCCCCCCCCCCCCCCCCCCCTTTTTTTTATTTTTTTATTTGCACCAATCCTAAAACTTTTCATAGCTTTCGGGCTATTACAGGTGCAAAACGCTGTTTTTCGTAACTTCCTTTAAAAAATAAGGTAAAAAGGGGGGAAAAAGTTAAGCCGATCTACCTACCCTATTATTTTCGGAGATGTTAGTGGAAATTTTCTTTTTGCCTGGAGTAAAATTGGAGATGATGAGGATGATTATTGCAAATGTGTATAGAATAACTAAATAAAATCAAAGTAGTTATGAACAAGGAGTTACATTGCTTATTTTTTGTAATTTATAAATATCATTTGTTATTCCTACTAGCATCTAAAGAAAAATCGGAGGTTCATTTACAGTCAAAATGATAATATGTCTACTGAGAAAGAATAGTAAAACGATGTAAAACTTCGTGACACAAAGTGGCAGCCATTATTTAGTGTGGTGAATTTTTCGAGAGAAAAATTGATAAGGGGTTTGTCCCTTTAAAATGTCTAGGACATAACCCAAGGCTGTGATGTTCATGTCTACAGTCTTTTTACTGGAGTTACAGCAGAGAAGGGACACTATATTGTATGCACATAGATTGTGTCTAGTATATATTAGCATATATTATTATATATACAGACAGACGCCCGTGAAATCATCAGATAGTAACTACTCCTGCATTTCATGGCTATGTCACAACTGCTCACAAACATAATCACAAACAAAACCTTATTTTCTTTTGCGTAAACCAGGTCATCCATTGACTAAATAAACTTTTATCCCAGCGCAGCTACTGTCTAGCTTGTAAGTCAATTTGAATATATCTGTAAATACCAAAAAGGTCTTTTAATAGGTCATCCATCTTTTTTCAGGAAGGAAATTGTCCAGCCGATGCAGACATATGTGAAGTCCTTCAGGATGACGCCCATCAAGCCGGGAGAATTCGAGATTATCATGTACTACAACTGTAAACAGATCGAGGCTATTACTGGGACCCACGAGATCAAAATCACTGAGTAGATCTCACGCAATGTTAATTTCACTTTGTATGTGTGTCTTCGACTGTGAAGAAACGGGACTACTTTCAAAATTGTATGAAATTATCGCCTCTATGATCTCATTCTGGGTACATGAGATGCAAATATAATTTGTACACACTTAGTGTTCATATGTCTCCTTGTTGCTTGATCATATTGTAAAATGCTTTGACATACATGCATAAACATGCGAAAAGTGGGGTCATGCAGTAGAGAAACAAATGATGAAAGTCAAAGTGAATCAGAGAGAAACACAAATCACTCTGGAGGAAAAAACGACATTTTAGAAGAAATTGATTATACATATTGATAGTATCATAAGTGTTTATAAAAATAATAAATAATGAATGAATATGGTGGCATAAACATAGCATGTTGCATACGTCACATTATGAACTTAACATATGTAAATATACATTCTTAGCTTAGACAAAATATGCTTATTTTCGGTATTTTCATTGATATATAGATGTTTCCCTTTTATTTCATCAAATTCAAAATCAAACTTATGTATTGTTACATGTGCCTTTCCGGAAGTGTTTGAGTCCTCGGACTGGATGGACAGGTTCATACTTCATATGAATGGAATCAAAAACTATCCAATCAACAATCTAATTGTTGTCTTATTGTGATCAAGCATTTATATACTGTTAAATGTTTATCATTATGATGTACATGTATTCCTGTATAGTTCATGAAGGAATCTTTTTTAGATGTCAAAACTATTAAAAAAGAAAAAAAAGTATTTTTTCTAAATACTATGATTTAATGCACTTCATTTTTCAGCAATTTTCGTTATTTTCATTTTGTCCAAACTTCAGCACATGTTATGTGTTCAAAGTGCAGTAGAACTAACAATTGCCACCGGCATTAATCCAGCACACATATACTCCTCCAAGTATAAAAAAATATCAAAAGACAGTTTATTATCTTCTTTTATTTTATATCTGATATACTACTAAAACAGGGATCCTTTAACGAAATCCTATATACTTGTGTCTTTGATAGATTGGTTTTTGGTTATTTTGAATCAGCACCAATGATAGATTTTAATTGCTTTATTTGGGATGTTTTAGGGCAATAAGCTTTTTCAATCTGTATATAAGTATTACATCATTTGAGTGGTCTCATACTGATCCTTGGCAAATTTTCAGTAGTACATACGGTTCGATTCACCGTTAAAAACTATATCATGTACGTATCATTTTATCAGAACATTGTATTGAATTTGACTTTATTTTAACAGTTGACAAGCACTATTCTAACTGTTCCCTTTAACTGAAAATTACTGTAGGGCCTAGCCGGTGTATTTTTGATTGAGGCCCTTTGAAATGTGTCCGACATATTGGTAAAGGTACGAAATATCCTCTCATGTATTCTACTTATATGATAAGTACTGAATTTTTTGCTTTTGTTTTGTATGCAAATAAAGAAGATCGTGGTGTATTTACTCTGTGTATGGGAGCCCATAATTTCATGGAGTAAGTACTTCGGATTTATTTGAGTTTTAATTGATTTATTGAGTTTACTGTCGCTGCGACAGTTACAGGTGGAGAAAAAACCCGAATACACTGAGGCATCCGGGTAGAATCACCGGCCTACCGCAAGCCAGCTGGAAGGCCTCCTCACATGAAAATCCGAATGACCCTGTCGGGACTCGAACCCACGTGGTGAGAGGCTGGGTGAGTGTTAAAAGTCAGCGATTTTACCCTCTCGGCCACGGAGGCCCCGATTGAGTTTTGAGCAAAGCTATTTTAATGAAGTTTGGTTTAGACATACGTGATGCTAAGAGCAGATGGGAATAAATTTATACTCTGCTAAAGAATTAACAATTAAGATTGTCCCTTAATTGTCTCGGAGTAATTCAGATTAATTGATAATGCACTCTAGAAGGGGTTCTGTAAGCGATGACTAATAGCTATATATATTATCAGAAATTGAGACAGTTCAAATGCGTAGAATTTAAGAAATTATATATAAAAAAAAAAATTAAAAAAAAAACCCCAAAAAAATTTTAAATTCATGACAAAAAAATAAGACATATGTAGAATTTCTTATAAAAAAACAACAGAGGGTATATTTATGACAACACAGAGGTAAACTTTATCGGAAATTGCCCGTATTCCACTAACATTATACTTGTCGAATACAAGACATATATTTAAATTATTATATGTAGAATTTCTTCTTTTAATCTAAGAGGTATATTTATGACAACGAAAAGCCATTAATCTAAATATTAAGAATGAAGGACTGTGTCCCTCCCCTTTTTAAGGTTTGGGGTATACCTGCGTGTATTGCTGTTTGTGGGATTCGAACCTAATAGCGTTAGACCGAAACCGCTTTTCGCTGCAAAGGAATACAACTTGTATCCACCATTAAATTTAACGACTGATGAAAAGCCTGCCTTTTATTACCGACATATCTAACTTAAAGAGCTTTTATTAAACTATTTAAATATTCTAGTCGTGTCAGCTGAAGTAGATTATGATCAATTTTGAAAGCAAATTATACACAGTGTTATTTTGTGTGCTTTATCAAGCGTGTAATTACAGAAAAAACCCCAAGTTTCTGACAACAAAAAACAATTTTACTTTAGAGAAGATGTCTGTATTAGGGCCCTATTGCTATACGAGTGTTATTGTTACTGTGGTAACTACCATTAGACCTCTCACTGTTGTTAGTTGAACTCCTTGTTTGGTAAACCGAATTCTTGTGTGAGGACTTCCAGATGGCTTGTTGTAGGATCATCTGAACATATATTTCAACAAGAAGTACTGTGATACAATGTGTCACATATTAAAAATCTAAAATTTTGAAACCAATCAACCTCATAGATTTGCTATTGTTTTTTATGCCCCCGATTCGACAGATCGGAGACATTGTTTTTGTACTGTATGTCTGTGTGTCTGTGGACAACTTTAAACTTGGTCATAACTTGAAAACTATACAACGTTTTGACTTTAAACTTGAAATATTTATAGTTAGTGATAGGCGCAGTGCAGTTACAAGAACCATAACTCTACCTTGCACTAAGAACCATAACTCTACCGTGTCTCTTTTTTATAATTATCTCCCTTTATTTAATTACTAAAAATACACAAGATAATGATTTAAACTAAAGATAAACATAGATGGTGACTGACCAAGAATGATTACTCTACCTGGTCCTACTTTTAATTATGTCCCTTTGTTAAATTTTATAATGATTTTTTGTCCAGAGCTTTTAACATTTGCCATAACTTGAACATTACACAAGGCACTGACTTAAACCATAAAATATACATAAATGATTACTAGGCAATGTAGTTTCTAAATCTTTCTGTACCTTTTCATTTATATCCATTTATCTAACTTAACAATGAATTTACTCAAATAGTATATGGTATTGACATGAAGATGAAAATAACCATGGATGTACAGTGTCCAAGAACCATAACTCGGTTTGGTCCTAGTTTTGAATTATCACCCTTTATTTGATTATGTAATGCATTTTTGTCCACAGCTTTTAGCCTTGGTCATAATTTGAAAACAATACATGGTGTTGACTTGACATTTAAAATATACATGTATATAGGTGGTAACTAGGCCAAGTACAATAACCAAGAACCACGACTCTTCCTGGTCCCATTTTTTATTCATTTCCATTTATTTAATTTTATGATTAATTTTTGTCAAGAGCATTTACCATATGGGATAAAGGCTTGATATTTGGCCATTGAGAAAGCCTTTTCAACTAACATAAGTCATTTTGCATGTGGCCCCTTGGATGGGCTCCATAGGGGTTTGGCCAATCGGAACACCTCGGGTAATTCCGTCATTCTTCTTCATGAAGTATTTATCACCGAGGTGTTCCGATGGTGGGGTTTGGCCTCTGACGGGGTCATTGTGTTTTACGAACACCTCTTGTTTCAAATATTTTACGACATGGAGTATCTATCTGTTGACGCATTTAGTATTTTACTTTATGCTTCAATCATAAAAACACCATAAGTATTCTGTTTCTTGGCATATCTTTCGAGGTATTATTTTCCCTAATAATTTAGACGATTTTGAACAACATGCAATGAAAATATCATGGAGAGATTTGGTATTAGAATGGTCTGATTGTGGACAACATTAAGTAATATGTTTTGGGGTATTTTTTATCGAAAAAAAGCAATTTTCATCAATTCCTAACACGGTGTTAATACATCTACAAATCGCGGAGTTTTCAGATATGTAACTTTCTATGTTTATGAATTACTTAAAATGCATTTCACCTTTAACGCTCTAAAAGTCACTAAACGTCCTATTATAGATATACAATCTAATTCATAAATTTTGATAGATGTTTTCATAGATACTTGAAGATACAAAGGTATCCTTGCGTTAAAATTTGATTTTATTACAAATTCAACAGCCTACCCCATAGTGTTATCAACTTCATTTCATAGACATGCACTCGATAGTTACTTGTCAGTATGAACTGATATTTGGCCTCATCTGAATACACAACTTAAAGGCAAAATCTCATTATCTTTATATAACGTCTCTACCCATGTAATTAAAAGAATTCATTTAATGCTTTTCGTGGATTAGAGGGAACTATTAGTGACTTAAAAATGGTAATATTTACTCTTTCAAACAGTGAATATTACAATTTTTAAAATTTCACTGTTTTGTAATAAGATTAATTTTCCCCTTAATGGAGTCCCAAAAATGGCTGAAAAGCACAAAAAAAAATAATAATAAAGAAAGAAAGAAAAAACTGTTGGTTTCAGTGGAATATCTCGTGAGGAGAAAATCAGGATTTTCACTCGTTTTGCACCATGATCGGATATATATATCTTACCAACTTTTAAGGTGTGCATGCGTTCTCGTTTAACAAATTACTATACATCGATTTATTTTCATATTTTAACTTTGATATTAAATGAAAAGTATGCATATATTATATAATAGTGTAAAGCAACTAAGCAGCTGTGCATATCTACATGAGGTATGTTGTGCATACCCATTAACATGCTATGTACTTGTATTACTCATTTATTCGCATCACAGATCAGTGTAATAGGTTTGATTCAAACCGATGAAAGATGCAATTATGAACGCTTCATAACTAACATATTTTAAAATGCAGCTCAAATATAAGTCGAAACTTAGATTTCATGGAGAAGCTGAAGCCTTGTTCAGGACGAATATAGATGTGTAATTATCACTGAATAAGAAATGAAATGATTGTCTATCAAAATCTTTTCATTCAATGAATATTCAGAAAAATATCTGCGTAAATTAATCATTCCGGTTTAAACGTTATTTGCCCAGAATTCAAAGGATATCCAATAACGCAAATATCCACACCATATTACATTTAAAACAATTTAATACATGGTGTATGTCACTGTACAACTCAACTTTGTCAATATAGCTACATTATAAAACTTTTTGATTTTGGCTGCAACCAATGACAGACATTGTTAGTTTAAACATATTTTATTGTCAAAATATTTACAAAATAAACAAAACGATATCAATATACTGCAGATGTACAAATAACAAAAGGGTCTGACTACAAGTTCTCATAATTTAGATGGAGGTCATTCCCAAACACTGTAAAAATTTACGTCGAGGCTGGTCTGTCAATACAAACGTTGTTGGACAACATGGCTGCAATATTACTCTGTAATACATCCAATACAAAATGGAGCCTGTGTTTCCGATATTTCATTGATAGGGACACGTAAGAAGTTTCCCCTCCTTTCTGCAAAGGTTGCGTTCCCTGACTGGCTGCCGGAATGTCGACCTCGGCCGACTGATAACAACAAACTTGGTTCCGACATCTGGTCCCAAATTCTCGGGAAAAAAAGTTGGATCGATCAGTGGTGTCAATAACGTCTTATAGGCACATTCTTAGCTACTTTTTTTTTACTAAATTATGTAAGAGACATACTCAAACTAAATATTGATTATGAGTTTTGATTGAGATCATTCTTTTTGAGAATGCTGCTCAAATATCCTTCTCAGGCTCAAATTAAAGTCGAGCAGATATTTCAGTATAAGCCTGATATCGTACTAAAGTATTTTTGAGAACATTATAGTTACGGGGCTCTTTATAGGGACGAGGCATAAATGCTCGACCGTTTTATTCGACTAGATCTACACTGTTAACCATCTTGATAACAAAATTTAAAATGAATACATCATGTGCAGTCAGCAAATTCAGGTAAGCCGAGATTTAGTGATAATTAGAATTATATATTTCCGCCTGACTCCCATTATACTTTTCCATGCATTTAGCACCGGTTTCTGGCATATATTCGTGTAATAATATTTTAGTTTGCACATCTCTATACAAGTATACGTGGATCGATAGTATCAGGCAGGCGCCACCTGTCGCACCAGCATTTCATGCTTCAGCAAGTTATTTGATGTGACTGCTGTACTAGACACTAGACGGTGAACACACACACATGTACGTTTGTTTGTTGGGTTTAACGTCCCACCGACAGTATTTCAGTCATTTGGAGACGATGTCTACTTGAGACAGATATAGTGCTGCCAAACTGCAGTATCACGCCGTAGACATGTGGCATAATACACACCCAGTCACTTATCCTGACTACGGGCCAACCAGAATTACCCTTATATGCTGAGGCAGTAAGGGAGCTATACCAGTACCATTTTTTACGACTTTGGTACAAACATATATGTATAAGTCATTAGGCTTACTAGTAATTACTGTAGAATTACTTTTGGTGTATTATTCCTTTTAATAAGGGTCAAAAGTTCCCTAAATCATTATATATAATATAGCTTGTATAATATATAGTGATTAAATTATGAGCCACATTTCGTAAATGTGACGTGCTGAAAAACACGTTTTGTATCATTTTTAATATGCATGTATTGAAATTCTTTAATAACGGGCGTAACCACCATTTGCTTTGTGTCAATCTGAGAGAAATCGAGAATTCAATACAAATGACGGACCTAGTGAGAGTGTTTGAAAGCAACAATGCAAACGAAATAAAACAAAAATGAATGGAAAAATAAGCAGAGGGAAATTCCACAAAGAAGCAGAATCTTTGGCCAAGGGACATCAAATGTATGAGCACCTAGAGAATAAGAGCTATAAAATATCAATCAAGGGGATATAATCACAGAAAAGAACTTCGTAAAGAACTGCATTAGGTTTATCTCCCTTCTGCTAATGTGTAAAGGTCTCTGATGAGTAAAACCAGACTGCGGCTCCTTTTTTTCATATTGTACGGCTGCCAGTAAATTAAATATGCTAAATATGTTTGAATTATTGCAATGGTTAGGCCTTTTAAAGCAGCTCGTTCAAAGATGGTCATTGACTACGAATTTGAATTTTAACTGCATGACCACATGTGTATATGTGTACATGTATTAAGTTTATCATTATCAATACCTATCTACATACACATTGTCACCCAAAACAACTATCCGTGATGTTGATTGTAAAAGGAATGGGTGGTTTTCCCCATCTCAGGCAATACCGTCATGGACGGTATTCAAACTATATTTAAAAATATAAAGTCTGTATATATTTAAATTTTCTATATACATTTGCTATCCCTTTGCTCTTCATGGACATTTACTCTACGTGCAAGCGCTAACTTCATAGGCTGAACTTCGAAATCGCTACACTGAACTGGTGAAGACATCATGTTGCGGAATGTGTCACGTGGTACCACAAGCACCTGTTTCGGGAATACCGTATTCTATATTTAACCGATTTTGCCGAAGTTGCGTTGACGGAAAAAAAAAGCTTCTCCCATGCAATGTGACCTACACTTGCCGAGTTTACTTGTCAGGAAACAAAGACCAGAAGTGGGTATTTTTTTTTTATCAGTTCCTACGATGCAGACATAAAACGTAAACTTTTGTATACACCATGAAAACTAACCGCTTTCTAAATGACAGCCATTAATTAAAAATATAAATTATAATAACCTTGCAAAAAGGGGGGAGGGATAGAGAAACAAAGAGAGGAAGCCCATATATGTTCATATATACATCTCTCCTGATTGATGCATATCTGCCGTCACATGTTAACACAGGATCGACGGGTTCATCGGGTTCAAGACTCAAGTGGTCCACATTTATGCAGAGTGGCTCATGTTACTGGTAACTACGTCATACATGAAAATCCTGTTTCCCGAGAAGAATGATGTCATGTATCGTAATCTTTGCACATAGACTTATTTAAGTATAAGTTATGAAGTACACAAATGTATCAACCTTTCTAATGAAGAAACATAAAAAAGTATAGTGGGGGTCATTTGAAAACGTTTTGAATTTCCAGGGGGTGGGGAGTTCACCAGCTTTATTTTAACCTCATATAAATTCATTTTTTTAATCGAATACCAAAAGAACTATCAATAGTACATATTATATTTGTTTATATAATAAGTGGTTCCCGCCGAAAAGAGGGGGGGGGGTAATTTTGAAAACGTTTTTACGTTCCCGGGGGGAAACTTGAAATAGGGAGGACTTGAAAACATAACACCTGCCCTTTTTAGATTAAACAAGAAATGTTTGTAAACCATATATGCCCCCTCATATGTCATCATATTTATATAGCTGTATTATATGTATGATGTTTGACTTTATAAGGTGTGCATGTATATTCAACCTAAAGATTATAAGTGTTTCATGGTCAGCCCGACAACACTGGCGTGCCTGGACCCAATTTTGGTATACGCACCATGGCTAGGGTGAGTCTCAGTAGCGGATTCAAGGGAGGCGCACCTTGCGCGCGCCCCCTCTGAAAATCCCCGACCATACATAAATGTAGACATACAACCCCCAAACAACTCACAAGAATGCACTATTTTACAGCTTTAAATTAAAAATAAAATCACACGGGAACTCCCCGGGATCCCTAGTTCAACCGGAACACCCTTATCACGGCCCTGCAAGCATTGTCACTGCCTACATTTTTTAAATATTGCCTCCCCCCCCCCCCACCTTGAACTCCTGGATCCGCCTCTGGGTCGGGGAGGGGGGCATGCTTCCCCAGGGGAAGATGCCCCTGGGACGCCGTTGGGGGATATTAGAGGAAAATTAGTACATACAAAAAACTGTAAAATCATAATGAAATATAATTACTGCATTAGGATAACACTACCTCAGTATATGGACTGAGAGCAATTATTGGTGCGTTTGGCATTATAACCCCCTACCCCCCACCCTAACTTAAAATGTCTATTCTTAAAAAAAAAAGCCTCGTGACCTATTGTTTTTAACAGAATAAAGTTTAAAACAAATACTGTTTGTCTGTATTATTTTTTTCAAAATAACGGTGCGTTTTGGCCATTTTAAGAATATTTGATAATAGATGATCAATAGTTAACCCCAAATTTATTTTCTTTCATTACATTTGATGTTTCACCAATATAATGCCATAACATTTACTAAATTAATAATTGTAAGTAATTCGAAGAAAAAAAATGACTTAGTTATTTCATCATAAACTCCTGCTATATAAGGTATACTGAAAAAAAGAAGAAAAAAAAGGGTTATGTTTTTTTCATGCTTGCGGTCCCCTGTTTTTATTTCATATTTTACTACATCAGATAATATGCTATCAATAAACAAAGAATCATGAAATTCTAAATGTTTGAGAAAAAAAAAGAGATCGTCTTTAAGCGTAGTTATACTGACATTGTGATAGCTTATTATACATGTCCAAAACATTGCGATAATAACTTATAGCCACAGACATGTGAAGGTGAATATGTCTATGCTATAGCATACGCCCCGGAAATTGAAATTGAACCTTTCGTTATTCATTTAAATAGATATAGACATTTTAGCATTTGCTTCAATGCTAAATCATTTAGGGTAAAAAAACAACTTTGAAAGAGATATGAATCTTGAATATTAACTCAATGGATTAAATAATTCAAATGAAATTATCATTAATAACAAATCAAGTTTAATAGTCTGGTATTACAATTTAGCACTGAATATATATATATTTTGTTTTTCACCTCAGAGGTACGAACCCACGCGGAGTGATACTGAGAGGAGTTGTAAACAGAGTCGTTACCACTGGGCCAACTTTGGAGCCTTATTGTAATCCGATTTAGAACACCTATAACACTGTCCTTTGTCTATTTCATAAAACGACTCCCTTTCGTTAGAAAAAAAATATAGTACTACAATAAGCTCTATTTTGAAAACACTGAGTTAGCTGTTTGTATCTTTTGAGCTTCTGGAAGGTAAAATAACTTTGTATATAACATATTTCAGTGAAATTAATGTTCAAAGAAATACAGTCATTTTCATTAAAAGACTAATAAATCTAAATATAGAACCAATTTAAAACCCGTTCGAAAGATATTACAAGTATGACATATAAAGTGTGGACTATGTGAGACGGCAGTCAGACCCAAGTAAGTATCTGCACAATGCAGACTTACCCTAACGTTCGCCGAGTGCGAACTCAATCGGCCTTTACCGTTGTACGGGTTAGGTCTCAATTAAAGCATGATCCTGGTCGTGGGCTCTCATGCACAGATTTCATGTTTCTTTTTTCACTATTCTTTCTAACTTTCCTTGTTATATTGTGTCCTCTTTCTCATCTCCGGCTATGTCTCTTTCTTCAACTAAAAGCCACATTCACTGTACCTATCTCTTACGTCTCTCCCTTTTTTTTCAAGTCTCTTCCTCTATATAGCTCTTTCAATTCTTTTCCAGTAAAACCACTTCCTTCATCTTTTTTCACCCCTCCTCTTTAGTCTAGCTTTAATTAAGAAAGCAATGGACAAAAATCTCGCTTCTTAGAGACTTTGAGGGAATAGCGCATGAGATGGAGTGACGAGATATTTAATAAAATGGGGAGAAGAATAAAGAGAAAGATTTGGAGACATATTTTTTTATGAAAAATAAAAAACTGGAAACGTAAAAGAAAGGTGAAACTTAAATGCAAGATACCCCACGCCAGGATCTTGTGAATGCATGCATAACATTAATAAATATGTTTCAGTGCTTATATAATTAATTACAACATTTTTTAAAGTAAGTTGATATCTTCTGAACTTGTGTATTTCAAAAAATACTTTTCAAATTGATCCAATATGTCATAAGTTTGAAGTTAACATTTTTACACTAATCAAGTATTTAAATTGAAAGCTACGTTTCTTTTCTTATGAATCATGGCAGAAATGAAATAATTAATATGTAAACCTTCATGCAGATGTTACAGAATAGTGCTTTAGTCTTTGCATCCGATTTCAGCCATGTGTAACCATTTGCCATGCTTCCTTAAAATAGAGTTAACAGGAGAGGTCGGCATATTGGATCTATTTTAATTACTTCAGAACACATGAATGAGACGGGTAAAGATGAGTTGATCAAGAAAGTATCGTACCGTAAGATATATATACTTAATCTTGTCGGTAAATTTAGCCTGTTTGTGCTCTTAATTTTGTCTTTATAGATATGATTTTTGTAACATCGTTCTAGGCCAATCCGTTCAAAATAGATTTCTCTGTATCTAATCACGAAGGCAAATATATGCTTTACCCTGGTAAGGCGACGGTTTTATAGCGTTTATGGCGTTTTTAAATATTCGATTTTTCAAATCAATTGTACGCACGTGCGTTGGTGCATAAGCCCAGGTACGCCCACGGACAATACTTACTTAACGCAGTATTTGTGAGAATTTTCAACTTAAAACCTTGTGAACTTGACCTTAAAGGTACATACCCAAAAAAAATCAAAAGGTGTTTCATATTACTTATAAGCAATAATGGTGTCATAGTTGATACAAAAGAGATGCTTAAGAGTTACAATTTGGACAGCTTGGCGGCGAAAAAAAAAATGACTTAAAGTACAAAAATACATCTATTTTATGGAATGTGTAAATTATTTACCAAAACATGGATAAACAATACTATGTATTATATAGAAACAGGACTGAAAAGAAAAACTCATAAACACATTTGTTACATCTTTCTCTCTCTCTCTCTCTCTCTCTATCTCTTTGTAACATTTTTTTTACATGCTCATAGTTTAAAATGTTATTTTAGACATGTTTATAACCTACTGAACTCAGTATGTGACCTTGTTTGTTGGGTTTAACGTCACACCAACAGTCATTCACTTATTAGAAAACTAGGCCTACTTGAGACAAACATAGTAGTGACACACTGCAGTGTTACGCTGTAGACATGACATGAAGACATGTGGCATGAAACCATACCCAGTCACAATGCCCTGTACATATGATGAGTGCCAAGCAAGAAGGTACAGTTAGCTACCAGTACTATTTTTAACAAATTTGTGTATTGCTGTCCGGGATCAAACTCATTTCTCCCAACTCCAGCTGCTGACACTTATAACCCTGCAGCCTCTGCAACTTCACTTTAGGGGTGGGGGTATAATTTAACAGTGCCAAGCCACAGAAAACTTTTCTTCTGAAGCAACGCAACACACATTGAAATGTTTGGGTTAAAATGGATCTTGTTACAACCTAGAGACTGTAATACATCATGCAATGTTTATGATTACTTGAGTGACAGTAAATATTATTAACCATTCATAATCCCTGGAAAACAAACTGAACTGAAGACAATAAATTGTATAAAAAAATTTTAATTTGTTCTTTTTGACCTCATTCTTTTTCATCCAGTCAGATATCATGTACCATGGTATGATTGATTTACTAATGACAAAACAGCAGGATTTTCTTACATATCAAAGACCTATATCAAAACTTATTCACAATACAATTAACAGTAATCGTTTCATAAGGATTAACAAATCTGGAAGCTACAAAAAATATCAAGAAATGATACATGTTAAACTGATACTGTAAAATGCCATGTATTGTACACACTTTTTTAACTTCTGAAAGAGGGGGTGCGCATAAAACAAGAGAAACCTTCAAAGTTCCAGAAACAGATTCAAGTGATGACTTATTAACCTGATTACAATACAACTTATCTACAAATAATTGTATTGTCATATGGACTATTGCATGGGTAAAAGTTGGAAATTATATAAAAAAAAAAAACAAGAGCTGTCAGAGAACAGCACGATCGACTATTCAAAATGAAATCTATTTCAATTCTTGCCCTTCTCATACCCTGTACATAATAATAGTCAAAAAGGATATACATGTACCTTGATATTCTGATACCTCTTAATATTTTTATATAGTCTAAAAACAATCCAATGCCTAGTTACTGAGACATAAGCATAATAACACTGTGATGCAAAACTTTAACCAAAAATCCAAGTAGAAAAGGGTCATAATTTGCATAAAATTCAGTCCAAAAGTTATCCTCCTTGGTTTTCTGAAGACACTCCTTAATTTTCAGTCAATTCCACAAGCAATTTCTGAGATATAAGCTGGATAGTAGCTTAAATGCAAAATTTGAACCAAAATTCTAAGTTAAAAGGGGGCCATAACTTTTAATATATTCCATCAAAAGTTATCTACCTTGATAGTATGATACCCCTAAATGTATTAAAGATGTTTCAAATCAATCCCATGCCTGGACTCTGAGATATAAGCATGAAAGTACCTTGCATGCAAAACTTTAATCAAAATTTCTAAGTCAAAAAAGGGGCAATAACTTGTAATATATTCCATCAAAACCTTGATAGTATGATACAAACTTTAACCAGAATTTCTAAGTTAAAAAGAGGCCATAATTTGTAATATCTTCCATCAAGAGTTATCTACCTTGGTTGTCTGATGCCCCTAAACATATTCATAAACTTTCAAGTCAATACCATAAATGGTTATTGAGATATAAGTTGATAGTAACTTGCATGCAAAACTTTAACCAAAAGCTGCAGCGCCAACCGACACTGATGCCAGGGCGTCTACAATAGCTCTCATATTCGAAAAGTCGAGCTAAAAAACCTGAAAATCCTGATTTTATATAATTTAAATAGAATAAGAAGTCATTTGGCAATCAGAAAAACCTGAAGTTCAGGAAAATTCCTGTAAACTTTTACCTATGCTATTGTTACATTCTTGTTTGTTGTGAAAAGTTATCCTGTACCAGCTAATGCAATTTCAAAAGGTAATGAATCAAACTTTGTAAATAATAGAGTACTTGCTTTCAGTTAGATCTGAACAACATAAAGTACTGGTAAAATTAACCACCCTTCAATGGAAGGATCAAAGAGAACTAAAACAATACCGACAGACCTCCTGATAAACTTTTAAATCATTTTTTTTTCTCGACATCCCTAAATCTAAAATCAATGTTCTGACAATGACAATGTTCTATAACAATAATACAGTACCATGTAGTGCTTTAGTTTAAACTTATTTATTTTTACGTTGATTGGGAAACAAGTTCCTACTAATTATACTTATCCCTCTTGACGGTTCCTGGGTTGGACCAGTACTTTGCACCTGGGAAGGTCATGAAAGGAGGTCCTCACCCCCAACAGGGTTCAAACCCACAACTTTCGGAACCATAATCGGGTATGTTACCTCCGGACCAAAGTGCCCTCCTTAAGTATGAAGTACTATAAAAAGGCTTTCCCTTTCAGATCATTATAACACTACATGTAGCTGAATTCCTTGTCCCCATCATCTACTTTATCTGTATGAAATATTAAACATATGAACCTGATGCTGATTATAAAACTAGTTTGTAATTTCAAAAATACAGGCATATGCATGCCTGACTGAAAAGGTTCCACAGCTTCTGACTGAACAAAAAATCAAACCTGCTCAAATACAAAAATAAAAAGCAAATAATTTATAAGGCATACACTTTTTCTTCTTAATCTGTAGATTTATATATGAAAAGTAATTTGATTTCATTTCAAGGAAGGATTATGTGTGAAAAAGTGCTAAGTGTCCATATCTAGAGCCCTTGCAATACACAAAATGTTATTAAAAAAACTGGAATAAAAACAAGTTAATATAACAAGGGCTGACTACAAATTCCATCTCCTCCTATTGCTACCAGTATATGCACTAAGAATAGTTTTTGGGGTCAGCCCTCGGTAAGTCATTGTCAATAACAGTAGAATAATACATGTTGGTGCACAATGAGTGTACAGACATCTACATAATTATAAGTGATTACCTTAGTACAACAGTTTGGTCTGCCCAGTGTATATGATTTCTGTTTGTGATCTCTTAAGTTTACAGTCACTGATTTTTTTTCCATTTTCACATTTAATTTTCATGTAACAACCCATTATCAAACTGCCATCTATATCAATAATTCAACACACATCACCCAACCATTGTTCGCTTCCTCCCTCTCATCCTAACTTCATCCAATTTATCCATCACTTCTTTTGCCTCTTTAGAATTTTCCTGTTCATATGTCCTAAGCGCAGCATCAAACAGTTTCTCTGTATTTGGGTGAGTACTCAACAGTGCTCTTTCAAACACATACAAATCAACACCTTTATCCTCGGCCAACCCTTCAGAAAAGCTCAGTCCGAAATCTATCATCACAATGTCCACATTTTCAGGATCTCCCCGAAGCAACATGTTCGAAGTTGTCAGATCACCATGGATGACTTTACCAGCATGCATCTTTCCGATCAAACTGCCTATTTTTTCAGCAAGAGGTGTGAGCTTGTGGATGGCTGTGTCTGGATGATCTCTCTGGGTGTTAACAATGAAGTCCCGCACAGTTTGGGAATCAACAATGTCTTCCATGTAGAATGTACTGCTTGCAGTGTCCACGAAGTACAGCATAGGCACAGGATACCTAAATCAAAAAAAAGAAATATAAATTTACCAATTCAAGGCAGTTATACTTGTCCTACAATGTAATTTATGTTTCATTTTATTTCTGTTAATACACAGCAACTTATGAAGAATTACAGGATTATTTAGAAAATGAATTATTTTCATTAAATATTGTTTTAAAGGATTAATCATTGTATACATTATTATTAGCAAAACATGGATTGTTTACACTAATCTTCACACAATTCGGTTTAATACAAACATTAAAGCATGCAAACAAATTTACATATTACCAATATGAATTATCATATTCGAATTCGGTCCCGAGGGACTCAAACTGTATTAATGTAGTAGAGGTATAAAGTAGCACTTGTACTATCTTGCAATAGAGCTAGCTTTTGTGGCGATGTGGTAGAGTGTCCAATTTGCATACCGAGGGTCCCCAAGTTCGATTCCAGCTCGGGACAGTAGGATTTTAGTTGGTTACATTTGGCGCCCAGCATAAATATCTCACAGTTGTAGAAGGGATGGCACCCGTAGAAAGTCCCGTAGACGTACATACTCAAGGAATCTTGAAAGGAGGGGGTGTATGTAGTAGAGGTATAAAATGCCACTTGTACTATCTTGCAATAGAGCTAGCTTTTGTGGCGACGTAGTAGAATGTCAGATTTGCATACCGAGGCTCCCGAGTTCGATTCCAGTTCATGGTAGTAGGATTTAACTTGGTTACATTTATATCAGTAAGATAAACTTACCCAGTTGACGACATTTATTTATGGCACGTATTTCTGCCTTTAGTCGTTGAAATGTCAAGGATTTGTCAAGGGCTGGATGTCTATAAGATTTTGAGAACCTCTCTTTGCTGATGCATGGTTTGTCATAAAATTTCCCTCTGAAAACTTTCGCTTCTGCACCTTGTTTCAAGAAGTGTCTCTGGAGCTCATCATGAGTTTCAACGGGCGCCGCCATTTTCAATGGAGTAATTATTGTTAAAGTTTTTTCATAATAAAAAATAACAAGACGACTCTTAAATAATCTGGTTTATTTCAGAAAATGTCTAAACTGATTTATCAATGATATAAATAAAGGTAAAATTTGAAATAACTGAGAGGTAAAGAAATAATTAAAAATGACAATAAATATTAAATTACTAGTCCCTGTGGAGGAGTTATCGTTCTTGAAAAAATGGCTGCAACCTTGATACAGAATTCAAGATCTGCAATTAAACGGCTAGCTTTGACTGAATGTACATTCTTCCTTCAACGACGACATGGTGGCATCAAACATCCACCACCAGGGAAACCTTTGGAAGAATTGATATCATGGAAAGAAAGAGTAGCAGGTTTGTTAAAGGCATAATCTGACAACCGGCAACGAGTTTCGTCCTTGAATTGGTTCGATCTTTTTTTTTTTATCCGCAAACGATTGTCAGTTTTTTTAAGTCTTCCTTTGGCTAAAATTAGGTACATAAAGTATTCGAAAGTACAATATATTCAGTTGTCATGGTTCAATGATAACTTCTTTTGAGAGCTGTAACTTAGATACCCTACTAGACCTGACCAAAACTGTACTAGATTCAAGTGTAAAACGCATCATACACATACAAGCCACACTTAGGTACATAATTAATTGTTAAATGATTTCAAGTTAGACCAAAGAATCTGTTTCACTTCATCTTCTTTTCTTTTTTTTTTCCATTCCTCGTTAATTACTGTCCTCCTCTTATTTGTTATATGAAAACAAAAATTAAAGACATAGACTGTTTAACATTTTCTTTGTGCAGTAATAACAAACAGCAAGAATGGTGTTGACGCTATACTTGGGGTCCCAATATTACAAAGTTAGCTTTTCTTGCTTTACCTTGCAACTCTCAAATATTTTAAATGAATGTTAATAATGATATAAAATGAGATAAAGAAGTAGGCATTAATATCCTGCTCAACCATAAGTATTACAATATCAACTTTTGACAATAGCGTGGGGAAAAGCCTCATTCTGAAGACACGAGCCAATGAGTGAAAGCATGTCAAGGTTGCTACCAAGGATCTAAATATCAACCAGTGAAAGTATTAATTTTTTGTGCCTTTGATTTGTTCATAGGTGGAATTTTGGCGAACTTTGTCTATAGAACATGACCAGTCAGTTTGCTAGTCAAGGACTTAGCTAGACTGGACCATCTATCTACTAGTGAATGTTGTTTGGTCAGGTTGTAATGTCAAACCCTGAGTGGTGATAATCTACAAAATATGACAATATGTTCGTTACCATTCAACATGGAAATGGTATATGGGAAAATTATGCATTAACCAACAACATAAATCTTACGACTCTGCATTAACTATTGAAAAATTAATACTTTGGCTAAATAAATGAGGATGTGGTCACTCTAGGTGCACCACAAAAGCTTGTATCACATGCAGCAGCACTTTTATTACCCATCAATGGCATCATATAATAACATCATAACAACTTACGTTGTGTAAAACCCACTATTTGTATCCACAACATATAAAATACAGATTCAGAACATCAGTTCTGGGTACAGAATTTTCAGTTTCAGGCACATGTGATGTTTCACTCTCAAAGAGTAAACTTTGTACATCTGAGTCTCTTTGAATAAAACCTCAAATGTTTTTATTGGTTGTGCTTTTTTTTAATTTCTTCTGGAAGGTTTTAGAATTGTGAGATATGAATTAACTTATCTTTGTAGATAAAAAAAAATACTGTGCAATGTTGACCGTTTTATTTCCATGTCATTTAAATTGCAACAAGCTTTTGTCCCATGGATTCTCATATAACATAAAATTTGTCCTTGTCTTTATAATCAATAGTAAAACAAAAAGGGTAGTAGGTATGATATGAACAATTTCCGAATGGTTCAAAATTGGGTTTGAAATTCATCCTTTAATCATGTGCCATCATATGACTGATGATAGATCGTATTTACTATTTGAACTTGCACTCACTTCACAGGATAAAATTTTTAAGAACACTTATGAATTGCTTCCCAGGACTGATAAAGATGCAATGTTGCAGAATGTGTCCTGTGGTACATCAAGCACTTGCTTCAGGGATACCATATTCTATATCTGAAAGAAATTGACTGAATTGCATTCACAAAAATTAGTGTTTTTCCCTTCAATATAATCAACACTTGCAAAGTTAATTTGTCAGAAAACAAAGACTTCACCAACATAATGAGGGAGAGTAGAAGAAAACCTTTTTTTCTTATTTCTACCAATCAACTGAGAAGGAACTGCTTCCTTCACAAATATTTATTTGTATTTTTATATGATACAGAACAGGTTTAATCTGTTAAACAAACAGAAATTGTACTTGTTTTAGTTGTTATAATTTGTTTCAAATCTTGAAAAGAGAAATTTCAAAACTACAAAGAAAGTAGAAACTTGGCCATAAAATGAAGAAATTATGACTGAAGGGGGTGTGAAATGTTACAATAAATTTCATATTAACTGAGAAATATTCTTCGGCACATTATTTAAACTGTTCCAAGATATCAGGTGATTTAACTGGTTCCTGGGTCTTATTGACACCTCTGAATATACTTTAATGATCCCAGGACTCTCATGGTTTGCATTTTGAAGGGTCTTTGAAATTTTAGGAGACCCTAACATATAGTTGGTTGCAAGTGTATTTCATTCAAGAGAATAAGGCTTCAGATATCTCGCATCTCTCTCGGTGACCCAAGGGTTAGAGTGTCCGCCTAAGGAGCAAGTGGTCATGGGTTCAGTCTCCAGCTGTGTCATACCAAAGTTGTTACAAAAAAAAGTTAGTTGTCACTGCTTGACACTCGGCATAATCATATATATACTGGGTGGTTCCGGGACTGGTTGACCGGGTGTCAGGATAATGTTTACTGGGTGTTTTATCATGCCACATGTCTACAGCATGATACTATTTATTTTACATCAATTACAAAACAAGTTATCACAATTTAAATAAAGCACTTTCGCTGGCTTTGGTGGCAGCGTATATGGTCATTACTGTGGGAGGAAACCAGAGAAAACCCACATGTCTGGAAGGGTGACCACGGTACCTGCATGATACTGCAGGGTGGTAGCACAGTATCTGTCTCAAGTGAACATCATCCCCAAATGACTGGTGTACTGATGGTGGGACATTAAACCCAATAAAGAACAACTATCTTTGCAATGTAAGAAGCATATTTCTTTTTTTTTTACAAATATATAATGAAATTATTTTCTTTCAGAAATACAAAAGAAGGACCCAATTCTAGATGCTAAAGTGAACATTGGGTTCTCAGCCAGTAGGTCCAGATCCAAGCCCACAAGGAAGGCTGCTAGAGAGTTGAAGGAATTTAGGACTCCAGAATTGGAACGACTTTCCAGAATGAGGGAATGTAAGAAATGATTGTCTGTTAACCCATTACCTTTTACCCTTTGGCAAAAAAAAAAAAGTTTCCCGCCTTTTTTTTCGTGTAAAAAAAAAAAATCCAAACCTTCTGACCTTCTTTTTTTATTTGCTGGAGACCAGAAACGGAAATTCATATATACAGATTATTATGACTTGATGACTGATATATTGCTGCACCACTATTTTACCGTGTTGAATCTGAGCTTCATTTTTTTTTTTTTTTTTTTTTTTTTTGTATGAGTGAACAGAGGAGACCCGATCAGACTGTCTGACCTGGGTCTGTTCTGTTAGCCAAAATATCAAAATACATCTAAGATTAAAGGGTTAATGATTTAATATCCCAACTTTGTTGTTCCTTATTTATGTACATGTATCTTTCCTTAATACATGTATAACTTATTACTTGTATAAATCAGTATTACCCAATTAATGGTAACAAATTTGAAATGATTGGCAACCGGCCCTTTCAGCCCAGTTAAATCATAAAACAATTTTCTAGTTTGTTTAATACAATAATTATATACATGCATCATATAAATGTACTTTTAATTATGATCTTGAAATTTTAAATTCTAATTGCAGTATTTACTATTATGAAAATATCCAGATATTGCAATATCGTGTATATTTCACACCCTATTTTTCAGTGATTGTTCCAATAGAAAGTGTTATCTCAGAAGACTTCAGAGATCGAGGGTGGGAGCACGTCTACAGAGTTGCAGAGCATTATGGGATATTTCAAGATCTGTTTGGTGATGCATATTTTTACCCAAGGATCCCTCTCCATGTAGCATATGATATCCCAGACGAAAATGGCCTGGTGAATCCAGTCTATTATGGAAATGTTTTGCCGCCGTCAGAGGTAAACTCTTACATCTAGATCTTACAATCCAAGAGCCTTCTCCCACCTTTTTTTGGCACCAAATTCCTGTCCCGTTCCCTCTCCCAAAAAGTGTAAATTTTTTCTTCTCATTTTCTGCAAAGTTTCCCTTGTGGACAGAAAAAGGTTCACAAGTTCAAAAACTTAAGTTTATTGAACCCTCACTTTGCAAAGTGAAATGGGGACTGTATACTTGTAAAGGAAACATGTAGAGCAGCATATCTTTAACTAGGGTGCAAAACTGAAAAAGTTTAGTTTCTTAACATATTGTTGAGAAAGGCGGTGGTTATTATTACCTCCAGTGATGGCTGAAGTTTATTGTTGTGAAAAGATAGCTATAAATAGCTTTTCACTGTCACAGCACCATAGATCAGAGGCCCTATACTTCATGCTCCTGTAACATGCATTATTATATGAATGCTAGTATTGCTTGTTCAGACCATAGACCACTTATTCCCCCACTTCAAAATATACAGGGATTACTCACGTTGTCATATCTTATTGCATCACTACCCATCGTGCCCAAAAGTGCCCAATTCTACATTAAGTTTCAATAAATTTATAAATAATATATGTTTATATAATTGAGTAGGGGCACTGCAGCACCTTCATTGATAGATCATTAGATTTTGTATCACCTGCTGTAAGCAGAGGTGACACAAAGAGATCACTTTTCTGTTGTCTGTCTGTCCGTCCGTCCGTCTGTCTGTCCGTCACACTTCCATCATGCTTCAGCAGGTGACACGTGTTCCAAAGAACACTCTTTTATTATTAATTGTTGTCATACATATATAATTTTATGCATATAACTCCAATCCTTTTCCCCTCTTTTCAGGCCGGTGCCCAGCCCCACGTCCAGTACCCCGGGGATCCAGACAAGCTGTACACACTGTGTATGACGGCACCTGACAGTCACCTGCAGGACAACACACTGGAGTACCTTCACTGGATGGTGTAAGTTTGTTACGTATAGTAGGCAAAACAATGATGTCCAGACAGAACGCTACATTTCTGTTGTAATGCAATGGCCACTAGACAATTCAGATAAGTTCCGATACAGTTTTAGCTCCCATGAGCCAAACGTGCTCAAGGTGAGCTTTTGTGATCACCCTGCATCATTCATTATCTGTTTGTTGTATGTTGTCCGTCGTCAACAATTTGCTTTAAACGACATCTCCTCTGAAACTGCTGGACAGAATTTGATTAAACTTTGCAGGGATAATCCTTGGGTGAACTTTTACAAAATTTGTTATTATAAACTTGATCCATGTAGAACTCTGGTTGCCATGGTAACGGAAAGAAAAAAAAATGAAAACTTTAAAAATCATCTCCTTCAGAACTACTGGCCAGATTTCAAAATGTTTTTGTACAGATGCTCCTTGGGTAACCCTTAACTCAGGTGAGCAATCCAGGGCCTCTATGGCCCTCTTGTTTGAAAGAACTTACCTGAATGGTCTAATGGCCACTACTGAAATGTAGCATTCTGTCTAGACTTAATTATTTTCAGCCAGGAACTAAAGCCCCACTACAGATGTTATTCTCTTGACCATTCTATGTGTGAAAGGTTTGGAAGTACATGTTTTTTAACTCATTGCAAGGCAGCACCAAAAATGCCTTAAAAATCAAATACTTACAACTTGCAAAATACAGTACAAACTAGAATAGAAATCAGTACTATATTGTACCAATGACCATTTCGCCAGTACTTTACCTACCGTGAGGGTCCTTAACCATTTCTGTCCTATTTGTTACATACCTTTGAAATTCAGTTTGTGTTATTTTGATTATCTCTGCAATCCTCCCCATGATAGATTGATCTCCTCTGTAAGATGGTCCAAGAATTCACCAGCTTTGATTTTGACTGTATGATAAGGCAGGTCACTTCAGTGTGAGAAATAACATAAATATTAACAGACATGATGAGATGTCTTTCAATATGCAAAGGAAAAAAAGACTGATTTCAGGGATAAACAATATATGGTTTAAAGTAGTTCCAATGTCCCGCCTTCTTAGATTTTTATATTTTGAAGGTGATTTTCATAGAGAATAACTGATGATGTCAGAATGGTGCCAGTGAATACATACATTACCAAATATATAATTACATACATGTAATAACATATTTGTTCCCTTTTTATAGGGATTTTTCAGTTCAATTCAATTTTAATTATTGTTTTGCAGTGCAATAAATTATTTATGAAATTGTTAGAAAAAAGGTGCAATATGAGATTGACATGCTAAAATTGAATGTTAATTTAAATATCTCCAGATTGTTAAAAAGTACAATGCTCCTTCTTAAAAATGGTATGTGTTGGTTGTAAAGGAACTACAAAGTATGATCTTTTCACATGATTGATTCTCGCCTATTTTATAAAAATATTAAAAAAATCTTGGAAACCTTTGAGGAACTGCAGTAAAACATTACAAATCCCTTTTTCTAAAATTTTCAAGAATTACGGCCCCTTTCTACATAGCTATATTGTGCATTTGACTATTTTTGTATTGTCGAGTCAAGTGTAGCAGGGAGTATCAGTCACCTCAGTGATAACTCATTTAGTTTTTGCTGTCAGATCAGGATTAAAACTTGCAGCTTTCCATCACAGGGGCAACATTCCAGGCAGTGAAGTGAGTAAAGGCCAAGAGTTGTGTGACTACCTTGTACCATTCCCTGTCAGAGACACGGGTTACCATAGATACGTGTTCATTCTCTATCAACAAGACCAACGCATAGACTTTTCAGAAGAAGCCAGGCAAAATAATTGGTATGTACTATTAAAAACTGGGAAATACTTTTTGTGTGCATTATAGATCAATTTTGTTGAGTCATTGTTAAAAGATAATGTCTTGGATAACCAGAAGATATGTAGTAAAACTTTGCTTAAAGACCACCTTGCTAATCAGACCACTTCACTCTGGAACTGATGGTGATCTTTATTGCAGGGTTTTACTGTTCTTAACCCACTGTGACTTAGGTATTCATGTACAAATTTATGACTCTAATATTGAAAATAACGTAACTGATTATTAAAATGAAGTATGAAGCAGAGGAGTTTTCTTTGCCATGCAGACATTGTAATATCTGAGATTTAATATTAAAAGAGCAAACAGAGGAGACCCTGATCAAACAGCTCCTGCATAATATTGCTTGCTTCTGATATATATGCAATACAACCATCACAATTTTTTTGAATTTCACTATCGTGTGTTACATGATTAGCTAGATAACATATATTTGTATTGTTTTCAATCATTCAGTAACTTTAATTGAAAAAGTTGTCTATGCATGAAATATTATTTGCAATTACAGCAGCTATTTGACTGTACAAATGTATACAAAGTTAACATATCATATGAAAATTACGGTATATAGTCCCAGTTCTGGCTAGAACTATTATGAATTCTATTTGGTATAAAGACAAAGAAGGCAGTATATAGCAGATTGCTAATCCATAAGTAAATATATGGGGGGGGGGGGGGGCAATTTTCATGTAACTTGGTTACGTGATAGAACTGGGGCAAGTGGCATACACAGGTAGTTTCAATAAGTTTCGATGTACTTTTCACTGAATTTGTATGCAACCAGATGTTGCTAAAATAAGTTTCATGACAGAGGAAGGTACTTTTCAAAGGTGCCTTGCAACGTAACAATGATAAACAAGTATGGGTGACAAGGGTTTGGATTATCATATTCGGAATGGATATTATTCAAATGCTCATTTAATTTGGACATACAAAATGTTTGTTTTTAAAATTTTTTAAATTAAATTTTCTTATTGAAAATCCCTTTCTTCGCAACAAAATAGTAAAATTGAAAACCCTGTCTTTGCAACAAAATAGTAAAATTGAAAACCCTGTCTTTGCAACAAAATAGTAAAATTGAAAACCCTGTCTTCGCAACAAAATAGTAAAATTGAAAACCCTGTCTTTGCAACAAAATAGTAAAATTGAAAACCCTGTCTTCGCAACAAAATAGTAAAATTGAAAACCCTGTCTTTGCAACAAAATAGTAAAATTGAAAACCCTGTCTTTGCAACAAAATAGTAAAATTGAAAACCTTGTTTTGCAACAAAATAGTAAAATTGAAAACCCTGTCTTTGCAACAAAATAGTAAAATTGAAAACCCTGTCTTTGCAACAATATAGTAAAATTGAAAACCCTGTCTTCGCAACAAAATAGTAAAATCATTACATACAGTATGAAGAAAACCTGAATATGTGACGTTGCTACACTTTATCTGAGCAACTCATCCCTGGTTTAACAGTCTTATCATTAAACTCGGGACAGGTATTTTCCAGTGTAGTAACTTTTTTTCTAAACACGTTCCTGGTATATAAGATGAAAATAAGCCAATAATTGCAGCATGCAAGTCCATACTTTAATATGAAACAGTCCAGAAGTTTAAAGGCTTTTTAGCTCACCTGAGCACGTGTGCTCAGGATGAGCTTTTAGGATCGATGAATGTCCGTCGTCCGTCCGTCCGTCCGTCGTCCGTCGTCCACAATTTGTTTGTTTGCACTCTAGCATCTTCATTTTATGAGCAATTATCTTCAAACTTTATATCAATGTTTATAACCATAAAATCTCGGCCAAGTTCGATTATGGCTGATATCGGAACATTAGGTCAGGAGTTATGCCCTTTTAAAATTCAAAAAAGCCAGATTTCACATTGTTTGCACTCTAGCATCTTCATTTCATAAGCAATTATCTTCAAACTTTATATCAATGTTTATAACCATAAAATCACGGCCAAGTTCGATTATGGCTGATATCGAAACATTAGGTCAGGAGTTATGTCCCTTTTAAAATTAAAAAAAGCCAGATTTCACATTGTTTGCACTCTAGCATCTTCATTTCATGAGCAATTATCTTCAAACTCGATAACAATGTTTATAACCATAAAATCTCGGCCAAGTTCGATTATGGCTGATATCATACCATTAGGTCAGGAGTTATGCCCCTTTTAAAATTCAAAAAAGCCAGATTTCACATTGTTTGCACTCTAGCATCTTCATTTCTTTAGCAATTGCATTCAAACTTAATGACATTGTTTATAACCAAAAAAATCTCAGCCAAGTTCGATTTTGGCTGATATCGGACCATAAGGTCAGGAGTTACACTCCTTATATTATTTAAAAAAGTCAGATTTCACTTTGTTTGCACTCTAGCATCTTTATTTTTTAGGTCATTGTCTTTAAATTTTATAACAATGTTTATAACCATCAAATTTTGGCTAAGTTGGATTATGGCTGAAATTGGACCCTTAGGTCAGGAGTTATGCCCCTTTTAAAATTGAAAAAAAAGCCAGATTTCACTTTGTTTGCCCTCTAGGTCACCAGGTCAAATCTTAGAAAAACCTTGTGAACACTCTAGAGGCCACAGTTTTGGCCCAATCTTCATGAAACTTGGTCAGGATATTTGTCTATATGATATCTCGGATGAGTTCAAAATTGGGTCATGTGGGGTCAAAATCTAGGTCACCAAGTCAAATCTTAGAAAAACCTTGTGAACACTCTAGAGGCCATAGTTTTGGCCCAATCTTCATGAAACTTGGTCAGGATATTTGTCTATATGATATCTCGGATGAGTTCGAAATTGGGTCATGTGGGGTCAAAATCTAGGTCACCAGGTCAAATCTTAGAAAAAACTTGTGAACACTCTAGAGGCCACAGTTTTGGACCAATCTTCATGAAACTTGGTCAGGTTGTTTGTCTACATGATATCTCGGATGAGTTCGAAATTGGGTCATGTGGGGTCAAAATCTAGGTCACCAGGTCAAATCTTAGAAAAAACTTGTGAACACTCTAGAGGCCACAGTTTTGGACCAATCTTCATGAAACTTGGTCAGGTTGTTTGTCTACATGATATCTCGGATGGGTTTGAAAATGGGTCATGTGGGGTCAAAAACTAGGTCACCAGGTAAATTCAGGTAGGATCAAAATGTAGGCCACTTAGTCAAATGTTAGAAAAACACTTTAGATGCCAGATTTTTTGTCATTTTGCCTAACACAGCCATCTTAATCAGGTGAGCGACACAGGGCCATCTTGGCCCTCTTGTTTTTTTTCTTTACTTAATCTATTGAAGTCTGATTTTATTCCAAATGAAAAACTCACCAAGGTTGTGCTTTTGCTCAAGAAAGATAACTGCAATTCAGACATCTATGTTTAGTAAAATGAATATTGCAGTTATCTCTCTTACTATTCCAAGAGCTATTTTTATTGATGATTTAAAAGAATGATTTGTATAGTGTAGTGTATGTGACAATGTTTGAAACATCTGCCTATTTTAAGTATACAAAATGAAGTGGTATAATATTTATTATATTCAGTGATGGAATTTAGAATATAGGAAAGCACTAGAAAGAATAAAGTTTTAACATTATATGAAAAAATAAAGACATGATCATAGAAATAATTACTTTGTAAGCATATGGGCTAAAGACATTTTTTTTTCTTTCTCTTACTGATCTTGTATTAAATTTTTGAAGTGCGGGATATCACATATTTAAGCATGGAAATGAAATTTGCAAAAATACATATAAATACTAATACCCAGTCAAATGGATCAGTTAGTCATCTTTGCAATGTAAATAAAGTAATTAACCAAGTAATAAGAAATGCATGGTGTGTGTTCAACAAAAAACACACAAAACCAGTCTAACCCTTATTGATCTATAGGAAAACAGAGGAGACCCAGATCACACTGCTTCCATAGGAGCTGTTTGATCAGGGTCTCTTCTCTGTTTCCCTTAACAATATTGTAGCTCAGTTTCTACAAAGTCATCTTTGGCAAAGAAAATAAAGGTCAGTTAATTAATATTCATTAAGTCATAAAATTGTACTTGAATATTCATGAGGTAGAATGTTAATTTCTACATAGTTTGGTTTTATATGTATGTAGCTTTATTTTCTCCGGAACTGAGTGAATACGAAACAGTTCAGATCAGTTGTGTAAGATAACATACATTGATTGGTGTGAATTACTTTATTGTGTCATCTGCTGCATCTCATTTCTGTCGTCTGTCTGTCCGTCACTCTTTTGACTTTGGGACAAAAATAGATCTTTAATTCTTGAATAAAGCAATATCCAAAGACAATGCATATGCCATAGTAAACGAGGTAAATTGATCAATGCTACCAAGAAACTTTGAAACTGCATAGAATATACACAAACTGTTAACAGGCTATTTAAGAATTTGTTTGTATATTTCTTGTTATAGTACATCCTTAAAAGACAGAAGCTTCAGTTCCCTGGAGTTTTACAGGAAACACCAGGACAGTATAACGCCAGTTGCCATGGCGTTCTTCCAGTCAGAGTGGGAGAAATCTGTCCGAGACACATTTCATAACGTCCTAGGTAGGTCACCTTTTGTGATTGTCCTAGTTCGAGTTTCTGTGCAGGAGGGTAATCAAATCTTGTAGTATTTTTTTAAATAAAATTATTATACTAGTATCTCCAGGTATGAAGTACATGTGTAACTTATTCCTCAAATTACACAGTATATGGTGATTATATTGAGTTTACTTCAGTTTGTCTGTCCATCCATCTTTAGAAAAATTTAGCTAATTTGGTCAAATTTCACTGAATCTTCAAAAGACATTGTGGATTTTGTTGGATAGATAATAATAAATCACAGATTACCTGACAGAATGAACTTTATTGTCTCTTTTCAGGTATGGAAGAACCCATGTTTGAATTCGTCCAACCCAAGACATATCGTCCAAAACAGAAAAATTGGCCCATCAGAGAACCCTTTCATTTGTAAGTGACATGCGAAGGTTTTACCTCATACTTTATATAAATATTGCACCCTGGTTTATATCTGTTAACCCTTTCCCTCATAGAGGACACCATGAAAAGACCTATGCGAACAGCATAAAACCAGATCAGCCTGCGAGTAACTCGCAGGCTGATCAGGTTTTATGCTGTTCGCTGCTCCTCAGTGGTCTGGAAATGAGGATTTTGTAATTAAATTTGGTAAGGTTTAACTGTGATTTTCTGCAGATCAGGCTTTATGTGGTACCTATTGAGTGCGTCAAAATGAGTCTATATGAGGGAAAGGGTTAAACATAGGATTTCATGAGTCTTGAAATGGCTCACAGTAATTTCAGGCTATAGTTTGGTATCATGCCTTACATATTCATTACATAGACAATATCTCTAAAGAAATGAGAAGCAGGATAACAAAGGAAACAAATAAAAACTATGCAGAATTTTTAAAAAAATTGATTTATCCTATACCTGATTTCTTCTGCCCAATCTGAGACATTTTTTTAGCCAGTTGAATGCACAATATTACCTGTATCTGGACGCACATGTATACAGAAATCCTGTATTTTTTCTGTATTGTGCAACTCATGGTCCCCATATTAAACCTATGATAAAGACCAAGAGGCATAAAAAGGTTTTGAAGGAAAATTTAAAACGAGCGCTGTTATCTTCTGTCATTTGTATAAACAAAAGCTAGAATGTCAGATTATGAAATATTACATATTAAAACTAGCCAAAGAATATAAAAGTCATTTAACATTGTTATGTGCAAAATAAAATATAATTTGCCATTAGGAAAAAAAAAAAAACCTTGCTTATACTTATCAGCCTTTTGTGTAAGAAATAAAAAATAAGTTTGATTGACAACCTTTGTTTTTAGTTTAGTATATGGCAGTGATGCGTTTTGTTACATACTTGAAGTAAACACAAACTGTTTTGCTGTGATTTGTTTGATTGTGTGCAGCTCTCTTCTTCTTTTTTTTCTATCTTCCTCACAAACAATCAAAATTTGGTTCCTTTAATTTCAAGGACAGTTTCTTAATCAGGAGGACCCGACAATGTTTGCTACGTACATAATAGGAGCAAAAATAAGTTTTACACAGCTATGTTGATATTGATTTGCCTACTTACTCTCTAGAAGTTTGACAATGTGTGAAAACATATACAAAGCCATCTGGGTCAAGGTGTTAATGACAGCAACAGGTGGTTGTGGGGCCAGGTTTCCAAAGACATACAGGTAGATTTGATATCAACTTAGAAAAATCACACAAAAATTATATAGGATTTACTATCTAGGGACCAAACACAGAGCTTGAGGAATCCAAAATCACATGTTTGAAGAATTGCCCTAATATTTATATAGAATAAGAGGGGATAAATCAATCGTCAGAGCTTGTAGCCCGAGTCAGTTCAGGTATTCAATGACTCACCACTTAGAGAAATCGCATGACCACTGTAGTTACATAGTATAAAAAATATATGCATGTGTTTATTTCAACATTTTACTCAAAAATATTTACTTCTCTTTATGTCAGATACATGGATAAATATCGAGACATTACAGACATAAATGAAGAAGTTCTACGGGAAAAACTGCGAACAGCCAGCCCATTTGAACCTCGACCTCAGCGTCCAAAATTCCCAAATGTTGTCAGCTTGCCCAGAGATACTCCATCCTGGCTTCGAATGAGAATAAAAGAGAAAAGACAACGGCAGTCATACTGGAAAGATTTAGAAGACTGAGATTTTTTAAAAACTTTGTGTTATCATTTTTTGTGATCATTGATGTTTTGTATTTAGGAAATAAAGATTATGAGAAACACATATTTATGATGGTCTTATACCAGAAGTTTTTTGCTGACCAGGATGAAGTCCTCGAAGAGCTATTAAATTGTGGCATGACATTTGGCGGGCGGATGGTTGGGTCGGTGTCAAACTTACTCTGGAAAGGTTCAAAAGATTTAAATCATTTTTGGTACATATTTATCCCAATAAAATAGAGGGTCATATTTGATTTTGGGCAGAATTTGTATATTTTCAACACAGTCATGGCTCCTTTTCAAATTATAATTTGAAAAAAACACCTTGTTTGCACCAGATTGTAGAAATTGATGGGTTTTTAGCTCACCTGAGCACAACGTGCTCAAGGGTGAGCTTTTGTGATGGCTTGGCGTCCGTCGTCAACAATTTGGCTTGTTAACACTCTAGAGGCCATATTTTTAGGCCAATCTTCATGAAACATGGTCAGAATGTTTGTCTCCATAAAATATTGGACAAGTTCGAATTTGGGTCATGAGGGGTCAAAAAGTAGGTTACGAGGTCAAGTCTTATAAAAACCTTGTTAACACTCTAGAGGCCACATTTTTAGCCCAATCCTCATGAAACTTGCTCAGAATGTTTCTCTCCATAAAATATTGGACAAGTTCAAAATTGGGTCATGTGGGATCAAAAAGTAGGTCATGAGGTCGAATCTTAGAAAAACCTTGTTTACACTCTAGATTCCACATTTTTGGCCATCTTTCATGAAACTTGATCAGAATGTCTGTTTCCATAAAATCTTGGACAGTTCAAAAGTGGTCATGGGGTCAAAGTGTCATATGAAAAACACATATGTTGTCATAACTCAGAGGCACATCTTTGGCCCATCTTTTTGAAACTGTCCAAATTTTTTCCTTATGATCTTGGATAGTTGAGATTGGGAATTGTGGATAAAAGTATGGTTGGGCGAATTTAGTAAAATTGTGTTAATCACATCTAGATTGTCCACATTATGGTATCTTCATGAAATACTTGAAAATAGTCTTTCATAAACTCTAGGAAAGTTAGAAACGAGGGTTTGTGTGTTCAAAAAGAAGTAGTCAATATGAAAAATCCAACATATGTTGCTCATTTATAATCAGGTGAGCGATTCAGGGCCATCATGGCCCTCTTGTTTTTAAATTCCAAATTTTTTACCTTTGTGATTTGGATTGTTGTAGATGCGAAAATTGAATATATAGGATTGAAAATGTATGGTTTGGGCAGTTTCTATTTTATAGTGTGTGTATACATGCACATGCACACATGCTGTCCAACATTCAGAATGGTTTGACTTTCAAGACAAAATAGTTCAGTTGGAAAATCAGCTTTTAAACTCTAGGAAGAGAAGAAACCGAAAGGGGTTTTAGCTGTTTTTATTTCAGCAACATCAACATGTAGCATTCTAGCTGTATATAGAACGAAATATTGCATTCCATACACATTGTGAGATCGGTTAATATTAGTAGACAACCAAGGTGGACACTGCCCAACCAAGTGTCTCATACATTGTCATTTGACAGGTGCTGTGATACCTGAAAATGTGCAATCCAGTCCTAGCTACCTCAATGTGCTGAGCAACAAGTACCCAGGAAATACACCAGTATCAATCATTTTGGTATGTAGAGACCAGGAATTGAGCCTACCTCCTGGATAAAAAGCAGATGTTCCAACTACTTGGCCACCAGATTGGTGGCAGTGCTCTGACATTTTGTACTATTTGATACACACACGTTACACCTTTTCATGTGTAGTGAAGATACTACTGATGAACAAATCGAAGCACTGTGATCAAGCACTACAGATAAGCCTTGCCTTTTCCTTCAATAGCTAAGCCAGTGCTCATAAAAAAAGCCCAATCAAAATTCCTGTGTTTAACTCAAGGTGAGCTTTTGGGATACTTGATTGTCCGTCGTCCGTCAACAATTTTGATGTTTACACACTAGAGGCCACAATTTTGATCCAATCTTCCTCAAACTTTGTCAGAATGTTTGTCTTGATGATATCTTGAACCCTTTTGAAAATGGGTCAGGTTGGATAAAAAAGTAGGTCAGTAGGTCAAATCTTAGAAAAATCTTGTTTACACACTAGAGGCCACAATTTTGATCCAATCTTCCTCAAACTTGGTCAGAATGTTTGTCTTGAAGATATCTTGAACCCTTTCGAAAATGGGTCAGTTTGGATCAAAAAGTTGGTCAGTAGGTCAAATCTTAGAAAAATCTTGTTTACACACTAGAGGCCATAATTTTGATCCAATCTTCCTCAAACTTGGTCAGAATTTTGTCTTGAGATATCTTGAACCCTTTCGAAAAATGGGTCAGTTTGGATCAAAAAGTAGGTCAGTAGGTCAAATCTTAGAAAAATCTTGTTTACACACTAGAGGCCATAATTTTGATCCAATCTTCCTCAAACTTGGTCAGAATGTTTGTCTTGATGATATCTTGAACCCTTTGGAAAATGGGTCAGGTTGGATCAAAAAGTAGGTCAGTAGGTCAAATCTTAGAAAAATCTTGTGAACACAATAGAGGCCACAATTTTGATCCAATCTTCTTCAAACTTGGTCAGAATGTTTGTCTTGATGATATCTTGAACCCTTTTGAAAATGGGTCAGTTTGGATCAAAAAGTAGGTCAGTAGGTCAAATCTTAGAAAATTCTTGTTTACACTCTGAGGGTGGTCCAATCATCCTCCAACTTTGGCAGAATGTTTGTCAGGATATCTTTTGTGGATGGGGTCAGAAAATTCCTGAGCATTGTTTCACCTCATCATTTAATTCTAAAGCAATCTGTTTTGTACAGGCAATGAATGATACTTTTCTCAGGTGAGCGATCTAGGGCCATCTTGGCCCTCTTGTCTTTAGTGTAAACCAGGTCAACTTTTGATGACCTATTAACCCAGTTTAGCTCTTGGATGGCGTATAATCCATTTTAAGTGGGGTGAAAACCTGGTGTGCAATGTAGCTGAAAAGCATAAAGCACAACAGATACCAATATGTCCCGGGTTCGATTCCTGGTCACATACATGAAAAGATACCGAGGTTGCCCATCCAGACACATGGGTTTTCTCCAGTTTCCTCCCACATTAATGACCAAATACGCTATCGTCGGGGCCATTGAGAGTGATTAATATAAGTTATTAGAACTTGTTTCATAATTGATGTAAAAAAAGTATAATCTTTTTAATATCTAGGTATATGTATATAGGTACTGGTCATTAAAACAAGTCTTTCACCCCAGATTCTGCAGTCCTGGAAGTCTGAATTCTTGTAAGTGAACTACAAACAAGATTTCAGAGTTGTCCAAGAATCCACATTCAGGTTTTTAAAGCACTGTTTGGTTAAGTGCCAAAAATTTCATTTCAAATGTTATCGGCCAAATAAGGACTCGACTTGATGAACTTGGCCTTTAAGTTATTGGATTTCACACCAATGTTTGGTTTTTATCTAATAATTTAATTTTGAATGAACTCCACTTACATACATCTAGCTAGCTAAAAGACTAAAATGTAGTGTCCCTTTTTTTACATCATACAGAGACGGGGTCCTTCTAGAGTTTCTGGGTTTGACCAGTAAGTTACACCTGGGAATGCAAAAAAAAAATAATTCCATTTCTGGTCTCCAGCAATGAAAAAAAAGTTTGGTTGGATTTTTTTATCTATTTTTTTTTTTACATGAAAGAAAGTTAAAAACAAAGGGAACTATTTTTTCTATAGGCAGAAAGATAAAAAATCTTAAGGATTGGTCGTTAAAAAAAGAGGGTCGGTCGGGAGACCAGAAACATTTTTTTTTTTGCCTAAAGCATGGTGAAATTGATCATTCATGTGCTGGTTCACCCAAGACAGCAAGAGGTCCGAGGTCGTCAACTTTAACCTTTTACTTCATGAATATCCATGCACATATTTATTATATAATGAATATTAATTAATTCATCTTTAAATGGTATATGAAAAAGTGGATTTTTCATGCTCTGCAAACTGTGTAGAATCTAAGCTACAATATTGTATAAGCAAACTGAGGAGACCCTGATCAGACAACTCCTATATGAAGTTAAGGGTTAGGTAAATTGGGACAGAACTGGATAGGCCAACGCATAGCCTCTAGGACCAATGCAGAACCCTTGCCCGTCCTCCATACCATACAGAACCAAATTTTTGCAAGATTAATAAGGCCTGTTGTGAAGACAAACATCACAAAACTTGCAAAAATTGTTTTTATGCTCATCTGATTAAAAGTTGAAATACAATACTTCAAAAACTCAAACCTGTAGAATTGGGTGTGGAGGGAGAGATAATGTTAATACTGACAGCAACATCACCACCATCATGTCTGGAATCCACAAAGTTATAACAGAAAGCTCTATTGACAAGGCAGCAACCACTTGGCCTATTAGTTATATTATTTTAAATATTTTGCTTTTTTTTTCACTTAGTTAACTGTGAAATAATGGACAAGATAATGGATGACTAGAAAAAGCATCGCAGTTAGGCCATACCATACTTTCTCAGCCATAGTTATCCCCATTTCCCTTAGCAAAGCAGGAATATCAAGAAACATTTTCGTAAAAGATAATAGAAATATCAATGACTGTTATCAACACTGTCGTTTCAACAAATAAGTTTTTAAAAAGATACAACTGCACGATTTCCC
>CM037783.1:29965327-29983400 GCA_021229015.1 Solen grandis | reverse complement strand
TCGACGATGCCGATACCCACGACTGCCTGTTACATCGCGATGAATATAGTAACGGAATGAGCGCTCGTAGGTTTCCGACGCTGAGAAACTCCCGTTCAATATATAATGTTACAAAGAATCGATAAGTTTCAATCAATGTAACATTTTTTTTTCTCTCAGCACAGTCAAATTCTCAAAGAACTCCCTTCTGATAATCATCACGGTTAGAAATAATTCAAAGTGACAATTCAAATTCTTACTGAAATACCAAGAACAAACTTACAGCGGCTGAGATGGTCCTACTGACATTGATGGGGTTCCCACGCTGGTGATCCTTTAATTTGGAGTTATCCAGAAGATAAATGCAGCAGTCCAGTATCACTCCGTCGAACTGTAGTGTATAGTGACGAAAAATTACAACCAACAAAGTCAAACAAGACTGGAATAGTGTATATGTGTATATTTGATTGCTTCGTTTAAACGCCCCATTGGTAGAAATCGCGACAAGGGGTCGGATTCACAACTTCCGGTTACGGGGCAGGGTGACGGGGAGCGGTAGTATTACTAGAGTGTTTATAGTCAAAAGGAATTACATTTTTAAGGTGCTAGTTTTTCGGCGTAGCTGTCTAATCTCACTTTAACATTTTTTATGGATGATGACGCAATATAAGATCAAATGTATGAACGATTTTTATTGGTAGAAAATGCCTTTACGTCGGGAAAAAGGTTACGCACAATTGTTTGTTGAGACGAGATGAAATATATGCTTCGTATTCACGAAATATTTATAAAGTACTCGTACTGAATTACAGTATCTTTGGTATATATTTGACATCCAAACCTTAGAGAATGATATCAGAAATCAAGATGCGTGAATTGTTATTTATTTACGAAATTCTGATAGTTGGATATAAATGTATCTTTATACGTACTTGTCCAAACGCCCATGGTTTTGACGAAATCTGTTTTTGACTTCCTGAATATATCTTTCCAACTTGACTCAGAACATATTCCCCAAGCAATTCTTCTTCTTTCATGTAAACCTGGTCATCTGGAAAAAAATATAAACAGTCGTCATGTGGAACCTATTTGGCGGCTTTTAATACATGTATATACAATACCTCACTTTTCAAGGGCTCAACTACATTTTGATCATTTAGGGTGATAACATTGATCTGATTAGTACAAGGGAAGATTTTTGAAAGTTTTTTTTTTAATATGATTGTTAGAGTTCAAGTGGTTTTTTTTTTCTTCAAATTTTATAAATATTTCACGGAGGTTCACGAAAGTATCATCCATGCCAAGTTTCATAAATTTCTAGATTTTAACGGAAATTGTTAACGACGCACGGCAGACGATGACTACCTACATCCGGGGGATATAGGAGGAGGAGGGGGGTCACAACAGGTCACATTGAGCACATTTCGTTCAGGTTAGGTAACAAAACGATTTCCTTCAGAAATTCAATCAGAATTACAAAACTTACAAGACCTTGTCCTTTCACTCCACATAAGTTACCATGGGAGGTTTAGTTTATACCGACATGTTCCCTTTCACATATGGGTTTCGTACAGCAGCCATGATAAAAAGTTAAAAAGAAAACATCTTGCCACAGATCATGGTTAATTCGAAAACCTTTACATATATTCATTAAGCTACTGCATGAATGTACATTATTTTTATTTTTTAATATATTCATGAAATTCCTTTGCTTCACCTGGGAAATTCCGGTTGAAGCTGGCCATCCTGCGGTCACGTGTACTTACAAGAAAGTCATCAGGTGAGATGTAAAGTATTCTCACCTTTATTCCAAGGGTTGAAGAGGACATAGATTGGTTGCTTTTGGCTCCACCTGTAAACCGTCTCTTTCGCGTTCGCCTTCTTGACGACATCGATTTTCAGACTCCACTTGCCGACTAAACATGACGGTGGTGTTACCAGGGCAACACGGAGACTGTTATCCTTGTTCGAGACAACGGAACCTCCCCATTCATTTGGTTCTTCCTTTGTCGAAAGGATAAACGTCACATATGTTCCGTTGGTTGGGAATGGATTATCTCCTACATATAAACAGCAATACCATTCTAAGAATTTCATTTACTAATACATTTACATTCAGCAGAAACAAAATGGATGGTGGACGGCCTCATGATATGTACTATAAATGTAGAGATGATACACTAGTTGCCTCGGTTTCATGATAAGGAGAATAAAAATAGTTGTATATAACCTCTGCAACCACAAGTAAAAATTAACTGAATTTATCTAATTTTTCCAAAAAAAAAAAAAAAAATAATAAAAAAAAATACTGCGAGTGTCATATCCCTAAGTATGTTTTCTTTAATAAACATCAAATACAAGTATCGCCTCGTGGTAAAAAAATTGGCAAAAAAAAATCATTTTAAAAATATTTTTGTTGTGACAGCAGACAGAGACACCATTTTGTCAGTTTACCATCATCACGTGACATTTGTGACGACAGTATTTTTTTTTTGCCTGCAAGGGAGATCACTGTGTGGAGTTTGCGAGGCATTGGTCGCTCTGTATCGATTAGGCAGTCCCTCAATGACAGAGGATGTGACTTTTAAAGCAAAGCGGACGGCAGTCATAAATAAGATTGCATACAACGATTGAATTTAAGCTTTGCTAAAAGAGATGCATATCAGGTTCATCATTATTTTACAGAGGAATTATATTTAATAAATTTATACATAAAAATCTGTTTTCCTTATCGACTTACTGGATATAACTTACTCAAGTAGATGAGATCAGTATTTTTTCCCCAATTCTTTCGTTTAATATTAGATATTTCAATGGACTGAAACATTCTCACTTACCAAACTGAAGATTAAATCTGAGGTCATCCTTGTTGGCGTCATAAGGGCGATTTAAGTTCAAAGTCAGGTCAAATGCTTGACCTCGTCTCACAACCAGGCACTCTTTTCCGTTGTTTAAAATAACATCTGTGATGGCAAACGCGTCAGTGCGGTGTGCCTCGGTGTTGTCTTTCACATGCTGATCAACACTTTCTACTTGGAGAATGTCCTTGTCTGCACTATCTGGGGCTGAAAACAAAGATTTCATAAATGTAGATTTTTTTATGGAGTACTTTTCAAAATACCCTCAATTATCACAATTATTCGTTTTGACTAGGGGAATTCCAAAAATGACGTCACCGGAAGTTATTTGGGATGTTTTTTTCTCTCTTTTGAAAAAGGAACGATATTTTTGCATTCAAATAGATGAATACCAATCAGAATTATTACATCAAATTAACAATGATATAAGATACATGAATGAAACTTCTTAATGAAAACACACACACACACACACACACACACACACACACACACACCGAATCATGATGTGCTATGACGAAGAATAACGAAAGTTCGGCGATCTTTGCCGACATAGGTTGTAATTTGCCGGGCCGATTAGAGTTCCTCTGCCTTAAGCCTGCTTCGCGCATGCGCTGCGCTGTCTAAAATGGATAGTAAAGTATAGTGAAGATATGTGTTGTACTTGTCTTGAAATGGCTATAAATAAATGATTCAACTGTAATACATATAGCTGATAGTGAAGACGATAGCCATGAAAAACACGATTAAACGTTTCTGATGATGGTGGAGAATGGGGTGATGATGATGATGATGATGATGATGATGATGCCCTAACGACCTTGTTTCCGACATACTGTCTTGTCCTAGGGATCACTTGCACCAAGTTTTTTTTAAAACACAACCATACACACCACAGTAACTACGAGTTTTAGGTAATCCGAGCTCTGTGATCTTGAACTTCAAGTAGTAACGTGATTCATTTTCCTCTTGTCCTAGGGACAACTTATGCCAAGTTATTTCAAAACATGAACATACACAACAAAATTAGAGCCCGGACTGGATTGCTTGCACATATTTTAAGCTTAACCGACTGCTATGACCTTGACATTCAAGCTTGTGACATTGCTCTTGTTCGCGACAAATCGTCTTGTCATAGGGATCATCGGTGCAAAGTTAATTCAAAACACTACCATAAACAAAGTTACAGTTCAGACATGATTGCTTGTTCAGACAGACAGACAGACAGACAGACATATGGACAATTGTAAAACTATATGCATGTCGCCATTTCATGGAGGGGGCGTAAAACTACTGATTTGTTGTTGTTGTTGTTTTTCTTTTTTTCCCGAGAATAGGTTAAACAATGATGCAGCTTACGCTGGTCAGTTAAATATGTAGAGCCTTTGGTCAGGACAAGGTACTGTAGACTAATGATAAACCCAATCTGAAATCAGTTTATTATTAATCAGAACAATTGTTTGACGTTTTTCTTACGTTTTAAATGATATTGATCTAAATATAACACATTATTGAAACAATATGAACACAAGACAAATAGATTATAATAATAAATATAAATATTAATAATAATGATAATAAATAAAAAAAAAAAACATCGGTAAAACCCCATTACCCTTTAGTTTATGAAAAGGTCAAGAACATTGCACACTATAAACGCAAGCAGCTAAAATAAATACTGTCAATTTTAGCCGAAGATTAAAAAAGCAGTGACGTTTTGTAGTTCACTATTTTTATCTAAATCAAAACTTGTTTAACAACTACAAGCGTGTCTAATTACATAACGTAGGATATACAGTTTCATAAGAATACACGCATCTTGAAATCCTAATACATGTACCGATATATCAAATAAATTTAACTTTGGTATATGTGTTTATGATCTGACCAGTTTGACAAAGGAATACAAATTATGCTATTCATGGAGTATACATGGAACACTACAATAGCTTGGCAATCATTAATGCTCACCAGCTTGCTCGCCCAGCCATAAATTTTCAGTTACAGCCGCTTCAATTTCGCCTGAGTGAGTAATGTCTATACAGGCTGAACAAGGTTTAAAATGTCTATGTTTATAACCACCCAACATGCAGTGTTTGCTGAAAGGTTCCACACAAGTGGTTTTGTCAAAAACAACGCCTGGTAACCAACCAAACCGATCTATTTGACCTTGTAGCCAGAGAGCCGGTCTCGTATTCGACAGGTCTTGACCTCGATCACTGGCCAAGTCGTTTAAACGGTAACAATTGGTAGTGCTCGGTGGGAGGAAAACGTGCCTAGGTTGTCTTAAATGGTTATCAAATTGCGAGAGCACGCACTATATATATCGGGTAGACAGTCTTTATGTGACTGAAAGATATGCACTTTCGATGGGACGTTAAACAGCAACAAACAAACTATTTATAGTATAATTCCGTTGAACTGAGCTGACGTATGTAAGCAAGAAATATGCGACCAGCTTTTGTGTATCTATGATCCAAATCAATCTTAACCTTGATCTACTTAGCAATGCGGAGACATTCTGTGTGTAAAGTGGTTGCAACATGCCACACAGCTGCTAACAGTCGCAGATCTACCGGCGAAGGGGTTTGCCCATGGCACAAGTGTATTATATATTTTGGTAAAATATATCATTACATGAAAAACGAGTGGCAAAAAAGCAAAAACAAATAAAAACAACAACAACAACAAAAAAGAAAAAAGAAAAAAGAAAAGATAATTGGAACATACACAAAATGGTCAGTAGACCTTTAACCTCTAACTGTGACCTTCACCTCGAAACAAAATGGTTGAAACTTGGGCGGACGAACAAACAGACAGACAACTCGGGAACAACAACAACAACAACAACAAAAACATCAATGTCTCTCCCATTATATACAGAAATGTACATAATTACAGCCTCCCAGCTGGCTTGCGGTAGGTCGGTGGTTCTACCCGGGTACCTCTGTGTACTCGGGGTCTTCCTCCACCTGTAATTAGCTGGACGTCGCTATATGATTGAAATACTATCGCAGCGACGGTAAACAACAACAACAACAACAACAACAACAACAACAACAACAACAACAACAACAACAACAACAACAACAACAACAACAACAACAACAACAACAACAACAACAACAACAACAACAACAACAACAACAACAACAACAACAAGATAATTACACTCAGGTCTATATTAGAATGTGTGATATTCAACTTGGTTAGCACTTAAAAGTACGCGTATGACTTACACGAATGATCAAAAGCATTCCCGATAACCCTCACCGGAACACATGCTATGTAACATAAATAACGATTTATTCTGCAAATATTAATTAATGGCATATATATGTTCTGCACAACTATATACATACTGCAGTAGACGACACCGGAAGTCATAGTTAAGACTGGCAACGTGGAGTTTGAAAGAAATTAACATGTATATTATATAGTCGATGATTAAGTCAACAATAAAACGCTTTCTAGGCCTTACGTTTAATTTCCGGTTGAAATTCCAGCCCCGCGTTCCTCGACAGGTTAAACCTTCCAAGACGGCTCCGTGTCTCAGGTCTTATTTCGGTCACATTATCAGAATATGAGGCAGACGATGATCTGCGTGCAGACGATAGTATTGTTCCCATTTTAACTAGCAAATCGTGTTTTTTTGTTACAGTAGTGAATGCAGATCCAATGCTTTCTAATCCGCGCACTGCCCGAACAATAAACATAACCTACAAATTCAGCGTTCAACGTTCAGCATCCGAGACGAGTACTACTCTCAAGCGTGTAACGTTTATTGACTTCATAATAAATGTACTTAAATCATGTAAGATGTTATTTCGTGTAAGAAAAGGAATCAGCATATGTGTATCAATGAAGCAAAACATTTTACCAGCTGAGTGGATACTGCGTGCTTGTTAGAAAATAGATATATATGAAAATATATACTTTTTGACCGGTGTGTTTCATACTTTTCTTTTTAAACTTGCCAGAGCACAACGTACTCAAGGTAAGCTTTTATGATTACACCGCGTCCTTCGTGCGTTTAAAAAAATGACCAATGTATAGAAATTGATGAACTAGGCATGGATGATACTTAAAATATGCTAAACTCGATTTATACAGAACTCTGGTTGCCATAGTAACCAAAAAAACCCAAAACACTTTCGAAATATTCTTCCTTGAAACCAATGGTCAGCTTGTGGCCCTTACATCCTATTGCTAAAATAAAATTGATCCATTAAAGATATGACCCCAGCGTGTCGGCTAATTTCCTTTTATACAATGTAATTCTCCTTCTCTGAAAGCAATTTTAGAATTAAATTTTGATGACTTATGATAACTTCACGGCCCTTAACTGTAAATGCTTCAGCACTATTTATCCCTTGAAAAATGAGGCTCCAAGCTAGTCGGTTAGTTTTCTTATATAACTTGCAGAGAAACTTTATTTATTTTTATTTTTTTTATTTTTTTGCATTTGAAATTTGAACTTGGTTGATGCTAAATGTAACCAGTTAAAGCTATGTTACATAGGTTTAGAGCATTCACTGGTGAGCGTTCTAGGACAAACGTTGCCCTTTTATTTTCAGAAGATATAATAGACTTTCAAAATTTCGATCATGGGTAGGATTTAATTAATTGCAAAAGTATCTTACATCTGCATGCTATGAAATATGTTATCTTTTGTTATCCTTAAAAGATGAGCGGTATAGTAATACAACATGTTGTTTCTAATCTCCCTCGTTAATGTACATGGGTGTAGTCTTTGTTTCCTGACATAACTCAGCAAGTGTAGGTCACATTGCACGAAAAAACGCTATTTACGTAAACGCCAACTTCGGTGAAATATGTTAAATATAGAACTCGGTATCCACGAAGCAGGTGCTTGTATGTTCCGCAACACGGCGCCTTCACAAATTCCGGGTAGCGAATTCGTAAGTTCAGCCTGTGAAGTGAGAGCGCATGCGCGAAGAGAATGTGATCAGTCATGAGATAGCACACGTAAAGGAAACGTCTAAATAAAAGTTTATATTAAAATATTCTAATATAAGTTCAATACTGTTCCTATCACTATTGCTTGCGATGGAGAAACCCAATATTTCTTTTACAATCACGAAATGTTGAACAGGGTGACCATACGCCTGTAGATTGGTATTGATAGACGTAATACGCAGATATACATGTAGTTAAAATGAAGATCTTAGACAATGACTTTCTGTGAACGAGCTGATCTAAATCAATAAATATTTAATCCACAACAGGGTTAAAGTCCAACAATTACTTCCCTGTGAAAGAATAAGGATTGCCAGCCGTAAGTTTTGCCCTGAATTATATATGTTGGAATGATTCAAACATCTTTTCGAGCACGGATTATAAAGGACTAGTGTTTTTTTTTATCGGCGCCTGCGTTCGAACAGCCTTACTTTCTCCTATTTCAATGGATCATCTGTTGTTTCTGTTACCTCCTCGGCCTATGTAACACACGGATTACAGGACGCTGTGGCATGCTGGCAGTTCCTACCCCATTGCTCCTGTATTGTCATACAATACAGATGACATTAATGTTGGGCTTGTTTCCTTTATAAATTATACCGCTGACGACAATAGGTCAGAAATAGACATAAACAATAAGGCGTAGCTATTGATATCGCCAGAAATCTCTAATCATCGGATTTCCATACCCGATTAATCGATATCCTCTAAACAGGGAGTTTACGTCTGTATTTCTTCGTTTTAAGTTGTGTCAAATCATTTCATTGATTCCATGGCTGTTTTAAACGGCAATATAACCCAATAAGGCGCATTTCTTAGTCAACGACTGCTGTTAATGATGTTTTAGTTGGCATTTCTTCCCACTGCTTAGTGTCATGAAGATAAAAGGAATAAGTCAATCCCGGGGTTTCCGACGATGTCTCCTAAATCAGCTTTATGACACCTTGTACATAGGTCCATACAATATCCTTTGTACAAATACGCAAACAATACATAAAACATACATACATATACATACCTGAAACAATATTTTACCTCTTACAGCATTTCAATGATTTAGGTAGCACCATTAACATGTTCTATGCCTTACGTTTTATATCCGTTTGAAACTCCGAATTTGACGAATTATAACGTCCTGTCCGTCGCTTGTCTCCGGCCCCGGGTTTTGAGGGATGGACAGTTGATGATTTAGATGAGCACGATCCCATTTTAGTTTCTGTCCAAGTTCACGGGTATGTGTGTTACAGTCACGAAAGAAGAACTAAATAAATGTTTTCGTTTCTGCTCAGAAACCGGCCAGTGGTTACCACAACAAATTCATTAGACGGCACCCATGCATGCAATATCGAGACATGTTAATTGTTAGCACGACATATATTGATCATATTCTGCATGCTTAAATCTGTGTGAAATATATTGGGTAACTTGAAACGGAATGGTGTCAAGGTAGATCAAAGTAGTTTATAACTGTAAAGTACATATACACCCTTGAAATGCGTGATACTTATACAGCTGTTAAATGCTGCTTGAACGTAGATCGATAAAAAAGTTAACTCAGGGCAAAACACTTCGATATTTCAATAACAAACAAAATTACTACAAACCTTTTTATCCCCTCTCTCTCTTTCTCTCTCTAGAAGAATTTGTGCGGTATGAAATAATAGTTTGAGTGAAAAAAAATAGATTTTGATTACACAACATGTAGTTTCGATAAAACTATATATTGATATGAGGACGGAATGGAATATTTCGTTAAAACAAAATAAGATGCTGAAAACGAAAAAAAAAAAAAAAAAAAAAAAAAAATACCCATAATTTTTATTCTTATTTAACAATTTCGGTGCATAAATATGTTTGAAAAATTGGCAGATAGACAAATAGTGCTGTAATGAAATGCTTTAACGTTCAGATTGATAACATTAATTTTGTAAATGACCTGCTTATTTTAGATGAGACTCTTCTATATCTAAAACACTCCATGAAATTCTATATCTAATAACTAAGACCAATCCAATTAAACCCCTGTTGGCAAACATTTCCGCAAACCTGTCCTAAGCGCCCAAGTTTAATCGTCCCGAAAATACATTTGTTACATATTTCACCAGTTATTTTCTTCCTCTAAATGGCTATTTGGGACAGGTTTGTCGGTATTTATGAAGATAGATGTAACCGGGTACCTGGAATATCAACTTCCATGGGTTCCTCCTTACGACGATTCCTGCTTTTGTTCGTCTCTATCAGTTCCCTGAATAACAACATGGACTCCTCAAACGGTGACAGATCGTCGGCCGATCTCCTCGGAAGGGGCGGGACATTCCGACGGCCCGTCAGGGAATTTGATCTTCTTAGTGTCGATGACATCTGCAGACAGATTAAAGATCAGCATAATATTATAACGTTCCCCAAGACTTACAACCGATATACAGGCACCAATTATAAGATGTAGGGAGATAATTTGGTAGTTATTACTGGTATTACTATGTTTATGTTCTGACGCATCAATATCCTAAAGGATTTGTATTCAGCTGTAATTAATTCAAGCCATGTTCTGATCAATATTTGAATATGCATACATGATCTAGTGGGATAATTTTAATAGTGACTTTGACTTTCAGTACGGAAATCATAATAGTGTTCTATCTTCTGATAAATAAAGACGACATTATCAAGAATTGAAATAACAACAGCTAACAAAGGCTTAATATGTTATTTATAGCTTTTTGTAGCTACTCGTAAAATGGGTAAACCTTTGATTTATGCACCATGAGATATAGTTAAATAAGAGTACCACCTTTGCCCTACCTCGCTCATCTGAGTATCACTGATATTTCATAGAGATGCACATTAAGGTTGTGAAGTTTGATCAAAATAAATAAAGCGGAATGTGGCATTTTTCAGTGATTCAATGACCATAACTTCAGATATTCTGGTTTAATGACTGCCATGATCGAACTTTGCCGAGAGAATATGGCCATAAACATCGATTTCGTCAAGTCAAAATTTGACTTGTATAAGTTTCATATAGATTGCTGCATAAATACAGCAGCTAGAGCGAGAAGGAGATTATGTGGCATTGTTTATTATTCAAGGACCAGATCTCCTGCCAATATCAGCCAAAATCAGGTATTGCCGTAAAATTTGTCATGAAGTTTGATGAAATTAAGATGCTTATGCGTAAACATGGAAAATTGTTTGATATATAAAGGGCCGTAACTCAAGATGTACCTGTCCAAAATCAGTTATACTCTTTATTATGATAATAAAATTGAGCATGTCCGTATAAAATGATTGAGTGTTATTGTTTTCGATAATTCGAGAGCCACAAGCCCTGCCCTACTTGTTCGACATCAGCCATAATCGAACTTGGTCGAGCAATAATGACCATATGTTGTGACCAGGTCTTAATAACTGCTTCAGAAATGATAAAGCAAGAATGTAAAAATGTCAAAATTTATTGATTATGTGATATTGAAAGACCTATCACTCCGATATCTGAGAAATTAGATAATATGATCGTTGAAATTATTTATCAGGCATAATTGATTTGAGTCGAGAGATTTGAAGTCATTATGAATATTGAGACCAGATTTGTTTAGGACTGCCTATGAAATGAAGTTGCAAGGGTGTTAACGATCTAATTATGGACGGTGGACGGAAGGCGGACAATAAACTAGCTTTATACTTTGAAAACCCAACAATATGAGGAAGAAAAGCAACAGTACAACGACAAAGGACATAAATAACATCAAAGTGACTAAGCGATAGACACTCGAGTACCCACACCATATTATGTCCGGGTAGTGAGTCCTGCTCTCAAAACATCACTGGCGGTGTAGAAGTGACTTCGATATTTGTATAGTCTGTTCTGTATTCACTGGATATACACGCCTTGTCATGTTATAACTTACTGAATTGGCTTTCAAAACACTATATAATTATGTTTGTACTGAGATTTACGTTTTGGACAATTGGAAACAATGTCTACGCGAGTGCTTCCATGCTGCAGTACCACCATAAAGTTTTGTGACATGATACCACACCCAGTCACATACCCCGACAATGGATACTACCTTATATCTAAACACTGAACAACAAATAAAATTGCTATAGTTTGTTGAAATGGTATTTTTTCCGGATCCCGCGGACGTTCTTACTAGCCATTGAACGAAAGAAAAACGTCGTCAAAACGATAACTTAGTTAAAAAAATCTTTCTAAATTTTTTTCCAAACAAACAAGCTCGGTAGCTCGGCATTGTTGTTATTCTTTCATGAATTATCTTGCTGTGGTAGTATTTTCCTTGCATTTATTTTCAAAACCCAATAGCTTTACGTTCGTCGGTCAAAATATACGGTCGGTCGGACAGAGGAGACACACTTATTACCATAATATTTTTAATAGCATCATTATTGTATTGAAAGCTTTTTTTTAATAAACCCTTTGACGCTTATTATCAATAGTCCCTCTCACGTCTCATATAAACATTCCAAAGGGGTATTACACTTTGTAAAAGTGGGACAATTTTGGGTTGAGTCGTCATGGTAGATGATTAAATATAAAAGTCATGTAAACGTTCAACTGTGTGGTGTATTCACACGTATCTACATATTCGTACATTTATGTACTGTAATGCTAGCCAGTGAAGAATATATGTATATTTATGTCATCTGAGTTATTTACTTAAATATTTTATAAAAAAGACAGATGGAATTTGTTCTATTTTATCTAAGATTTTAAGCATTACTTACTTAAACTGCGAATGTATTAAAGGGAAGCTTAAGTTCGAACTTTAAATGTTGATAAATATATATGAGCATTGTGGTGAAATGGCCAGCCAGCCGGGATATACGACTTGTACCTTGTACCTAATGAATATTCATGTACAATTTTTTTATTCTATGAATATTGATTTACTGAGTCTTAAATAGTTATTTTACCTGGAACAATGGATTATTTTCTTCCTTTGTCGTGCAGACTTGTAAAATCTGAGCTACAATATTGTATGGAGCAAACTGAGGTGAACCCGATCAGACTGCAACAAAAGGAATTATCTGATCTGGGTCTGCCATGTTTGCCAATGCGTCAAGACGACTCTATATTAGGTAAAGAATGAAGGGTCTTTCTCATGTCTTCTGACTAAATGAGATATATAAAAGGATTAAAAAGGGAACCCGTACCACAGGTCATTCACCCGCTTCCGGATATGCGCATGAACTACATAGAGTTGAACCTGTATTATCCGACACTTGTATTAAGCGGTCAATCTGCTTTAAGTGGTCAATTTTAATAAGACCAAACTATAGCATTTATTTTTCTTAAATTTAACCTTCATTCAGCGGCCACCTCTGTTAAGCGGTCACTATCTCTTGTTCCATTGACTGACTGCTTAAGACATGTTTGACTGTGTATCGCATTGCACGTGATACGGATTCTACACAAAACGTCATGTACATGAACACATTTCGATTTTCTGTTAACGTTTTCAGTACAGCTATTCGTGTATGGTGAATCACCGTATTGAACGTATTACATGTATATACAAATTGTATACATTTTGAATGGAATTAACATTAAGAACCACTGAATTTTTAAATAGCAACGAATATTTGCAGGTAAAACTATAACAATATTGACCCGTGTGATTTTCTAACAGTTCGACAGTAACTGTGCATGCTTCAGAGAATAATATGGAGCAGGACGGCCTAGATTAGATATTGAACTTAGCGATTAACGTAGTCTTTTGTGAGATATTCAATCCTTCGTGAAAACAAAGAACAACGTCAACAAGCAGGTTAGTTTAACATGCTACTTCGGGTTTAGTTCAAGGTTGGATACTTAAGCTTTCGAAAACGCTGATCTGTCAAACTTTAAGAATTATAACAATCTTGCAGTTTTATATCAGAGGCCATGGGATAGAAACTTAACCTTTCACCCCATAAAGACTCGTTTTGACGCAGTGGCAAACAGAGCAGATCCAGATCAGACAGCACCTATAGAAACTATCTGGTCAGGGTCTCCTCTGTTTATTAATTCTACACAGAATGCATGGCAAAGAAAAAAAAATGGTACCATTTAATGTTCAGTAATACAATATTTATCAAGTCATAAATTTTCACATGAATATTCATGACGTAAAGGAACAATCGAATATGGATCAGTTTTCGCTCGTCTCCCACTCTATTATCTCAAAATTCTTACTAATATAGCATAAATATCATAATATTTTGACATCAAAGTAATGATCTAAAACAGTGTTTTATTTCATGCTACTGTGTTCTATCAGTGAAATAAATCCCTGTCTTACGGTATGAGTGATACAGGTTTGCCGGGACAAGTTTTCACATATAAAGAGCATGTATACTGGTATGTAGTAGCAGCCAGCATCTCGAAGTGATATGTACAATTTTTATATTTTCCGTCGCAAAAATATGAAATTGTATCACTTCTCGATGATTTATATTCCATATTCACTCAAAACAAACACATATTCACTATGTATTAAGTGTAACAAGAGGGCCATGATGGCCCTGAATCGCTCACCTTAGGGCTAGTTGATTAAAGATATTAGTAGACATGATAAGCTCAATTTTATGACTTGACATATTCAAGGGCCATTATCCAGTCATGCATGGGCAGATCTGGCTGGTTTTCTAAAGTACCTGAGCTCTAATGGACATCTTACTGCTGCATAAGTTTGATAAAGATACATTCAAAACTTTGTTGCATTCCCAAACAAGTGTTTATGGACAGATGGAAGATGTGCCACGGCAAAAGCTTTTCTGGTTTTCGGCCTGTATGAAATTGCTATAAAGATATTTTTTCCATAATTTGAACAATCTTGGTAGACACTTACTCAAGGAACATCTGTGCCAAACATTTTGAAATTCAGCCAGCAGTTTTTGAGGAGAAGATTTTTTTAAGATTTGACTATAGACATATAAGGAAAACTAGCCACGACCCTGGCGGCCATGTTTTTTTTCGGATCCAAATAATTTTAACAATCTTGGAAGACATTTAATAAAGGAACATCTGTGCCAAAACAATTTGAAATAACGCCAGTGGTTTTGGAGGAGAAGATTTTTTTAAGATTTGACTATAGACATATAAGGAAAACTAGCCCCGCCCCTGGCGGCCATGTTTTTTTATGGATCCAAATAATTTGAACAGTCTTGATAGACATTTAATCAAGGAACATCTGTGCCAAAACAATTTGAAATCAAGCCAGTAGTTTTGGATAATAAGATTTTTTAGTTTTCACTATAGACATATAAGGAAAACTAGCCCCGCCCCTGGCGGCCACGTTTTTTTATGGTTCCGAATAATTTGAACAATCTTGGTAGACACTTACTCAAGGAGTATCTGTGCCAAAACATTTTGAAATTCAGCCAGCAGTTTTGGAGGAGAAGATTTTTTAAGATTTGAGTATAGGCATCTAAGGAAAACTAGCCACGCCCCTGGCGGCCATGTTTTTTTATGGATCCAAATAATTTGAACAATCTTGGTAGACACTTACCAAAGGAACATCTGTGCCAAAACATTTTGAAATTCAGTTGGTTGTTTTGGAGAAGAAGACATTTTAAGTTTTTTCTTTCCGTTGCCATGGCAACCAGAATTCCAAATGGAATTCAATTCTTTGAACAACTTTGAAAGGGGACCACCCAAGGAACATCCCTGTAAAGTTTTATCAAAATTGACCAAGCGGTTAAGGAGGAGATGTCGTTTGAAGCAAAATGTTGACGGACGACGGACGGACGACGGACGGACGGACGACGGACAAAGACCGGTCACAATAGCTCACCTTGAGCCTCTGGCTCAGGTGAGCTAAAAACACACCTATGTGTAAATGAAGTTATCAATAAGTATCATACACGTATATGTATGGTACACAATTAGATTGTACTAACGCCAGAGTAGAGCCGCTAAAAATTATGACTACAGTATTTATAATGAGGATTCTACGCGAAGAATGAGTAGACACTTCTTCATATTTAGAAAGTTTAGCTGTGAACCTTACTTGCTGCATATGAGTTTTAAATTCACTTCTACAGTCTCAAAGACAGAATCTTGACAGGTCCTGTCTGAATATACGAAAAAAAAAAGGATATTCGCGTCTTTGCCATGAAAATTATCTTTACGGCAAGATACCCGCACGCGCAGCGATAAATGATTAGTCATTTGTTGATTAATAAAATGAAAATATCCCATTTGAAATTGTGTTTGAAAATTACATTGAACTATTAAACTGCTTACTTTTGACCTCAATGTGAAATTGATCTAAGATATGTTTTGAACATATTAAATCACATACCTTTCAGCGGCAATTGCTTTGCGACGAATGGAAAATGGATCCTATGAATACCCACGCAATACACAGATCTATAAATAGTTCATGTTTATCGTCTGCTTTCCTTCTCAACGGAGAGCTCCATATTAGTCGAACTGTACTCTGGAAGAAGCCATAAAAGCTGTAAGACTATTTTCTGATATGTGTACATGTGTATTTTTCTGTTCTTTTATACATGTATACTTAATACGCTTAGCTAAATTTGGATAGTATACAAATAGTAGTTTACCCAAACAGGTCAAGTACAAGTAGGGTAATTGTCACTAAAGGTTAAACTCAGTACGGTGATACAATTTTATAGACGGGAATAAAGATTTAGACTGATGATATTTGTTAGTTTTGAGTGGATATGAAATATGTCACCGAGAAGTGATATATAATTATTTATTACTATTTCAAAGAACGCGTATCACGAGTGAAATGTTAAAGATGAGATATATTTCATATCTACTCAAATCAGACACATTTTCTTTTTATTTTATGCCAACTGAAAACGAAATAATTTAACCATTTTGTGTATACGTTCCTACTGACACGCGTATGGATTTATGTATATGTCTTTTTGAATACACACTTGATAGGTGTCTCGAGAAAAAATGCCAGACATCTATTGGATTTATTGGTTTACTAAATAAAGTCAGACAATGACAATACTTCTTTTTTTACACATCATGTAACCTCACTTTTGACCTACTTAGAGCTGAAGACGTAAGACAGTACTGAATAAGTATTTTAAATTTTTTTTATCGGTAGATATTCCTATTCTCACGGAAAAAATGTTACGTACCATTGTTTATTGAAATGGCAACTAGCTGAAACATAAAAAAAGTAATAATAAAGTATTCAGACTGAATTACAGTTTCTTTGATAAATATAAAGTTATTTTATCAAAACAATTCTCGTTGATGCACACTGAGACTTATTTCGGACCTGATGTACTAAATACCTGCAACATACTATAGTCTGTTTCATTTGGTACACGATGCCCAGTATTACAATGATGTTTACCCGGCCGATTGCGGCTGCTATACCGAGGTTTTATTTATGCGTGTTTTGACCTCCTAATATGAAATGCTTCATAGATAATGATTCCTTTCTTCATTTTCCATTACGTTAATTCCTATCAACGCCGCATGTCGTTTTTAAAAGATATTTCTAGTTACATTTACAAAGTTTTCCAGAAACAATTAATTCTTATCTTACATATTTTAATTTAAGCGTTTCAGCTTTACTAATTTTCATTGTTTAAGAATTTTGAAGGAAACAAAGAAGGCAACTTGTACATTTTTTAGGGTTATATTTTACCCCGATTATCTCCCCTTACATGTGAAAACTGCAGTTCCGGTGTAACGCAGTAAAGTGACATCCAAGGAATAACGACCTCATTCATTATTCTGTAGAAAAAGTGACCCCTTTTCTTTAAAATATTGACTCCCATTGAAAAAAAAAATGATCCGCTTGATAATATCTATAATATATTTGCCCCATATAATCGATCACTAAGTGACAGGTGTTATTGCAAACGTCTTGTTGTAGTCGGTATTGCTAATACTTGTAGTTGATGCTGCTGCTTCTGATGCCGTTGTCGCAGCAGTAGTATTACTTTCATGAAGAAAGGTGTTTTCGTGCTACTCCAAGGATTTAAAAGAAAAACAACCTTCACCCCCCCCCCCCCCACACACACTAATACAAAGAAAAGGGACCTGACGGACGCGCAAGTCATACAAAATAGTAAATTTATAAATATAATTCTATTTTAACTACTCAGCTGTTGTTAAAATTATGTTTACCGCTTATTAGAAAGGATAGATAACCCTTTTGAGAAATTTGCGATAATGGTGAGCCTTGTGGGGCCTGATAGAATATTATGTGGCTTTACGATAAGTCCAGGGAGCTCTTGTTCATAAATGTAAT
>CM037783.1:29915227-29965227 GCA_021229015.1 Solen grandis | reverse complement strand
AATAAAAAAAAAAACATCCGTAAAACCCCATTACCCTTTAGTTTATGAAAAGGTCAAGAACATTGCACACTATAAACGCAAGCAGCTAAAATAAATACTGTCAATTTTAGCCGAAGATTAAAAAAGCAGTGACGTTTTGTAGTTCACTATTTTTATCTAAATCAAAACTTGTTTAACAACTACAAGCGTGTCTAATTACATAACGTAGGATATACAGTTTCATAAGAATACACGCATCTTGAAATCCTAATACATGTACCGATATATCAAATAAATTTAACTTTGGTATATGTGTTTATGATCTGACCAGTTTGACAAAGGAATACAAATTATGCTATTCATGGAGTATACATGGAACACTACAATAGCTTGGCAATCATTAATGCTCACCAGCTTGCTCGCCCAGCCATAAATTTTCAGTTACAGCCGCTTCAATTTCGCCTGAGTGAGTAATGTCTATACAGGCTGAACAAGGTTTAAAATGTCTATGTTTATAACCACCCAACATGCAGTGTTTGCTGAAAGGTTCCACACAAGTGGTTTTGTCAAAAACAACGCCTGGTAACCAACCAAACCGATCTATTTGACCTTGTAGCCAGAGAGCCGGTCTCGTATTCGACAGGTCTTGACCTCAATCACTGGCCAAGTCGTTTAAACGGTAACAATTGGTAGTGCTCGATGGGAGGAAAACGTGCCTAGGTTGTCTTAAATGGTTATCAAATTGCGAGAGCACGCACTATATATATCGGGTAGACAGTCTTTATGTGACTGAAAGATATGCACTTTCGATGGGACGTTAAACAGCAACAAACAAACTATTTATAGTATAATTCCGTTGAACTGAGCTGACGTATGTAAGCAAGAAATATGCGACCAGCTTTTGTGTATCTATGATCCAAATCAATCTTAACCTTGATCTACTTAGCAATGCGGAGACATTCTGTGTGTAAAGTGGTTGCAACATGCCACACAGCTGCTAACAGTCGCAGATCTACCGGCGAAGGGGTTTGCCCATGGCACAAGTGTATTATATATTTTGGTAAAATATATCATTACATGAAAAACGAGTGGCAAAAAAGCAAAAACAAATAAAAACAACAACAACAACAAAAAAGAAAAAAGAAAAAAGAAAAGATAATTGGAACATACACAAAATGGTCAGTAGACCTTTAACCTCTAACTGTGACCTTCACCTCGAAACAAAATGGTTGAAACTTGGGCGGACGAACAAACAGACAGACAACTCGGGAACAACAACAACAACAACAAAAACATCAATGTCTCTCCCATTATATACAGAAATGTACATAATTACAGCCTTCCAGCTGGCTTGCGGTAGGTCGGTGGTTCTACCCGGGTACCTCTGTGTACTCGGGGTCTTCCTCCACCTGTAATTAGCTGGACGTCGCTATATGATTGAAATACTATCGCAGCGACGGTAAACAACAACAACAACAACAACAACAACAACAACAACAACAACAACAACAACAACAACAACAACAACAACAACAACAACAACAACAACAACAACAACAACAACATAATTACACTCAGGTCTATATTAGAATGTGTGATATTCAACTTGGTTAGCACTTAAAAGTACGCGTATGACTTACACGAATGATCAAAAGCATTCCCGATAACCCTCACCGGAACACATGCTATGTAACATAAATAACGATTTATTCTGCAAATATTAATTAATGGCATATATATGTTCTGCACAACTATATACATACTGCAGTAGACGACACCGGAAGTCATAGTTAAGACTGGCAACGTGGAGTTTGAAAGAAATTAACATGTATATTATATAGTCGATGATTAAGTCAACAATAAAACGCTTTCTAGGCCTTACGTTTAATTTCCGGTTGTAATTCCAGCCCCGCGTTCCTCGACAGGTTAAACCTTCCAAGACGGCTCCGTGTCTCAGGTCTTATTTCGGTCACATTATCAGAATATGAGGCAGACGATGATCTGCGTGCAGACGATAGTATTGTTCCCATTTTAACTAGCAAATCGTGTTTTTTTGTTACAGTAGTGAATGCAGATCCAATGCTTTCTAATCCGCGCACTGCCCGAACAATAAACATAACCTACAAATTCAGCGTTCAACGTTCAGCATCCGAGACGAGTACTACTCTCAAGCGTGTAACGTTTATTGACTTCATAATAAATGTACTTAAATCATGTAAGATGTTATTTCGTGTAAGAAAAGGAATCAGCATATGTGTATCAATGAAGCAAAACATTTTACCAGCTGAGTGGATACTGCGTGCTTGTTAGAAAATAGATATATAAGAAAATATATACTTTTTGACCGGTGTGTTTCATACTTTTCTTTTTAAACTTGCCAGAGCACAACGTACTCAAGGTAAGCTTTTATGATTACACCGCGTCCTTCGTGCGTTTAAAAAAATGACCAATGTATAGAAATTGATGAACTAGGCATGGATGATACTTAAAATATGCTAAACTCGATTTATACAGAACTCTGGTTGCCATAGTAACCAAAAAAACCCAAAAAACTTTCGAAATATTCTTCCTTGAAAACAATGGTCAGCTTGTGGCCCTTACATCATATTGCTAAAATAAAGTTGATCCATTAAAGATATGACCCCAGCGTGTCGGCTAATTTCCTTTTATACAATGTAATTCTCCTTCTCTGAAAGCAATTTTAGAATTAAATTTTGATGACTTATGATAACTTCACGGCCCTTAACTGTAAATGCTTCAGCACTGTTTATCCATTGAAAAATGAGGCTCCATGCTAGTCGGTTAGTTTTCTTATATAAATTGCAGAGAAACTTTTTTTTTTTTTTTTTTGCATTTGAAATTTGAACTTGGTTGATGCTAAATGTAACCAGTTAAAGCTATGTTACATAGGTTTAGAGCATTCACTGGTGAGCGTTCTAGGACAAACGTTGCCCTTTTATTTTCAGAAGATATAATAGACTTTCAAAATTTCGATCATGGGTAGGATTTAATTAATTGCAAAAGTATCTTACATCTGCATGCTATGAAATATGTTATCTTTTGTTATCCTTAAAAGATGAGCGGTATAGTAATATAACATGTTGTTTCTAATCTCCCTCGTTAATGTACATGGGTGTAGTATTTGTTTCCTGACAAATAACTCAGCAAGTGTAGGTCACATTGCACAAAAAACGCTATTTACGTAAACGCCAACTTCGGTGAAATATGTTAAATATAGAACTCGGTATCCACGAAACAGGTGCTTGTATGTTCCGCAACACGGCGCCTTCACAAATTCCGGGTAGCGAATTCGTAAGTTCAGCCTGTGAAGTGAGAGCGCATGCGCGAAGAGAATGTGATCAGTCATGTGATAGCACACGTAAAGGAAACGTCTAAATAAAAGTTTATATTAAAATATTCTAATATAAGTTCAATACTGTTCCTATCACTATTGCTTGCGATGGAGAGACCCAATATTTATTTTACAATCACGAAATGTTGCACTGGGTGACCATACGCCTGTAGATTGGTATTGATAGACGTAATACGCACATATACATATAGTTAAAATGAAGATCTTAGACAATGACTTTCTGTGAACGAGCTGATCTAAATCAATAAATATTTAATCCACAACCGGGTTAAAGTCCAACAATTACTTCCCTGTGAAAGAATAAGGATTGCCAGCCGTAAGTTTTGCCCTGAATTATATATGTTGGAATGATTCAAACATCTTTTCGAGCACGGATTATAAAGGACTAGTGTTTTTTTTGTCGGCGCCTGCGTTCGAACAGCCTTACTTTCTCCTATTTCAATGGATCATCTGTTGTTTTTGTTACCTCCTCGGCCTATGTAACACACGGATTACAGGACGCTGTGGCATGCTGGCAGTTCCTACCCCATTGCTCCTGTATTGTCATACAATACAGATGACATTAATGTTGGGCTTGTTTCCTTTATAAATTATACCGCTGACGACAATAGGTCAGAAATAGACATAAACAAAAAGGCGTAGCTATTGATATCGCCAGAAATCTCTAATCATCGGATTTCCATACCCGATTAATCGATATCCTCTAAACAGGGAGTTTACGTCTGTATTTCTTCGTTTTAAGTTGTGTCAAATCATTTCATTGATTCCATGGCTGTTTTAAACGGCAATATAACCCAATAAGGCGCATTTCTTAGTCAACGACTGCTGTTAATGATGTTTTAGTTGGCATTTCTTCCCACTGCTTAGTGTCATGAAGATAAAAGGAATAAGTCAATCCCGGGGTTTCCGACGATGTCTCCTAAATCAGCTTTATGACACCTTGTACATAGGTCCATACAATATCCTTTGTACAAATACGCAAACAATACATAAAACATATGTAGTGTATTAACAGAGTAAGGGGGACTACTTCTGTTATCCTATATTTAGTTAGACAAGCAATATGAGTTACGTCCCTTGCATGGGATGAGGAATTCTGGGAATTAAAGATGGTAACCTTGAATGGTGCATGTTATTATTTTACGCCAATAAAGTACTCATTAACATCGGCCTAGAGTTGGACAAACATTACATAATTTGGCGACGAGGATAAACTTTAAACATTTATCTGAGTTTTGATCAAGATGACAACCCCGATTTTCCAAGACATCGGAGGTATTTCGCCATTTGAAATCGGCGAACGAACAACGCTAGGAATCAGGTGGACTAGATGGCTTCGCAGCTTCGAGTTATTTTCTGATGGAAAAGGGGTAAAAGACGACAAACAGAAAAAAGCATTGCTTTTGCACAGTGCTGGTATCGATGTGCAAGACATTTTCTACACGTTAACGGTTCCGGATCCAGCTGATGGAGAAACTGAGTACGGGATCGCAAAAGGTTTGTTGGACACTTATTTCAAACCGAAAGCAAATGTTGCATTTGAAAGATCGCAATTTAGAAGTATTGCACAACAATCCAATGAAGCCATGGATCAGTATATCACTCGTTTGAGACAAAAAGCCGTGTACTGTAATTTTACAAATGTAGAAGAAAATATCAGGGACCAGGTCATAGAGAAATGTTATTCGCAGAGACTGAGAAGAAAATTGTTGGAAAAAAACGATGTATCTTTAGATGATTTACGAGTGATGGCAAGGTCGCTTGAATCATCAGAATCGCAGGCTTCCACCATGGAATCAAAAGAAAGTGTAAACAAAATACGACACAAATTTATGCCAAAACCACAGGCAGCTGGTGCATACAGACCACAGGCACGTGGTGCATACAAAAACAGAAATGTGACGGACTATGGTAAAGGTCAGAAATGTTATGCATGTGGCTACGAAGGGCATATAAAGACAGATCCTAAGTGTCCAGCTAAGGGAAAGAAGTGCAGAAAATGTAAGAAAGAAAATCATTTTGAGAAATGTTGCAAATCTAAGCTTTTTGGTAAGCCAAATCAGAGGCGTAGAGAAAATATCAGAGCAGTTGATGTTGATGGAAATGATTCATCTGATGACTACGTATTCACTGTATCAAGTCAGCACATGAAAGGAGACATACATGTTGACATAGGGGGAATATCCATTCCCGTGATTATAGATTCGGGGGCAACCGTGAATATCATTGACAGAAACATGTGGGAATACATGAAAGAAAGAAAAGTGAAATGTAACAAAAAAAAAAAAAGTGGGAGTTTCACTGCTGATGTAACAGTGTCAAATAAAACTGTAAATGCTGAATTCATTGTGGTAGAAGAAAAAGGACAGGCATTGTTAGGTAAAATGACTGCTGTAGAGCTAGGCATTTTACACATTGATATGCCGAGTATGGTGAACAACGTTATGACTGATGCTGAAAGAAAACAAGACCTGTGCAAGAAATTTCCAAAGTGTTTTGATGGTATTGGCAAGCTAAAAGATTATCAGCTTCACATTCCAGTTGATAATGACATTGTACCAGTTGTACAGCCATTGAGAAGAGTACCGTATGGGTTACGAGAGAAGCTTGAGAAGAAAATAAATGAGTTAGAAGAGTTGGACATTATTGAAAAAGTAAAAACAACAAGTAAATGGGTAAATCCAATTGTTGTCGTGCCAAAGAAAGATGATATAAGACTTTGTATTGATATGAGAAGAGCCAACGAAGCAGTTAAAAGGGAGAGATACCTTATCCCAACAACAGAAGAAGTTTTGCAAGATCTGAACAACTCAACTGTATTTTCAAAGCTAGACATCAAAATGGCCTACCATCAAATTGAATTGGACCAAGAATCTCGAGAAATTACTACATTCATGACTCATAAAGGAATGTATCGGTATAAACGACTTATGTTTGGGGTCAGCTGTGCTCCTGAGATGTACAATAAAGTGATGGCACAAACATTGAGTGGTCTAGAAGGTGTGAACAGTATATTCGACGACATTATTATACATGGACGAAGTGATAATGAGCATGATGCAAGACTTGAAGCATTGTTAGAACGTCTTGAACAGAAAGGACTTACGTTGAATCTGGAGAAATGCCAATTCAATATGACTCATGTAGATTTTATGGGCATGGTTTTGTCAGACCATGGAGTAGGTCTTCACGAAAGTAAGGTGAAAGCTGTTCTTGAATTTAGGCAACCAAAAACTGTGTCAGAAGTGAAGAGTTTCCTAGGTCTCGTCAATTTTAGTGGTCGGTTTATTCCAAATCTCGCATCTATTGCTGAACCTTTGCGGAAGTTGACCAGAAAAGGAGTTCCATTCACATGGGATGCTGAACAAAAGGAAAGTTTCAAAGAACTAAAAGAACAGTTGTCAAATGCGAAGAACCTGGGGTATTTCGACAAGAAAGATAAGACTCAAGTAATTTGTGATGCAGGGCCAGTCGGAATAGGTTGTGTTCTGGTGCAAGAAAATGGGCAAGGTGAATCTAGAGTGATTCTATATGTGAGCAGAACTTTGACAAGTATAGAACGGAAGTATTCGCAAACGGAGAAAGAAGCACTATCCATTGTTTGGGCGTGTGAGAGACTACATATGTATTTGATCGGAATCGAATTTGAACTGCTGACAGATCACAAGCCGTTGCAGTTCATCTTTTCTCCAAATTCCAAACCATGTGCTAGAGTAGAACGGTGGATGTTGCGATTACAACCATACACATACAAAGTCAGACATATTCCAGGACATACAAATATTGCAGATGCACTATCGCGTCTAGTGCCTGAAACAAGTGTTCCAAAAGGAAAATGTGATTTTCTTAACACGGAGGAGTACGTTAAATTTGTAGCAACCGAGGCGACACCAATTGCCATGTCAACAAAGACAATTGAACAAGAATCAAAGGATGATAAAGAACTGAAAGAGATTCAAAATCTGTTAAGAACAGGTCGATGGCATGAACTGTCAAACAAGAGCTATTTGCCGATAAAGCATGAATTAGCGTCTTTAGGCTATTTAGTACTACGAGGTACTAGAATCCTTGTACCCAAGACATTAAGAGAGGACATTTTATCTTTGGGACATGAAGGTCATCCTGGCATGGTTTTAATGAAACAAAGATTAAGATCCAAAGTATGGTGGCCAGGGATAGATAAAGAGATAGAGAATTTTTGCAAATCGTGTTATGGGTGCCAAGTAGCTAGTCAAGTTACTACGAAACCTGAACCAATGAGCCGACGAGAATTACCAAGCCAGCCATGGGAGCATCTGAGTGCTGATTTTCTGGGACCACTGCCATCGGGAGAAAATCTACTAGTTATTGTCGACTACTATTCCAGATGGATTGAGGTTTTCATCATGAAAACTACTACGTCGGAGAAGATTATAAACTGTCTAGATAGTCTTTTCTGTGTTCATGGAATTCCAGTGTCTTTACAGACAGATAACGCAAAAAATTTCAACAGCAAAGAGTTGAACGACTATCTAACGTATCTGAACATTGAACATCGCAATACAACTCCATATTGGCCGCAAGCAAACGGAGAAGTGGAAATCCAAAATAAGTCGATTATGAAAAGGCTTCGCATTGCGCATGCGGAGAAGAAAAACAAAAGAACAGAACTTCAGACATATCTCATGATGTATAGATCTACACCACACTCCACAACAGGGATGTCACCCGCCGAAATGCTGTTCAAAAGGAAGATTCGCACAAAAATACCAGATATTTCGAACCACAGAGTTTCCGATCATGAAATTAGAGATCGCGACAGTGAAAGAAAAGGAAAAGGGAAGATTTATGGTGATAACAGAAGAAATGCTAGAGAAAGTGATATAAAAGAAGGTGATCTAGTGTTAGTAAAGCAAAAGAAGCAAGATAAGTTATCCACAGTGTTTAATCCAAATCCAATGTCAGTAGTAGATAAGCAAGGAAATAGTGTAATTGTAGAGTCAAAAGAAGGTGTGCGATATTCTAGAAATGTGTCACATGTGAAAAAGTTCTATTCTAATGATCAGAGAAGAGAATCTGAAAAATCAAAAGGAGTAGAATATGTGTTAGATAACGTGAAAAATCATCAAAGTGTGAAAAATAATTGCAGTGAAAATAAAAGTGTTCAATCTGATAAAAATGTGCTTAATGAAAATAGAGTGGAGTCGGGGTCAAATTCAATTCTAGAGAATAATCAGGAAGCAGAGTTGACAGAAATAGAACAGATAGAGAATCCTGTAGAAATGGAGGATGTGAAGTCACCAACAAAAATAGTGGCAGAATCCTACTTGCGACCATCGAGAGTTCGGAAAATGCCGCAGAAATACTCAGATTTCATTATGAGTAACAAATGAGACATTAATATGGGTATTTTTAGATATTCAAAGAATGTATGATGTATTTATGTTAAGACAATAAGTATGTGTTAATGGCTAAGACATTATTGGGATTGCTAATTATTATTTGTTGCATACAGATTTTAGTGAGGTATTTCAAGTAAGGTCAGGATTTGAAGTGAAACAAATTGTTGATTGATGTAGGAACATACTATTTGTACGGATATTATGTTATGCATGGATATTTTAAAAAATTAGTACCATTGTATTGTGGCAATTTAATGTATGGTAATTCTTGAAATATCATGTCATACTGAAAAGTAGTTGAACAGTTTTATGTTCAATTTACATATATCTAGTTAAAGTTACTTTTTAAAAAGTTGTTTGTTTTTTTAAAAAAAAAAAAAAAAAAAAAAAAAAAAAAAAAAATAAGGTTCTAGTCAAACAGTTAACAGGGTATTTTTAAATTTGATTAGGGGAGGAAATGTAGTGTATTAACAGAGTAAGGGGGACTACTTCTGTTATCCTATATTTAGTTAGACAAGCAATATGAGTTACGTCCCTTGCATGGGATGAGGAATTCTGGGAATTAAAGATGGTAACCTTGAATGGTGCATGTTATTATTTTACGCCAATAAAGTACTCATTAACATCGGCCTAGAGTTGGACAAACATTACAACATACATACATATACATACCTGAAACAATATTTTACCTCTTACAGCATTTCAATGATTTAGGTAGCACCATTAACATGTTCTAAGTCTTACGTTTTATATCCGTCTGAAATTCCGAATTTGACGAATTATAACGTCCTGTCCGTCGCTTGTCTCCGGCCCCGGGTTTTGAGGGATGGACAGTTGATGATTTAGATGAGCACGATCCCATTTTAGTTTCTGTCCAAGTTCACGGGTATGTGTGTTACAGTCACGAAAGAAGAACTAAATAAATGTTTTCGTTTCTGCTCAGAAACCGGCCAGTGGTTACCACAACAAATTCATTAGACGGCACCCATGCATGCAATATCGAGACATGTTAATTGTTAGCACGACATATATTGATCATATTCTGCATGCTTAAATCTGTGTGAAATATACTGGGTAACTTGATACGGAATGGTGTCAAGGTAGATCAAAGTAGTTTATAACTGTAAAGTACATATACACCCTTGAAATGCGTGATACTTATACAGCTGTTAAATGCTGCTTGAACGTAGATCGATAAAAAGTTAACTCAGGGCAAAACAGTTCGATATTTCAAAAACAAACAAAATTACTACAAATCTTTTTATTCCCTCTCTCTCTCTTTCTCTCTCTAGAAGAATTTGTGCGGTATGAAATAATAGTTTGAGTGAAAAAAAAATAGATTTTGATTACACAACATGTAGTTTCGATAAAACTATATATTGATATGAGGACGGAATGGAATATTTCGTTAAAACGAAATAAGATGCTGAAAACGAAAAAAAAAAAAAAAAAAAAAAATACCCATAATTTTTATTCTTATTAAACATGTTCGGTGCATAAATAAGTTTGAAAAATTGGCAGATAGACAAATAGTGCTGTAATGAAATGCTTTAACGTTCAGATTGATAACATTAATTTTGTAAATGACCTGCTTATTTTAGATGAGACTCTTATATATTTAAAACACTCCATGAAATTCTATATCTAATAACTAAGACCAATCCAATTAAACCCCTGTTGGCAAACATTTCCGCAATTCTGTCCTAAGCGCCCAAGTTTAATCGTCCCGAAAATACATTTGTTACATATTTCACCAGTTATTTTCTTCCTCTAAATGGCTATTTGGGACAGGTTTGTCGGTATTTATGAAGATAGATGTAACCGGGTACCTGGAATATCAACTTCCATGGGTTCCTCCTTACGACGATTCCTGCTTTTGTTCGTCTCTATCAGTTCCCTGAATAACAACATGGACTCCTCAAACGGTGACAGATCGTCGGCCGATCTCCTCGGAAGGGGCGGGACATTCCGACGGCCCGTCAGGGAATTTGATCTTCTTAGTGTCGATGACATCTGCAGACAGATTGAAGATCAGCATAATATTATAACGTTCCCCAAGACTTACAACCGATATACAGGCACCAATTATAAGATGTAGGGAGATAATTTGGTAGTTATTACTGGTATTACTATGTTTATGTTCTGTCGCATCAATATCCTAAAGGATTTGTATTCAGCTGTAATTAATTCAAGCCATGTTATGATCAATATTTGAATATGCATACATGATCTAGTGGGATAATTTTAATAGTGACCTCGACTTTCAGTACGGAAATCATAATAGTGTTCTATCTTCTGATAAATAAAGACGACATTATCAAGAATTGAAATAACAACAGCTAACAAAGGCTTAATATGTTATTTATAGCTTTTTGTAGCTACTCGTAAAATGGGTAAACCTTTGATTTATGCACCATGAGATATAGTTAAATAAGAGTACCACCTTTGCCCTACCTCGCTCATCTGAGTATCACTGATATTTCATAGAGATGCACATTAAGGTTGTGAAGTTTGATCAAAATAAATAAAGCGGAATGTGGCATTTTTCAGTGATTCAATGACCATAACTTCAGATATTCTGGTTTAATGACTGCCATGATCGAACTTTGCCGAGAGAATATGGCCATAAACATCGATTTCGTCAAGTCAAAATTTGACTTGTATAAGTTTCATATAGATTGCTGCATAAATGCAGCAGCTAGAGCGAGAAGGAGATTATGTGGCATTGTTTATTATTCAAGGACCAGATCTCCTGCCATTATCAGCCAAAATCAGGTATTGCCGTAAAATCTGTCATGAAGTTTGATGAAATTAAGATGCTTATGCGTAAACATGGAAAATTGTTTGATATATAAAGGGCCATAACTCAAGATGTACCTGTCCAAAATCAGTTATAATCTTTATTATGATAATAAAATTGTGCATGTCCGTATAAAATGATTGAGTGTTATTGTTTTCGATAATTCGAGAGCCACAAACCCTGCCCTACTTGTTCGATATCAGCCATAATCGAACTTGGTCGAGCAATAATGATCAGGTCTTAATAACTGCTTCAGAAATGATAAAGCGAGAATGTAAAAATGTAAAAATTTATTGATTATGTGATATTGAAAGACCTATCACTCCGATATCTGAGAAATTAGATAATATGATCGTTGAAATTATTTATCAGACATAATTGATTTGAGTCGAGAGATTTTAAGTCATTATGAATATTGAGACCAGATTTGTTTAGGACTGCCTATGAAATGAAAACGATCTAATTATGTACGGCGGACGGAAGGCGGACAATAAACTAGCTTTATACTTTGAAAACCCAACAATATGAGGAAGAAAAGCAACAGTACAACGACAAAGGACATAAATAACATCAAAGTGACTAAGCGATAGACACTCGAGTACCCACACCATATTATGTCCGGGTAGTGAGTCCTGCTCTCAAAAAATCACTGGCGGTGTAGAAGTGACTTCGATATTTGTATAGTCTGTTCACAAGTAGTGAAGTATTCACTGGGTATACACGCCTTGTCATGTTATAACTTACTGAATTGGCTTTCAAAACACTATATAATTATGTTTGTACTGAGATTTACGTTTTGGACAATTGGAAACAATGTCTACGCGAGTGCTTCCATGCTGCAGTACCACCATGAAACTTTGTGACATGATACCACACCCAGTCACATACCCCGACAATGGATACTACCTTATATCTAAACACTGAACAACAAATAAAATTGCTATAGTTTGTTGAAATGGTATTTTTTTCCGGATCCCGCGGACGTTCTTACTAACCATTGAACGAAAGAAAAACGTCGTCAAAACGATAACTTAGTTAAAAAAATATTTCTAAATTTTTGCCAAACAAACAAGCTCGGTAGCTCGGCATTGTTGTTATTCTTTCATGCATTATCTTGCTGTGGTAGTATTTTCCTTGCATTTATTTTCAAAGCCCAATAACTTTACGTTCGTCGGTCAAAATGTACGGTCGGTCGGACAGAGGAGACACACTTATTATTACCATAATATTTTTAATAGCATCATTATTGTACTGAAAGCTTTTTTTTATAAACCCTTTGACGCTTATTATCAATAGTCCCTATCACGTCTCATATAAACATTCCAAAGGGGTATTACACTTTGTAAAAGTGGGACAATTTTGGGTTGAGTCGTCATGGTAGATGATTAAATATAAAAGTCATGTAAACGTTCAACTGTGTGGTGTATTCACACGTATCTACATATTCGTACATGTATGTAAGTTTTTACAAAATGCAAGCCAGTGAAGAATATATGTATACCTATGTCAACTGAGTTATTTACTTAAATATTTTATAAAAAAGACAGATGGAATTTGTTCTATTATCTAAGATTTTAAGCATTACTTAGTTAAACTGCCAATGTAAGGGAAGCTTAAGTTAGAATCTTAGATTTTGATAAATATATATGAGCATTGTGGTGAAATGGCCAGCCAGCCGGGATATACGACTAACCTTGTACCTAATGAATATTCATGTACAATTTTTTTTATTCTATGAATATTGATTTACTGAGTCTTAAATAGTTATTTTACCTGGAACAATGGATTATTTTCTTCCTTTGTCGTGCAGACTTGTAAAATCTGAGCTACAATATTGTATGGAGCAAACTGAGGTGAACCTGATCAGACTGCAACAAAAGGAATTATCTGATCTGGGTCTGCTATGTTTGCCAATGCGTCAAGCCAACTCTATATTAGGTAAAGGATGAAGGGTCTTTCTCATGTCTTCTGACTAAATGAGATATATAAAAGGATTAAAAAGGGAACCCGTACCACAGGTCATTCACCCGCTTCCGGATATGCGCATGAACTACATAGAGTTGAACTGTATTATCCGACACTTGTATTAAGTGGTCAATCTGCATTAAGTGGTCAATTTTAATATGACCAAATTATAGCATTTTTTTCTTAAATTTAACCTTCATTCAGCGGCCACCTCTGTCAAGCGGTCACTATCTCTTGTTCCATTGACTGACTGCTTAAGACATGTTTGACTGTGTATCGCATTGCACGTGATACGGATTCTACACAAAACGTCATGTACATGAACACATTTCGATTTTCTGTTAACGTTTTCAGTACAGCTATTCGTGTATGGTGAATCACCGTATTGAACGTATTACATGTATATACAAATTGTATACATTTTGAATGGAATTAACATTAAGAACCACTGAATTTTTAAATAGCAACGAATATTTGCAGGTAAAACTATAACAATATTGACCCGTGTGATTTTCTAACAGTTCGACAGTAACTGTGCATGCTTCAGAGAAGAATATGGATCAGGACGGCCTAGATTAGATATTGAACTTTGCGATTAACGTAGTCTTTTGTGAGATATTCAATCCTTCGTGAAAACAAAGAACAACGTCAACAAGCAGGTTAGGTTAACATGCTACTTCGGATTTAGTTCAAGGTTGGATACTTAAGCTTTCGAAAACGCTGATCTGTCAAACTTTAAGAATTATAACAATCTTGCAGTTTTATATCAGAGGCCATGGGATAGAAACTTAACCTTTCACCCCATAAAGACTCGTTTAGACGCAGTGGCAAACAGAGCAGATTCAGATCAGACAGCACCTATAGAAACTATCTGGTCAGGGTCTCCTCTGTTTATTAATTCTACACAGAATGCATGGCAAAGAAAAATAAATTGGTACCATTTAATGTTCAGTAATACAATATTTATCAAGTCATAAATTTTCACATGAATATTCATGACGTAAAGGAACAATCGAATATGGATCAGTTTTCGCTCGTCTCCCACTCTATTATCTCAAAATTCTTACTAATATAGCATAAATATCATAATATTTTGACATCAAAGTAATGATCTAAAATAGTGTTTTATTTCATGGTACTGTGCTCTATCAGTGAAACCTTACGGTATGAGTGATAAAGATTTGCCGGGACTGGTTTTCACATATAAAGAGCATGTATATTGGTACATAGCAGCAGTCGGCATCTCGAAGTGATATGTACAATTTTTATATTTTCCGTCGCGAAAAAATGAAATTGTATCACTTCCCGATGATATATATTCCATATTCACTCAAAATAAACACATATCCACTATGTATTAAGTGTAAAAACACACCTATGTGTAAATGAAGTTATCAACAAGTATCATACACGTATATGTATGGTACACAATTAGATTGTACTAACGCCAGAGTAGAGCCGCTAAAAATTATGACTACAGTATCTATGCGAAGAATGAGTAGACACTTCTTTATATTTAGAAAGTTAAGCCGTAAAGCTTACTTGCTGCATATGAGTTTTAAATTCACTTCTACAGCCTCAAAGACAGAAGTTTGAATATACGAACAAAAAAAAATAAAAAAAATGGATGTTTGCGTCTTAACCATGAAAATTATCTTTACGACAAATTACCCGCACGCGCAGCGATAAATGGTTAGTCATTTGTTGATTAATAAAATGAAAATATCCCATTTGAAATTGTGTTTGAAAAATTACATTGAACTATTAAACTGCTTACTTTTGACCTCAATGTGAAATTGATCTAAGGTATGTTTTGAACATATTAAATCACATACCTTTCAGCGGCAATTGCTTTGCGACGAATGGAAAATGGATCCTATGAATACCCACGCAATACACAGATCTATAAATAGTACATGTTTATCGTCTGCTTTCCTTCTCAACGGAGAGCTCCATATTAGTCGAACTGTACTCTGGAAGAAGCCATAAAAGCTGTAAGACTATTTTCTGATATGTGTACATGTGTATTTTTCTGTTCTTTTATACATGTATGCTTAATACGCTTAGCTAAATTTGGATAGTATACAAATAGTAGTTTACCCCAAACAGGTCAAGTATAAGTAGGGTAATTGTCCCAAAAGGTTAAACTCAGTACGTCGATACAATTTTATAGATGGGAATAAAGATTTAGACTGATCATATTTGTTTGTTTTGAGTGGATATGAAATATGTCACCGAGAAGTGATATATAATTATTTATTACTATTTCAAAGAACGCGTATCACGAGTGAAATGTTACAGATGGATATATTCCATATCTACTCAAATCAAACACATTTTCTTTTTATTTTATGCCAACTGAAAACGAAATAATTTAACCATTTTGTTTATACGTTCCTACTGACACGCGTATGGATTTATGTATATGTCTTTTTGAATACACACTTGATAGGTGTCTCGAGAAAAAATGCCAGACATCTATTGGATTTATTGGTTTACTAAATAAAGTCAGACAATGACAATACTTCTTTTTTTACACATCATGTAACCTCACTTTTGACCTACTTAGAGCTGAAGACGTAAGACAGTACTGAATAAGTATTTTAAATTTTTTTTATCGGTAGATATTCCTATTCTCACGGAAAAAATGTTACGTACCATTGTTTATTGAAATGGCAACTAGCTGAAACATTAAACAAGTAATAATAAAGTATTCTGACTGAATTACAGTTTCTTTGATAAATATAAAGTTATTTTATCAAAGCAATTCTCGTTGATGCACACTGAGACTTGTTTCTGACCTGATGTTTTAAATACCTGCAACATATTACTGTCTGTTTCACTGATACACGATGCCCAGTATTACAATGATGTTTACCCGGCCGATTGCGGCTGCTAGACCGAGGTTTTATTTATGCGTGTTTTGACCTCCTAATATGAAATGCTTCATAGATAATGGTTCCTTTCTTCATTTTCCATTACGTTAATTCCTATCAACGCCGCATGTCGTTTTTAAAAGATATTTCTAGTTACATTTACAAAGTTTTCCAGAAACAATTAATTCTTATCTTACATATTTTAATTTAAGCGTTTCAGCTTTACTTATTTTCATTGTGTTAGAATTTTGAAGGAAACAAGGAAGGCAACTTGTATATTTTTGAGGGTTATATTTCACCCCGATTATCTCCCCTTACAAGTGAAAAATGCAGTTACGGTGTAACGCAGTAAAGTGACATCCAAGGAATAACGACCTCATTCATTATTCTGTAGAAAAAGTGACCCCTTTTCTTTAAAATATTGACTCCCATTGAAAAAAAAAATGATCCGCTTGATAATATCTATAATATATTTGCCCCATATAATCGATCACTAAGTGAAAGGTGTTATTGCAAACGTCTTGTTTTTGTCGGTATTGCTAATGCTTGTTGGACTAAGACCACAGTTACCTGCCCTTGTATCCGGATGTGCCGACACAGAAAATAGTGACCCTATTTAATGCTATATTATGGTGAGTTTTTGACTGAAAGACATGCAATAATGGATTAAGTCCTACAGAAGACAGTTAAAATAGTAATAAAATTCCCAATTTGGAGGCCTTATTGCACAACAACCTTAAAAGTTAAGCATTGCTGAAAGGGGAATTTTTGAGAAAATTTGTGTGAAATGCCCGACCGGTGCACTAAATTCATACGTATGTTATTTGGCCTTAAATAGGTCAAAAAGTAGTCAGGTGACCACATGTTTAAAATGTACAGAATTATTTCTCTTGAATATATCTATCTAATGAGGTAAGTTTGGATGTCAATTTCCCTAACAGAAATTGTCATTTGCATAGATGCTTATATAGAACATATAGTAAAATTAATTGTATTCTTAGTCCTGATATAGACTAGCTTTTGAGAAGGGGGATGACGTACTTTCATTATTAATAACTTCTTTATTATGCATGTTTTTGACTTGAAATTTGGCACAGTTATTGCTTATAAAGATATAAATGTGTTACTATGTTTGTTTAAGAAAATATATGATATTCTTCATATTATATAATATAATATATAAAAATATGTATTTTTTCCCCATCATACTAAAATTATATCAGAACCTACTTTCCGTTTGAAAGATGCATGTTTATAATAGTCATGACAACAGCAGGGTTCAAAATAATAAAAAAAATCATGCCTCAGTTTGGTATTAAACAGCAGAATGGGGCAAATGGGAGTTTAATATTCCATTTTATTAGCAGAAAAAAATGTCCAAAATGAGAAAAACTGCCATGGATAGTCAGGTTCCACAAACCAGAGACTCCTCAAGGACCATTTTTCAGATGCAGTTTAGCTTACTATCCATGTTGACAGATTGCGACACATTATGAATCATAGAATTCCGCTTAAAAAGCATGATTGTGATGTTCCGCATCTGTGCCATGAGTTACAATGTACTCTGTATAAATATGGAACAATTTAGACTTAAGTCCCCTGATATGAACATGAGACAGCAGATTTGTATTAATAAGGGGAGATGCTTAGCCCATGATGGCTATCATAAATGACGTGACAGCTAGTGTAAGTATTTGGCAAATTTTCTTTCTTCTTATTTATTTATTTATTTTATTTTTTGGTTATGTGATTCTTTGTTTAAGGGATTGTGCTGTCTTAGGGGGACCATGTGTTTGTAGTGTTTTCATGTTATATGTATGTACTCCTCTCTCTCTCTTTATCTCTCTCTCTTTCTCCCACACCCCCGCCTCTCTCTCTTTCTCTTCTCTGAAAAAGAATCAAAACAAAAAACTCAAATACAATATATCTTTAAGTCAGGACAGTGCCACTTTAATAAAAGTGGTTAGTTTTCATGGTGTAGACAAATGTGTACATATTTTTTCTTCATCATGTGAACTAGTAACTGCAATTAAAAGGCTCATTCACTGCTATAATGAAAAACCCAGTGACACATTTCGGCATCTTATTTACAGGCACTTATGAAAACAATAATATTCAAATAAAGGGCAAGCAAGAGCTTCCATTTATTATAAAGCATTTATTTTTACTATAGGAATGGAGTTCAACAGAATTCATCTTTTTACTGTGTTGTTAAGAACTTAAATTTGCTCTTTTATATCATTAAGCAAAAGGGAGATAACTCATGAAATTATTTCTAGTACATAGGAATGGTTATCTCCCCTGGATGATGTCTTTGGATTTAGTTTTCTTTTTATTTCTGTTGTCTCCTTTAATGATTTATATTTTATTATACTCTGTGTACTGGGTTGGCAGCCATTTCTCATTCAGGTCCTGGATAGCCATTCCTATTCTATCAGCTGCTTTCTGCATGCTGCTCTTAGCTGGAGGTCAAATATGTCCATTTTAGCTAATATGTACCAGCATCGCCTGTCACCCATTTAGGCATCATTTGACCCTTCTGCCAGTCCATGATCGTGCTGGGGTGTTTGACTCATGTTAAGGAGTTTGAACCTTACGATACAGCTTGTCATGGGTGTGATTTAATGTGAGATATAGTTGCAGTTAGTGCATTTCAAGGCAGGAGATGCTTTTTGGCCATCCAGACCCCCTGAAGTGCCTGCAGTGGCCTGTTTCATAACAAGGTATCTCCAGTCTTTTATAGTAGAATGGTCAACTATGTCTCATATTAAAGAGAAAAGTGTATTCTTTCAGATGATCAAATATTTGACAGGGTGAGATTTTAATTTTATTTATATTGTTGTTGTTTTTTCAACAATTTAAAAAATAAAAAAAATGTTACTAAAAATAGTAACAAGTTTATTGAGAAAAGAATAGGGTTTTATTTTCATTTGTTTTACATTTCCTAATGCAGATTAGTTGATAGAACACACAATTTTTATTTTATTGAAAAATTCCCATATATAAAGAAGTTATTAAAATTTCAGTGTTGGCCATGTAAGCTAGACTGCATTTGTAACTGCAGCTATTTTACATGAAATGCTGTATTTTGATAAAATGAAAGAATATTTTGCTACAAATTCATACAATGGCTCAGTATACATTGTGCATCACTTTTAGACACTTTTTGAATTTTTTGTACTAAATGTTGCTGCTTCTGATACCGTCGTCGCAGCAGTAGTATTACTTTCATGAAGAAAAGGTGTTTTCGTGCTACTCCAAGGATTAAAAAAAAACAACCCCCCCCCCCACACACACTAATATAAAGAAAAGGGACCTGACGGACGTGCAATCCATACAAAATAGTAAATCTATAAAAAAAACATTCTAATTAACTAATCAACTGCTGTTTAAATTATGTTTACCGCTTATTAGAAAGGATAGATAGCCCTTATAAGAAATTTGCTATAATGATGAGCCTTGTGGGGCCTGGTAGAATACTATAAGGCTTTATGATAAGTCCAGCGAGCTCTTGTTCATATGTAATTAATACTACTACCTAATCACACACCCTTTGATCGAACCTTGCACCAACTATATACATGCCTTAAAGAAAGTTTGTTTTGCCACTGAATGCGACAGTCACTTCTTCAGACTCCTAGAATAGATCATTTCCTGATCCATCTTAGAAAATCCACTCATTCGAATGAAAGAAAAGAATCTCTAGAACTTTGCATGTCCTAAATAAAACATGCCATCATTTGATTGTTTTCGTAGTAGCGCCGTCTTATAATTGTTACATGATTTATTGATTGAAATACTTCTTTTACTGTCCTACGTAAGATACCCATGAAAAATTATTTCAGATAAATTATGTAAAACGCAATGCCACAACAGGTATGAATTTCGATTCCCATTCACTGAGGTGATATGCACGATTCCTGTCCTGTTGTCCCCACTAATTAATTATCTTGCTTAATATTTCGATCCCACGGGTTTGTTTCTCGATTCCAAGTGGCCGATTCAGCCTTATAACAATTCTATAGCCATTATTGTGGCTGCTCACAAAAATATGTCGATTGAACTATTAGGATTCGCTACACTCGGAATTCTTCTTTTACTACGCGTGGGAAAGTCATTATAGCAAATTTAATGTCATACCAACGTTAAATGTCGCACTTGACGTTATATGTAGCAAGGCTGACGCTAAATGTCGCAACCAACGCTAAATGTCGCAAGACCTCCTGACGTTATATGTCGCATCTGTGACGCCAAATGTCTCAAAAAATTGTACTGCTGCTATATGTCGCAACATCAACGCTAAAGTCGCACCCTTTTATGGGCACTCTTTTGTAGTATTACTGACCTTGTTTAAGCTCCCGACGTATCCTGTAACAGTGAGCTATGAGTTACCGGGACGACCGTAAAGGCCCAGTTTTTACTGTGCCAGTTTGAGATAGACATTGTTTGTTTTGAATAGATATGGAATATATTTAAACTTATATCACTTTGAGGTTAGATACATTCTATATCTACGATAAACAAGCACATTTTATATTAGACTACGGAAACAATAACAACAACGGTGGTGATGGAATAAATAGTTTTGCACCATAAAAGACAGTTTTAGATTTCGTCTTTAGAAAATGTATATCCACAAGGCTATGTTACGTTCACAAACAAAAACGTTATACCGGTTTGAAGTTTTCTTTTCTGCATTTTTTGCTGCTCACTGATAATGGAGTACGATAACAAATTTAGACCATTTCGACAAAATAATAGATACTAAGTCAACGATCTTATTTAAAAAAAACAAAAAAAAAACAAAAAAACATGAATGCAAACACGTATATTGTGATTGTGATTTCTCCAAAAAATTGGAAAATATAGCCAATTTTCTATCACCACAGCAGAACGGTGACTGTGGTGATATGAAATTTATCACTCACTGCATGTGTGGTTGTAACAAAATGACCAAGGGCTGACAACTCTCTAAGGTAGAATAAATACCAAACAACTTTCTTTAAAATTATATTTAGTATAAAAATATAAACAATGAGAATATTAGAAAAAGAATTAAAGAATATGAAAAAAAAACAACAACAAAAAAAAAAATAACTGTCTCTTTATCTGTTGGTACAATAATAAAATAATAACTGCACTGAATGTTCTGTTTTCACTTTAAGCCCGCATATTAATCTACATAATGGCTTACTGATACCAACGCACTTCAATGTGCCACATTCACAAAGTGATTCCTAAATTCACAGTTCTCATAAACTATAACACGAGCTCTTATCGATGAACACTGGACCGACTTCCTGTCGTCGCTGTCCCTTCAGTAAATGTGATCTACTACGCATACGTAGATTATCCCGTCCTTGCGACGTAGTCTACCAATGGGGTCCCGTATCGACTGTAACCTTCCAGCTTACATAGGCACGCACAATGCCCCAACTAAATACGGACAAGCTCCGTAGTGTAATTTGGTCAGAATATTCTAGACTAGACTAGGCATCTTCCGTAGCTCCCATCGATATCTGACCCTGAGGCTCCATACAAATCAACTCATATACTAAAACCCCACGATTTACTCTTAAAAATCAAATATCACGTGAATCGTACAATAAATTGTAAATAGCTGAATCCCGTGCATCCGGAGAAACACTGACAACACTGAGGTATACTGATAAAAAGGGCTTATGTAAAGAAACTATATGTTTAAACTTCTAAGCCTTAAACATCTCTCTTAATACACTTAAAACTTAGCAAAACAGTTGATATAACCATTTCAAACTCTAATCATATCTCATTCTGAACAAAAGGTAATAAAAGAAACCTGTGATAAACCTTATATAACCAAAATCGGTTAACACAGTTCCACTCTGGCCTACGTGACAAATACAACGTACTCTAAATCTACGCTTATTTTCAGGCCACGTCAAAATTATTTTGTGACAGTGGTGACGATATGAAATATATTCAACAGATAGAACTAAGTTCTTCAGTGGTTTGCACGGAGTAAGTTGATGTATCCCGGATTGGTGATCCAGAATCCGGCATACACCCCGAACAGCACTGATGACAACCAAAATGGTTTAAGTTTCGAGCCACAAAGAACGACTACCTTTTGCGACATGCAATAAATAGGATTTCACGGCTTTTAGATGTTGTTGTTTTTTGTTGTTTTCACGGAAATAATCTGAATTTGAAATCACAATTTGTTTATCTGATACGTCACCAATTTATGTACTCGTGATTGACAAAGATATGTGGAATATGCATGTAGAGTTTATTTTTGAAATAATTGAAAGATCTTAAGTAAAATTTTTTTCGTATCTCTGCATTGTAGTAATGCTGCGTCAACGAGTATGAACAGATTGCATCTCGTAACAAATCCGTAGCACACACTTTGCTGCTTTTGGAAGCATAATGAGCCTTTATTGTTTTATTGCTGACTTTCTCTTTTTAAGACACTTAACGTCTTAAGCCAAAGTATTTTTCTATTAGTTTAAACATGTTTAGATTTTATTCTGCATCTATTTGTGAACATAAAGATGATTTGAAATAATGTGTATACTCAATATCAAAGATGTTCTGTTGGCTCGAAAAGCGGCTGGAAAAAATAATAAAATCACAATTTCAATTTCTTTTCTTATTTGGATTTTTATGTGATACGACGCTCCTGTATATAAATATATACCCTTATACAAAAACCATTGTCCGTTATGGACATTTTTTCATGTGTCCGTAATTCATCCGTAATACTGTTTGGCATGATTTTAAATTGAAAGTGAATGTCTTAATTGTTATGTTAAGCATTATTATATATAAAGGGAGACAACAACGATGTGCTTATATGATCTATCACGCACATGAGTTATGTTATTGTATAATGTTATAAATGCAGTACCAGTTAGTCTCTATTACTCACGCTAGAGTATGCTTGTGTTATGTACAATAAAACATTATAACCATGAATGTGTTCGGTTTTCTTGATACAACATCGTGTCAAAAGCAAAAACAAAATTGACTTTCATTAAATTTAAAAATATTTGACGATTGCTGGTGGGGCGATAGAATCGCAGTGTCAGACAATCATTAATATTTATCTAGATATTAATTTCGAGTTGTTTCCCTTTTGAATAGGTAAGAGTGGAATCTCACGAAGACTCTTTCAAATTCTCTTCCGGCACCTCACCACAGTTCTTATATTACCCAGTGTCTTCTCTCAAGACACAGGTGCGACTGGCTTCGAATCAAATGAGGGACATTATCTGGGAAAGATGAAATGTAAGCTGAGACTTTGGAAGAGATTGTGTGTGAAAAGATGGATGTCTGACTTGTTTTCAAGAAAGAGAGATAGAAAAGAAAACAAAACGTCGTGGAAAAATGCTGCTAGTGAAGAAAAGACATTTACAGAGGGAATAGTGAATGTAAGAGTCGGAGTGACTGTTGTATTATTTGAAGAAAGAGAGAAGAAACAAATGAAGTGAAGATAGAATATTAAGACTTTGATTTTTTATTACAAAAGAGACCATATAATAAGACAATTTAAGAAAGAGAAATATGAACACTTTGCATGAGAGCCCACGACCAGGATCATGCTTGAATTGAGACCTAAACCGTACAACAGTAAAGGCCGATTGGGTTCGCCTTAAGCGAACGTTAGGGAAAGTCTGCATTATGCAGAAACTTACTTGGGGCCTGACTTTCGTCTCTTATAATCCACACTTTATGTACCTCACTTGTAATATTTTTCGAACGGGTATTAAATTGGTTCTACATTCAACTTTTTTCATAAAAATATATTTCTTTGAGCATTTATTATAATTAGGTTAGATACAGAGTTATTTTACCTTACAGAAGCTCAACAAAATACAACTAGCTAACTCAGTAATAACAAAAAGCTTAATTTGGTGTTTATATCTTTCCAACGAAATGGAATCGTTAAGGATGATGTTATAGGTGTTCTATTCCATTTAAAATAAGGCTAAAAAGTGCTCAGTGGTAGCGACTCCGTCTACCACTCCTCTCAGTATCACTCCGCGTGGGTTCGAAATCCTGGGGTGAAAATCAAAATTATCTGACATTTATTTTATTGGCTATATCCCTTAATTTGTTACCTTATAATAATATTATTCTATTTTAATCGTGACATTTATTTATGTTTTGAAAATCCACTGAGCTACATAATCATTTGTACTTTTAACTTGTAAAACGTGCATATACAAGACCCATTTCTCATTCAAAGTTGTTCCAGGGGGAAAAAGAAACAAATGAAGAGAATATAGAGTAAAACATTTCATTTTTTATACGCGTAAACTTGCCTAAATGTTCCACGTGAACTTGCCGAAACTGATCCGTGTGAATTTGCTCTAACTGTTCTTTGTGTACTTGCCCTAACTGTTCCGTTTAAACTTGTCCTTACTGCTCTGTGTGTACTGTAATCTCCGTGAGATTCCACTTCACCTATTCAAAAGGGAAACAACTCGAAATTAATATTAACGATTGTCTGGCACTGCGATTCTGTAGTATGTTGTTCTGTGAGATTTTTAATTTCCACTTAAAAAGGAATGCGACACTTTGCGTTGATGTTGCGACATATAGCGGCAGTGAATTTTTTTTTTTGGCTTTATAGATGCAACATATAAGGTTTTGTGACATTTAGCGTTGGTTGCGACATTTAGCGTCAGCCTTGCGACATACGTCAAGTGCGACATTTAGCGTTAGTGCGACGTTAAACGTTACTACAGTCATCACATATTATGATGAGGGTCACAATCCTTCATAAGATATTGACCGACGGTAGTTACTTTTATGGTGGGGGTGGGGGAGTCACTTTACTTCATTACGGCGATTGAACACAGTGTTCCATTAGTTAGCACAATACAAGTAGTTATATATGTCATAATTTCTTACACGCGTGGTCATAGGAACGCATCGTTCCTCAAAAATGACACGCATGAACATGTTTCATAATCTTATCATTTTGTCTTTTTAAAACAGTGACAAATATAAAGATACCCTTTTTTGTAAGATTACAATTTCTTTTACATGATCAAATGTGAGTGAAAATGTGATCTCATAATGAAGTTATCATGGGTTCTATTAATTTCATGCTATTCTGAGGCATGACTCAGAATTTCTTTTTCTTTCCATCTCTCGTGTCTTTGAAATTCCCCATGGGGAGCCTCAATAATACGACGTGACGTCATTTGTATCGATTTCGCGTCACTCGTTATTATTTTCGATCCCGGCACAGTCAACACGACGTTACTTTAACAAATGGCCTACATACAGACATGCAGAGGTACCCTTTTAAGTAAAATAAGTCCATAAAGGTGTCTCGCCCATCCTTCTCATCACTTCTCACCGTCCCGAATGGATGATGATGACAGAGGTTCTTGCTAGAAGAGCAACGTCAGATGGAGGTAAAGCAACCCGACATGCTGCAGCTACTACACGAATTCCCGCAGAACCTCCTGGAACTGACAATTCACCAAGCCTATGTTTTTAGGAGACGAAGAGACAAAAGGGGAGGTTGACAGACTGAGGTTTTGGGCCGTCCTGGGATCTTTAGGCGACAATGATCAGCTCCTTGAGGAACCCGCTAAATGTTCGCTGACTGTGCATTGAGAGCCGCACGCGCTGCATGCGCGGGCTATTCGTTCCTAGCACCACGTTGCGCATTCGCTGTCAATTTGCTATTAATCATCTCCAAAAAATTTCATATCTGCTACTCTAAAATCTAAAAATATATCACTCATTCAATATACCTGGTTCAACCAGATTGAGGGTACAAATGACAGGTTGAGTAACCTGTAGTGAAAGAGGTCGCATTTTATTTTATTCTGTTATGATTTTAGCATACGTATATGGCCACTTTCTTTCACCCTTAAAATATATGATTTACTTATAACCTCATATGTCACTATCTGAATTTGTTTAAACATATTTATTCAATCATCAATACCACATAATATATAATATTCAAGCATTGTGACAGGATGTGAACGAAAGCATAGCTTACAATGTTCTCTTAGAAGCACGTTAATACACAAGAAGGCAGCTTTTTAAATGGATATATGGGAACACGTCTTGAGGTAAGCTTTGATATAAGAGGATCAGGGCTTTTTTTCCAGAAATTGGGAAGAGGCCTTAGCCTTTCATTTTGGGAAATTCAAGCGCGATTTTTGGCAAATTGGGAAAGAAGTGGACTAATGTTCAAACAACAAACAAAAAGTACACATTAAGAACTGCATTTATGTCATTCATTCAGTATTACAGTCAGTGTCATATTACAAAGGCAGCTGCCTATTCTTAAACGCATTGAAAAGGTCAACAATCTTGTCGAAATCCTCCTCTTGTGGTGTGCAGGCATTGATCCTCATCTAAGCATCCAGTTGTTGAGTGGTCAGTGAAGTTCTCAAGAACGTACACAAGTCATTCATGAGACTGAATGACCTCTCAACAACTGCAGTGCTCTGAGGGATCAACAATGTCAGGTCATATAAATCCACAACTCTTGGGAAGCAGGTTTTCAGTCCCTGGTCTGTGATCAGCTCATTATAAATTGCCTCAACAGAAGTCACACCTCTCTGCCTGAAACATATGCAAAATATGGTACAATTTAGATTATTAAAGCATTTAGATTGTCACATAACATTTTATTTATTGTCAGATAGCTTATGATTTTCAGAAGTAGCCTATTAAACAAGTAAACACATTTTTTTTACATATTTGTTAAATGAAAGATTCCAATTCCTGAAATTAACTTAAATGTTTGATAAAGTCTTATACTCCAAAGCAACTGTAATACAAATTATTATATTAAACTTCTAAGTAGGATTATACCAAGCAAAATTGTTTAACATGAAATAAAATAACTGAGTATCTGCCTCTTTCAAGATCTAAATTAATCAAATAAAGACACCCTTAGCCTTGCATGGTATCTAATGTTGTATCCTGCAAAGTGATAATAAATAAGAATGAAACACAAAGCAACAAAACTGCATTGGACTGATATTTTGTCCACAGCTGTAAAAAAGATAAACACAAACAGGATTAAATAACATGCAGCAAAACTGTGAACACTTAAAGAACAGGGTTTCAAACAGGTTCAACTGTTTAATTACTTCATAAGAAACATGTGTGTTCGTAATGCCAGTAGTTCCTGCTCAACTATGATGTCCATATCAGCTGGTGCAATGGATGTGTGGCCTTGGAAAATGTCCTTCTGAGAGTTGCCATAAGTAGTATAGGTATTGAGCGTCCCTGGCTCACCCCCCCCCACTCCTCCAAAACCAGGGACGCTCAATACCTATACTACTAATTAGTTAAAAAAAATCAAAAAAATCACACTAATGTAAACTTTAAAATAACACATGTGTAAATGTTTAAAACAAAACAACAATGAAAAATTGGTGTTTTTTTCTTAAACCCCTTTTTTACATTTATATAAAAATCCTCACTCTGAATATGGAGGAGGAGGGTTTTCTAACATATTATAAAAATTCAATATTATACAGTTTTTATATTTTTGGATATTATCTAGAACTCAGTTATCTGTAATTCTTGTTCATAAAAACTACCTATAATGTCTTCATCTTTTAAATCTTTTATTTTATAAGTAACAGGATTTGTATTTAAAACTTGTTCAATTACAAATATTTCTCTAGTCCAACGAGTAGTATAACCCTTTTCAAATTTACCTTTCTTTTTTGTTATTCTTACTCTATCTCCAACTTTGAATTTAGGTTTCTTAATTTTCTTTTCTTCTTCTGGATATAAATTTTCATACACTGTTAATGTATTTTCTGATTTACTTGCTTCAACAGGTGTCATTTTAATTGAAGAATGAATTGTATTATTATAATCTTTAACTAATTGATCTAATACATCATAATATTTAGTAGTTTCATGAGCAGTAAAATATTTAAAACATATGTTGTTTCATAGTTCCTATCCAACGTTCTACTACACTAGATTTTTCTTCATTCTCTGTTGAATATAACTTTATGTTATTATCTTTTAACAATTCTTTTACTTGTCGATTATAAAATTCAGATCCTTTATCTGACCAAATAAAAATTGGTTTTCTTTCTTCAAATAATGTTTTTTTAAAAAAAATTTTTTATTTTGTTTTGAATATTGTTGCATATCTACTAAATCAACAGCCCATATTTTATCTATTGAATCAACAAAAACACGTCTTTTAGGAAATTTCTTTATAACTCTATGATGTAATTCATCTGCTAATTTATCCCCTTTTGTTCCTATAAATCTATTTTTCTTAGATCCACACTCAGAACATTTACCTTTTAACATTTGTCTATTATTGGTTGTTGTTACTTGTTCTACTGAATTATTTTCAGTATTTTTTTTACAACGTAAACAATATATTTTTGGGTGATCCATTTTTAAATAGCTTAAAATTGTTTTCTTAAAAAATGGCAGATCGAAAAGTTTGTACAAAATGTAAAGAATATAAACTACTAAGTGAATATTACAAACAAACAGGAAGAAGATTTGGTATTAAATCTGCATGTAAACAATGTCTTAAGCCTAATCAAAAAAAATTATCAAAACAAAAAAAAAAAAAAAAAAAAAAATCCTATGACTGTGGAACACAGTGAAATTAAAATTTATTTCTTTTAAAATGAGACCAAGAAATTTTAAAGATCTTATTAGTGAAACTATTATTGATGATATAGATGAAGAAAATATAATTAAATATATTAAGTTATTAAGAAAAAGAATAGTTATTAGTAACTTTCCTTTAAAAATAAAAATAATAATAACAAGTGAATTTTTAACCCCTTTAGTTACTGATATAATAGAAAGTCATTACTCTCATCCTGTTCAAGTTATTCAAACACAAAATAATATAAAAGAATTCTATAATAGTTTGAGAGATAAATTTGAAGCTTGGGTAGATAAATTTCAAGAAAGAGGATCTGGTTTTGTTTTTAGAAATATTAAAAGTGTAGAAGTAAAACAATATAAATATGATTATCAGAAAGCTTCATCTTATATACCTCTTCAATTTAAATCAAATAATATTATTAATGTTAAAAATAAAAATGATAACAAATGTTTTCTCTGGGCAATACTATCAAAGTTATTCCCTGCAGATGATAACAAAGAAAGAGTGACAAAATATAAACCATATGAAAATAAACTTAATATGGATGGGATTGAATATCCAGTTAAAATAAAAGATATTTCAAAAGTAGAGAGACAAAATAATATATCTATAAATGTTTTTGCATTAGAAGATCAATCTAATAAACAATCTTTATATCCAGTTTATGTTTCAAACAGTGTTTCACAGCTGGAACAAAGTTCCATAGAAATGAAAATAGTGCAGAGCAACCGTTCCGTGTAGTTTCTCTTATATTGAAAGTAATGAAAATACCCATTATTGTTTAATTAAAAATTTAGATAGTTTCAAGTATGATAAGAATAAACATAAATCATTTACATGTAGAAATTGTTTACAAGGATTTCAAAGAGAAATAACATTAATTAATCATAAAGAAATATGTTATGATAATGAACATTGTAAATCTATAATGCTAACAAAAAAAATATTTTAAATTTAAAATTACAAAAAATTTATCCAAATATATATAAATCACAATACTTTTCATATGTTGGAAATGATGCAATAGAAAAAAAGTAATAAAGATATTTAAAGAAATAAATTATAAGATCTATCTTAATGAACAGAAAAAACCAATATTAAATAAGTATGAAGAAGATGAATTTCAAGAAGCAACTGAATGTTATATTTGTGAAAAAGGTTTTGAAAAACAAAGTGATAAAGTAAGAGAACATAATCATCTTTCTGGGAAATATAGAGGAGCAGCATGTCAATCATGTAATACTAAAGAAGGTAAAGTAACAAAGTTAATACCTGTATTTTTTCATAATGGTTCTAATTATGATTTCCATTTTCTAATTGAAGAACTTATGAAATATGAAGATAATTATAATAAAGTAAAACTTCTTTCAAAAAGTTCAGAAGAATATTATTTAGATTTAAAGGGTTATCAGATATAGCTAAATCAATAGATGAATTTCCTATTTTAGAAAATGAAATTAAAGACTTAAATATCCATATGAATATGTAGATTCCATAGAAAAATTAAATGAAACACAATTACCAGATTAAAATATTAATCTAAAAAAAAATTTTTTATAAATGTAAATCTTTAAAAGATTATCATGAATTATATTTAAAGACAGATGTTCTTATTTTAGCAGATGCGTTTGAAAAATTTAGAAGTTTTTTCTTAAAACATCATAATATAGATCCTTGTTATTGTTATTCTGCTCCAGGATTAACATGGCAATGTGGACTAAAATATACTGGAGTAGAGTTAGAATTATTAACTGATATAGATATGCTACAAATGTTTGAGAAAGGAATAAGAGGAGGATTTTCAGGAGTATTAGGTCCTAGACATGTAAAAGCTTATAATAAATATACTCCTAATTATGTTGATGGTGATATTCGAATAGCAGATGATTATGAAGAAGAAGAAGCGTTAGAAATATTAAAGAATGGTGGAGATTTAAATAAGTTTTTTGAAGAAAAATATTTATTATATTTAGATGCGAATAATCTTTATGGATGGGCAATGTCTCAACCTCTTCCAACCAAAGATTTTAAATGGGAAGAAAATCCTAATTATTACAAAAATATTCCAAAAGGTAGAGGTTGTATAGTAGAATGTGATTTAGAGTATACAGATGAATGTAAAAAGAAAACAAATAAATATCCTTTAGCACCTGAAAAGATGAAAATAAATAAAGAACAATTATCTAATTATCAATTAAATTTATTAGGAGATAAACCTTAGGAAAGAAGAAAAATTATTTCTTACTTTAAAAGAAAAAAATATATTATACATCATTCAATTTTAAAAGAATATATAAAATTAAATAAGTAAAAATATAACTTTGAAAAGGATCTTTGGAAATTAATGAATAATTCTTTCTATGGAAAGACTTTAGAAAATATAAGAGGAAGAAATGAGATTAATCTACTTACCAATAGAGAAGAAGTAAGAAAATATATAAATAAACCTAATTTTAAAGATTCAGTTATATTCAATGATAATCTTGTTGCAATTGTAAATAATGTTACTTCTGTTACATTTAATAAACCTATTTATTTAGGACAAGCAATTTTAGATTATTCTAAATTATTAATGTATCAATTTTATTATAATGTTGTTAATAAACTATGGGAAAAGAATGAACTAGTTGCTTCAGATACGGATAGTATCTTCTTATCAATAACAACAAAAGATGTTTATAAAGATTTAGAAAAAATAAAAGATGAATATTTAGATACATCTGATTATCCTAAAGATCACCCACTTCATTCACAAAAAAATAAAAAAGTAATTGGAAAATTTAAAGATGAACTAAATGGAAACCCTATGTATGAGATAGTTTTCTTAAGAAGTAAAGCTTATTCTTTTACTTTAACTGAAGCTTTACGGACTTCGTCCGGCTGCGTAGCACTACAGGAAATAAAGAAATTAAAAGGAATAGGTAAAACAACAATAACTAAAGATATAAAGTTTGATGATTATAAAAATTGTTTATTTAATGAAACACAACAAATAAATAAGATGTATACATTAAATTCTGATAAACATGAAATGTATATTAATGAAGTAAATAAAATAAGTATGTCTCCATTTGATGATAAAAGATATATATGTGACAATGGAATAGATACTTTACCATTTATATAGCTTCCATGCAACAAATCCAGTTAATGTCATTCCACCAATAATAAATACAATCTCTTTATTTTTTGATCTTCAGAAGGAGTATAAAAATCACTTAATGTAGGTTCTTTAGGTAAAGGTTCTAATTGTTTACCTGTGATATAGTAATATTCTTTCATTGCTTCATCAACATCTTCAAAGGTTTTTACAGCATGATCTTCCTTTTTCGTTTGTTCATTTAAAAAATCTAATCTTTGTGTTCTTTCTTCACTCCATTTATTATGTGAAGCTTGATATTCTTCCATTGCTTTATCATGTCTTTTTTTCTCTTCATTACTTTTATTCTTATCAATAAGAGAAAATAAATAATTACCACCTCCAAATGCAGCAGCATTCAATGCCGCTCCACCAATCATCATCGCTATTGCACTTGCCATTTTAATATGGATTAAATCCAGCTGCGTAGCATTACGGACAAAGTCTGGCTGTGGTGTTTCACAGCTGGAACTTTGTTCCATTGAAACATTACTTCATAATATTATCAGAAATAATACCTTGCTTAACTAAGAATTCTTTTGTATAAATAGATAATATAATATCAAGAGTTAACATTGAAATATCTTTAAAATCCATTTGTAGTTTGGTTGTATTTGTTCTAAAAAGTTTTCTAATTAATTCTGAATAACCCACTGTAAAAGCAGAAATCAATACTCCATGATAAGCTGTATTAACAATTTGTTTTTCATCCGCCATTTTTTAGAAAACAAATTTGTGAACTTTGTTCAGCTGTAAAACACTGTGAAACACTACGGACGAAGTCCAGCTACGGAACGGCTATGGACAAAGTCCAGCTGCGTAGCATTAAAGATTAAATGGGTCATATTCAACTTTTTCTTGTGGTTTAATTTCTTTCTGCATGGGGTTTACTTGTTTAGAATTATACATATATAATCCCAATCCAACAACTCCAATTAGACATAAAGGTATATAATTTTTGTATATATTTACATGGATGAAATCTGGTTGTGGACTTTGTCCAGCTGCGGAGCATTGCGGAACACTATGTTGAACTTCTTTAACTTCATCATTGTGTTTAACAGTGTTATACAACCGTTCCGTAGCCGGACTTTGTCCGTCCTCTTTTGTAATGCTACGGTCTGGCTGTGGCAGCCGGACTTCGTCCGTAATAGATTTTAATTGAATGTTTTCTTTCTTCATTTCTTCCATTTCTTTTCTTTTTAATTCAGCTTTTATTTTTTTTGCTTCTGCAATTCTTTTACCTGCTTCAACTCTTTTTGGGTTTTTACTTTTTTTAACAGGATCTGGATTTTGTACTTCACTCATTTTTAATGGTACAAAGTTCTGGTTGTTGATTTTCACTAACATGTTTTACAGCTGTTCCATAAGGTTGTTCTTCCTTTTCCACAACTGGACTATGGACAAAGTCTGGACTTTGCTCAAAATCAATATTTTCTATTGTTGTTAATACTGTTGTAAAAGGAGCAAGAAACATTCCATATTTATAATACAATTCACAACATAAAGAATTTAAAGCATTATTTAAAAAAGGATCTTCATTTAAATCTTCTATTAATTTAGGTTGATTTTTAACTTTAAAATATTTAGACACTCCCATAACATATAAATTAATAAAAGAATTCCCTAAAGTTTTTGTCATACTTGCTCCTAATTTAGCTTCATATCGAATATATAATTTATCAATTTCTTCATCTGGTAATTTTTCAATATCTAAAATTGAGATTTCTTTTCCTAAATATTGTTTACTCATTCCTCCAGAGACAAGAGCTAAAAGTCTTTCTCTTTTTTCATTGTCATTATGTATACGTTCCGTAGCATTATTCTGTGGATTTGGTGTTTCTAGTATTTCTTCAGCATTCATTTTATAAAATTTAAAATAGATTTTTTTTATGTTTAAAGTTAATTTTCTATAATTATAAGTGAGATAACCTATTAAACTTAAAGTACATATATTAGTAAAAAAATTTAATATGGACAAAGTCCAGCTTATAGATAAAATCTCCATTTTAATACGGATTTTATCCGCAGACAAAATAATTTGTAGGTTGATCAGTTTTTAAAATTAATTTACTATGTTTCTTTTTTTTTCAATTCTTCTTTAATTCTTTCTCTTTCTTCTAATGTAGGGATAACATCATTTTTTAACTATCCCTATCTTTTGTATAAAAAATACATAACCATTTTGTTTGTTCCCTTAAATCTTTTAAAACTGAATTGTATCTTTGTGATATAACCCATACACTTTGTTCAGCATGTCTACCTGAAAAAGCTAACTCTGATAACATATCTCTTTTCTTTGTTAATTGTTTAGTTGCACTACAATCATCTATAATATATAGAGTAGGATATCCTGCATATTTATTAAAAAATATTCTTAATAGTTCTTGTAGTTTTTCTTCTCCATTACTAATAGGATTAACAATTATTAAATTTTTAGTTTTAGGGTTTTTAACATCAGAGATCCATTCTCTATTTTTATATGTTTTATTCCATTGAATAGTTGGACATAGTATAATAATATATTTAAATACACCCCTATATTCTTTTTCTAAAAGATCTAAAACAAATTCTGTTTTTCCACATCCTGTTTGTCCACAAATAATTGCACAGTGTGGATATTTAGGTAGTTCCATTTTTCTAATTTATTATTTAGTAATACTTAGTAATTATTTAATAATTATTTAAGGTATATATAGTAATTATTTAGTAATTATTTAGTAATTATTTAGTAATTATTTAAGGCATATATAGTAATTATTTAGTAATACTTAGTAATTATTTAGTAATTTATATACTTCACTATGAAACACTATGGACAAAGTCCAGCTGCGGAGCACTGTGAAACACTATGGAACAAAGTTCCACTAATACACAATTCCTTTAAATCTACCCTCATCAAAATTAATTTGTGCATCTTGTATAACAAATAGATAAACATTTATTGGCTCATCCGATCCTGCGTTTTTTGTTATTTGTATAGTTATACCTTCTGATGCATTTTCAATTCTTCTCCCTGAACCATGTAGAGAGTTATCATCCGTTGAACGTAAATCTAACCATAATGCATAATTGGTTGTTAGATATTTTTCTAATGTTGTATAGGTAAAATTTAATTTTTTTATCATTTTACTAATTTCTTTATCCTCTTTTGAATTCAAAGCAAAGAATTTATTTATCTCATCCCACTGTTGATAAGCTCTCATTCCTTGACTGTATAGTTGATTTGGTACTCCTTCTATTGTTATTTCTACTTTTGTTATTTCAGGATTAAAATAATGTTCTGTTGATGTTCTATCCGGATCTTCAAATAACATTAGAATACCTTTCATACTTCTAGCTGGAACATTTAGATTAATATTCCAAAGTGTATCAGATTTGTTTTTTGTTATTTTCCTATGTCTAAGTATTCTATCATATAAAATAACCATCTTAACACTAAATCTATTTCTAATTATTCTAGCTAATTCAACATCAGAAACACTTTCAAATTCTAAACAAATATTCTTAATAACGTAAGAAGCATTTTTGTCAGTAGATTTAACTACTTTATTATAATCATTGAATGTAAGTTCATATTCAAGTCTATCTCCTAGACCAGCTTGATAAAAAGGCATATGTGATTCTAATAATTCAAAATCTAGAGGAATACAAAATCTATTTTTATAAGCTTTTGCAATAGCTTCATCTTGTTTATCTGAAGAAGCATTACCAGATCCAACTCTATGTCTTAACATGTTTATTTTACCAATTCCTTGGTATGCCATATTTTCACGTTCTGTAGGAGACTTCCATAAATCGATATAACAATGAAATATATCACTATCATCAATTGTCATAACTTCATTTATTATTGATCTTCCTATGTTTGGATATATTGTTGCATTTGCATCACTATCACTTTTGATTTCAATTTCAAATGCTAATCTTGTTGTTCCAGGAACAATAACATCATTACCACTTAGATTAGGAAATCTTACTAACAATTGTTGATTTTGATCAATAGTTGAAGGATTATTGCTTATTACAACACTTTGACGAATACCTTTAATACCTCTAGGTTCTCTTATTCTTCTGTATGGGTTTAGTTTTTCTCCGTAAGCCGACATTTTTTAGAGGAAATTTTTAATGTTTAAAATGGCAGAAGGAGGATATGATTTTGAAAATCCTGTATATGATGAAGATGATGATAATGATGATAATGATAAAGATGATGAAACTCCTTTTATAGATGATAGGTATTCAGAGAAAACTATTGATGAACGTCTGTTAGATTTACGCAAACCTAATGTTGGTAAAGGAACAGAATTAATAATATAACAGAGAAAAGATATGGTTGATAAATATTTTAAATATTTAGAATAAAAATATGAAGTAAAATCAGAATATATCGATATTACAAACTTTGAAGTTATAGATAATAAAATATATTTAAAAGTTCCAGGTAAAGAACCTATTAAACTTACTAAAGGTAATAGTTTTATATCTTTGAACACTTTAGAGGTTAAAATTGGAAGAGGTGCAATTAGAAACTTGTTGAATATACGTTATGAACCATTATCAAAACAAGCCAAAGAAAAATTACAAAATGCAGAAAGAAACATTCCAAATGTTGATAATATAGAAATGATTGATTTACCTAGAGCAGCTGAAACTGCAGCAAATGCTGCTGAAACTGTAATGGAAACATCTTTTTCTGAAGAAGCCGAAACTAGAGTGAAAGAAATAGTTGGAATTGAACAAGGAACACAAACAATTATAGATAAAAGAGATATTGATGGAGTCCTTAAAGCAATGACCACTGTAAAAGAAGCGCTACAAATAAATTGCATTTCTGAAAAAAAAAAAAAATAATTGAATCCTTAGAGATAAATTAAGAAAAAAAATAGAATAAAAGAGACAATACATAAAGTATTAAATGAAGATACAACATTAGCAGAAAGAATAAAAACTTTATTTAGAGAACAAGGGATTACAATTGTTAGTATTTTAACTGCTTTTGGAATGATTATTGGTGTTATTGTTGAGACTTTTATTCCTGGTGGTGGTGGAACTGTAACACCTAAACCTCCTGGGAAAGGAGGAAATGTAAGAGATTGGATAAAAAAACAATTATCAAATATTGCTAAACTATTAGCAAAACTTGCAGGAAAAGCAGCAGAAGCATTACCTGGTATTATTGGAGCTATTGTAGGATGGTTATTAAAAACAACAGGAAATGTTGTTGCATGGTTTGGAAATAATTTATGGGCTTTGTTAATTTTAGTTATAGGAATGATATATACAGCTGTTAGTCGTTAGAGAACATACTCATAAATAAATAAAGCTAAACCCCCTACTACAATACTTCCTATTATAATAGATATTTTATCATCTTCATGTTCATCCGTTGTTTCAATGAGATCACTAGGTTTTATTGGTTCACTAGGTTTTCTACGGACAGAGTGCTCCGCAGCTGTTCCATAGTCCAGCTGGGAAACAATTGGTTCACTAGTCCGGACTTCGTCCGTAGGTTCTGGTAAAGATTTTTTTGTTGGTGTACCACTGAGTTCAACATTTTTCTTTTTAGTGCTACGCAGCCGGATTTCATCCGTAGGAACAGGTTGACTATTTATTTCATTATTTATTCCAAGTGTTTGAATTTTTTCTTCTTCTGCAACTACAATTTCATTATTATAATCTTGTATTGTTCCAATTCTTAATTCCATATCACTAGGAGACATATATAATCCTATTCCATAAACATAATCAACTTTACTTCTTGCATATTTTAATGTGTTTTCATATCTTGTTATTTGACTAGGTATATCTATAGGACTTTAATTAATTAAAAAAATTTTGAGCATCAAATGCCGTTCCTATTCCTAAAATATCTGTTCTAGTTTGAGATTGTGCTCCAAGAATAGACCAACAATATATTCTTATAGACTCATTAATTCTTTCAACTCCTGCTTGTGTAAAACCTTTTGACTCATCAAGAATAAAAGTTGTCCATATGTTTTTAAATTCATCTGGTTGTTTGATATAATCAATAGAAATGTTTTTTGTATAAGACTTACCTTTAACAGGACCTCCAGGTCCAAAAATAAATCTATATAGTCTAAAAACAGATAAATCAAAAACATAAAGAAAATTATCCTTAAAATAAGTTTTTTTCCAAACATTTGAATCTTTTGTATATATATATCCAAGACCACCACCATCTGCATATTCTTTCTGTCTCCAATCTGTATTAGGATTTACATTAAACTCTTTACATACTCTTTCATAAGCTTCTTTGTTATAAATATTATTAAAAGCATTCCAACTTTTATCTTGTGGAAGAGGAATAGATAATTCAAATAATATTCTTCTTGTTTGATAATAAATATGAAATAAGAATAAAGAACCTGTTAATCCTCCCGCATTTATATGATTTTTTATGTCAACTCCACAACCTGTAGTTGAACACCAAATAGCAAAGTTTAATTGATTTTGCCAAAATAACATCCAATCACTTTCCCACCTTTCTACTATTTCTTCTGATGTAACTTTAGGTAATAAATATTTTTCAAATATATTAGGGAAATCTACATTAAAACTTTTGTGCAGAGCAGCCGTTCCGTTTCCATCTGATGAAATTATTATTTCTTGTTTTATAATGTTAAGTGTTTTTTTATTAAACACTCCTCCATGTAAATAATTAATATCACTATTATATTTAAATTCTTGTGGAATCATTTTTTATCGGTAAAAAATGTATCATATAATTTCCAATATTGATAAACCTATAAACTACAACAATATATAGATAATAAACATGGAGATAAGAAAATTAGATTAAAAAGTTTTAATTATACTATAGGATGGTATAATATAGAAAATATTCAAATAATGGGTTTTTCAAATTCTCCACTCAAACATTTAAAAAAAAGAGATGTAGGTAATTTAGAATCAATAATAGAAGCATTTAAAAATTATATAGAAGATCATGAAGAAAAATTAAAACTAAAAAAGAAATAAAAAGAGTATAAAAAAAATAATTAAAGAGGCAGAAAAATTTTATAGAAGATAATAAAGAAAAGAGAAAGAATAGAAAGAGAAAGAATGGAAGAGATAGAAAGTTAGAAAGAGAAAGAATGGAAGGGTTAGAAAGAGAAAGAGAAATATTAGAAGAGTTTGAAAGAGAAATAGAAAGAATAGAAGAGTTAGAAAAAATAGAAAGAGAAAGAATAGAAGAGTTAGAAAAAATAGAAAGAATGGAAAGAGAAAGAGAAAGAATAGAAAGAGAAAGAATGGAAAGAGAAAGAGAAAGAATAGAAAGAGAAAGAATGGAAAGAATGGAAAGAGAAAGAGAAAGAGAAAGAGAAAGAATAGAAGAGTTAGAAAAAATAGAAAGAATGGAAAGAGAAAGAATGGAAAGAGAAAGAGAAAGAATAGAAAGAGAAAGAATGGAAAGAGAAAGAGAAAGAGAAATATTAGAAGAGTTTGAAAGAGAAAGAATGGAAAGAGAAAGAGAAAGAGAAAGAATGGAAGAAGAGAAAATAAAAGCTAATATTATTAGTAATTATAAACAATTATATATTCACCTTGAACAAATAAATAGTACTTATAATTTTCATAATGGAGCACCTAGTAAAATCTTAGGAGTTGTTCCTGTTGAAAATAAATCATTTGGAGATATTGTTAATATTATTTTTGATAATTCAGAGTATAAAAAATTAACTATAGGAAATATTTCTGAATTAACTATAAGTGTTTGTGATGAATGGGGGAAAAAAATAAATAATCATGGATTACCAATGAGTTGTGTTTTAGAAATCATCTAAAAAGTGTTTTAGAAATCATCTAAATTATATAAAATTTATTTTTTATCAATAAAAATGAATCATATAATTTCTAATATTAATGAACCTATAAACCTACAACAATATATAGATAATAAACATGGAGATAAGAAAATTGGATTGAGAGGTTTTACTTATACTATGGGTTGGTATAATTTAATTGGACAATGGATTGATACTAACATTCGTAAATCCCCACCACCCAAAAAAATAATTTCAGATGGTTTTTATAATTTTCAACAAATAGTTGATGTATTTAAAAATTTTGACAACAGAATAACATTAACTGTTGATGAAAAAAATGGTATTGCTTGTTTAAAAGCAGAAGAATACCCAACAATAAGTTCAGTTAGTGATATAACCTATGGATTAATAATAACCAAAGAATTAAGAAAAATGTTAGGATTTAAAGAGAGTCATTATTTGGAAAATTCACCTCTTCTTAACCTCCCATGCCATGGTGAACAATCAATAGATTTAGTTCCTTATAAACAATTATATGTTTACCTTGAACAAATAAATAATACTTATAATTTCTTTGATGGTGCACCTAGTAATATTCTTGGTGTTATTCCTGTTGAGAGTAATCAATTTGGAGATATTGTTAATATAAACTTTAGTAATCCAGAGTATAAAAAATTAACTATAGGAAATATTTCTGAATTAAATATAAGTGTTCGTGATGAAAAAAGACAAAAAATAGATAATAATGAGTTGTGTTTTAGAGATCATATAAATTATATAAAATTCATTTTTTATCAATAAAAATGAATATATTCGGTTCTAAAAAGTATATACTAGATAATAGTAAGATAGATTCATATTTTAATAATTTAAACTCAAATTTAGAAAGTAAATTATTTAATAATTTAAAGTCAAATTTAGATAGAGAATTACTTGACACTTTAACAAAATTAGACCTTGTGGTAAAAAGAATAGAGGAATCCTTAAAAAACATTACAATAAGTGCTGAAATAAAAGGTTCTTTATTTAAAAGTAAGGTGTTTTCATTTGGAAATGCCGGTAGAGAAAAAGATGTTGGTTATGTTGTGATAAGGCGTGGTTATATTACTGGTATTGGTCTGTCGAGTAAAAGGGCAAGTGGTGAAGTGCGAGTTGGTGTTTTGGTTGATGGAGAGCTTTTAAGTGGGTGTGATATTACTTTACAAACAACAACAGCAAAACATGATAATTTTGAACGCCCTTTTTTAGTTGAGGCTGGAAGTGTTATTAATTTTGTTAGTCTGATAGATAATACAACTGTAGTTAATACTGTTGCCTCGTTATTGTTTGAATTTAAATAATATATATAAAAATGAAGCAACCAACGGCCCCAAATTTATACCCTGATTTAAATAGTAAAATACTAGATTCACAACCGGACTATGGAACTATCCATAGTGCAGAGCAGCCGGAAGTGGAACGAAGTTCCAGCCGTAGTGAACTCCAGGAACCAAGTCAAAATTATAGATTACAAAAAATCTCAGAGATTGAAAAAACATTAATTAATGAGAGAGATACTCGTAAAGCATTATATAAAAAATATAAAAGAGGAATAAATATAACAGATGGAGTAGACACAGCTTTAATGTCTGCTAGTGTAATTATAGGAATTGTTGGAGTGGTTATTCCTGTTCTATTACCATTTGAAATTATTGCCATTACATGTGGAGGAGTTGGAGCCTCTATAAAAATTGTTAGACGTAAATTTATGAATAAAATAAAAAAACATAATAATATTAAAACTATTGCTAACACTAAATTAAACAGTATAAAAAATTTAATCTCTAAAGCTTTAACAGATGGACATATATCTGAACAAGAATTTAAACTTATATTAGATGAATTAGAAAAATATAATGAGCTTAAACAATTAACAAAAAACTCTGCGGTTCCAAAAAACTATTCAAAAGAAGAAAGGCAAAAATTAATAGAACAGGGAAGACAAGAAGCAATGGAGATAATATCCAAAAATATAAAAACTGTATAATATTGAATTTTTATAATATGTTAGAAAACCCTCCTCCTCCATATTCAGAGTGAGGATTTTTATATAAATGTAAAAAAGGGGTTTAAGAAAAAAACACCAATTTTTCATTGTTGTTTTTTTTTAAAAATTTACACATGTGTTATTTTAAAGTTTACATTAGTGTGATTTTTTTGATTTTTTTAACTAATTAGTAGTATAGGTATTGAGCGTCCCTGGTTTTGGAGGAGTGGGGGGGGGGGGGTGAGCCAGGGACGCTCAATACCTATACTACTGCCATAATGTTGTGCTAGTGTATGTATTCTCTCCTGTCAAGTTACATCATGGAAATGCTTTTTTATTTCAAATTTATTTAATTTATACATCAATACCTTTAACTTTTTGAAGTAAACCAATTCGATATAATAGTCATTAATGCCAGAGTTATAACTGCTTCAAGTTCTACTTGAAGCATTCAAGTTCTACTCAAACTTCAATAAATATTTGAACTTATACTTTAAAATGAAGGGTCTTCCGAGAAGATAATCATCAATTATAAATTAAATGTACCTTTCCATAATCATTGATGTCTGTTACATCATTTGGAAGGCTACACGGATCCAGCACTCTAAAGGCAGACAGAACATTGGATTGCACAGTAAAGGCATCTTCCACTTCAGCTATCAACTGATATACTATGGGAATACCAATGGTCTGGAGATAATCTGAAATTAACAATTGTGAAATTAATTATTTTAAAGGACACAAGTAATAAAATTCAATTCATATAAGCAAGGAAAATTCAAATAATATATATATAAAATATTTATATTTATATCAAATTGATAATATTTAATGAAAGTCTTTAACCACAGTTAAAATATTTACATGTTGTAAATAAACAAATAAACTTAATAAGTAAAAAAGTACCTACAATATTTCAATCTTAAAATAATAAATATAACACAGCAGCAGTGGTTTTATTTACCATCTGGGTTTACAAGTCCGTCATCCCTTCTCATTCGCCTTGCCAGATCAGTCCTGTCTCTTATCAAATCTGTTAGCATCTCACTCTTGCTGTAAAGTGATATAAAGTTGCATATTAATAAGTTTTATATCATCTTAATTTAAAATACATATTTTAAATTAAAATTAAAAAATGAATAAATACTTGAAATGCAATTAACAGTAAGTCATAATACCTAAACTCTAGGTCTTGGTAATCACCATCCTGAAACTTGCTTATGATTCCATGCAGATCATTTACACAGGCCTTGACACGTTCTGGGAGGCTGGTAAAATAACCAGTATCTTCTTGTAAGTAAAGAGACAAGTAGTGGACTGGCTTCAAAACATCAGTAAGTAGCAAGATTGTGAGGACTATCTTCTGGTTGGCAGCCTTCGCACGTATACCCTCTATTTCAGGATCTCTCGTTGAGTCAGTAAGTGTGTCGAGTGTGTCCAGTATGCACTCATATCTAGCAATAAATCTAGTGCTGGTATGGAGATGAGACAGCCATCTATAAATACATGAAACAGTTACCTTCCATTTAGAATCTAAAAAAGGGTTCATAGCATGCACCACAAATGCAGACATATAAAAGTGTTTGATGGTTGAAAATCAAATTCATGTATTATTCAGTATGGTTTTTGTTTTTTTTGTGTGTGTGTTTTAAGCACTTTGAATTAATTGGTTTGTTACTAAATTGCCTGCTTATTAGCTGTTTATTGACATATTCATTATCAATTTTTAACTGTACTAATTTTGATTACAAAAAAAACTTGGGCTTTAAATGATAATTTATTAATTTGATACCTTGTTGCGGAGGCCTTGATGAATGTCAATGTTTTTTCACCATAGATTGCCTGGATGTTTTGGAAGACTTCATTTCTCTTGAGAGAATAATGGAAGAGTTTCCAAAGCGACACAAGTAGGGCTTCTACGTCTGCTAGGTGATCATGGTTCTTGACTAGATGTACAAAACATAAAGCTAGCCTATGGTTCCTGCAGTTAATGTAAAGAAAGTGAGGCGCCATATGTCTGATCCTCTTCTGAAGTCCTGAAAGTAGTGAAAAAGTTTTTTAATAATCAAGTACCCAGTGGGATCCTGCACCAAACGGCACCAAATGCCTAGTAATGCAGCAAATCTCTTTAAAATTTATCAGTCTTTTGAAGAAAAGTTTTACTGTTTATAATTCATTCTTAAAATTTATAATTACATTGTACTTGGTATATATCAGTGTTTAAAATATTTTTAGGTACCTGTATTCACACCACTCATTGTACTGCAGCCATCTAATGCAACAAATCTAATATCAGCTGTTTTCAAACCCTTGCTAGGCAAAAAGTTGACACCGCCTCTTCGAAATCTACTGCCTTGGTTCCCGTCATATGGACCAGCCCTAAAAGTTGTTCTTGATTTCCCCTTTCTCCAATCCACCTTGCCATAATTGATGCCTGGCTCCTGTTAGCATTGTCAGTGCAATCATCGAGTAATAGTGTGAACTATTTACCTCTTAAATCAGTAAGAGTCATGTTTTCATAGAAGTTGCTGATAATTGATACCATTTCAGTTGCTATATTTGATGATGTATAGTTAACACTTTCTGTAAGCATATCCTTTACAACTTCATCACATATATCACCTACAAGGCCAGCTACTGCCCGTAAATTATCTGTGTGACCCATTTCTTTTTTACAAGAAATATTGTGATTTTTAGAAGTTTTGTCACATAACTTCTATTTTTCTTAACATCTTCCTCTTCCTTCATTTTCTTTGAATTTGATTGTTTAGCCATCAAACATTTCAGCATTTCTTCATTTGTTGTGCATGCTATGAACCATCTTTTAGATTCTATGTGGCGAGAACTTTTTTCATGTGTAGAAAGGCGACGACCTGGATGTGTTCCCAAAGTGGCTCCTGTTGAGACGAATGCACTTTCTGATGAAAGGCCATGGCCAAATACCTCACAATATTTGCATATATAACCCTGCCGACTGCTGCTTTGATAAACCCATGGAAACTTTAACTCATATTTAATAAGTACAGCTTTACGACCATCATATGTTTCAAGATGATCAACTGATACAGGTTGGGTGGGTGATGGATTGGCTGTCAATAAATTTCCTTTATCAACTGTTACACTGGAGCAAGATTGATCAGGGGGTAATGTTGGAGACAAACTCTGTAGACTGTCAACATCAACAGATTGTGTAGATTGACTTTCTGGACTGACACTGACGACTGATTGTGTAGATTGACATTCTGGACCGATACTGACGAATGATTGTATAGATTGACTCTCTGGACTTACACTGACGACTGCCTGAGAAGACTGACTTTCTGGACTGACACTGACGACTGATTGTGTAGATTGACATTCTGGACCGATACTGACGAATGATTGTATAGATTGACTCTCTGGACTTACACTGACGACTGCCTGAGAAGATTGACTTTCTGGACTTACACTGACGACTGATTGTGTAGATTGACTTTCTACTTTGCTTTTTTTCACTCCAAAGTCAAAGAGACTTCCTTGATTTTTGTACCGGCTCTTTTTACCGACTTCACATAGTATTTCCCGTTATTAGACGGCATTTTCCTCTTACCGGATGTTTACATCGTGCGCTTGTTTGGAAAATTGAAATACGATTATTTTGTTGGAATAATTTGGCTGACCCTATTGTAAACTTAGCCTATAATTATCAATAACGTTCGCGCATTTATTTGTTTCGACTGCGAACAAAAACAAAAAATCGGCGATCGAAACACGTACAGTCGAATCGAATCAGAATACTATTTTTAGAAGCACCTTTAACAAAAATAAAAACAAATAAATTTTCAATAAATACATTCTTGCCTTCCTAAAAACTCGTATCCAGGAACTATATATATTTATAAATTATTTTTTTTTATCAAGCAGGACATGTACGTAGATAGGCCATTTCGATACCTCAAAGTTGAAGAGTATTTACATAAATATTTGCATTGTCTCGCGAGAAGTCATATGATTAAATGCAGAAGGAAAGATTCAACAAAAAGACCTCATTAAATCTCTGTTGCTCTGCAGAATGTAAAAGTAATTAAAAAACCTACTTTTATTATAATGTTATAAAATTATTATGTCAAATGAACAATGCACGCGCACAGTAACATATTATCGTAAACGTACTTACTAGAAAAGGCAAAACATGTGTTTCGCTTCAACAGTGGAAGAATCACGTGCACAGACATTTGGTGTAAAAATTATGAATGGCAGTTGGGAAATTAATTCTTTATTTTGGGAAATTTGCTGATAAAATTGGGAAATAATAAGGCTTTTTTGAACTGGGATGTCACCGAATATCGGCCTCAGTTATATATGGTAAAAAAGCCCTGAGGATTATTTGTAATGAAAGCAAAACTGTATTGCTTGAGACCTACTGAAAACTAGTAGTTTTTGTGAAGAAGATAAGGAAAAAGGAGAAAGTTAAAAGACGAAAGAGATGTGTAGGAAGTAGACATCTACCAACATTCAACAATGATCAGCGAGCATTAGAAACGGTTTAGTGTTTAGAATGAAAGACTTGACCTTGGGCCATTTAAGTTCATTTTGTACTGTGGATAAAAGAGGGTTTTTCAATATTAATGCCAAGATACCGAAGCGTCAACAACATTGTATTACGGCAGGGCATGTAAATATGACATTCGAAGACATATTGATAATTATTTGCAATGTTGTGAATATCAAGAGAGATATCAAGAAAAATATGTTGTTATCTAGAGTGGATACCAGAAACGTTGTCAGCATTTCTAAGACGTTTTCAACTGTCCTTGGTATAAGTGATGACAGAGATATAGGCGTTTGACCATTTTTCATTTTGTAAATCATTATGAAATGTTTTTTCGTCTTTCTAAAAGTGTCTCCCAGCCAACTTCCACTAAGAAATTAAGTTTAATAAGTTATTTGGAGATTGGTATTTAGCTTTTGGAGTTTTAAGTGCAGTTTTCCTACATTTGCTTTTACCTGATTTGGTAGAAGATACTTGTTTTTCTAATGTCACCATATTACTAAGTTCCATTGAAATGTTGAAACAAAGTTTCGAAAAGTCCATCCCGCATAAAAATGCATAATTTTCATATTGAAGTGGGGTCACATCTACGAGGGGCATATTTTAATTAGTGGCAACGGCAGCGCGTTTTTATAAATAAGTCATACCTGTGAAAAATGATTTGTAGAGTCCTTCACAATATTCACCATGGACCTCTACACACTTTCCCAGCCGCCACAGAATCCATTCCGAAAATGCATTTTTGAACTGTTCTTTGGGTATACTGTTTATACACTGGAAGAGAGCGCTTCCGACGGCACTTCGGGTTTCGAACCGGCGACCGCGAAGGCAAGATTTGATGTATGGATTTAACCAAAAGTCAAAAGGAGAGAGGTCAGGAATATAAGCGGGATGTGGATAAACCTCAATACTCTGCTCCTCTAAATAAGCTTGAACCAAGGCTGTCTGACAGGTGCGCAGGTGCATTGTCATAAACAGAACAGAACAGAACATAATCATAAACAGAACTTTATTTATCTCAACGTGTACATGGTACATTGTTGCATTCATAATTTACATATATCAATTTTTTTATATTTTTTTTACCTTTAACTTTTTATTATCATGGAGTAATTTGATCCTGCGCAACCCGGACCTTGGGTTCTTTGTAATGTAGTGATTAACTACAGCAGTGAGAACGTGGTCACGGTAAAATGTTCCAGTGACACTACCCCTCTAAGGCACAGTGACACGGGCCACTATTCCATCACTGTCAGAAAATAGAGCGTACATAACTCTTTTAACGCTCCTGCTACGTCGAGCAACAACAACTGGGCGATGGCTGTTTTCACCTACCCACATTTTGTTACTGAGTTTATTGTCGGGCTCAAAAAATAAAGCCACTTTTCATTCCCTGTGACAATTTCTCTCAGGCGTCTAGGGTCTCGATCTTTGAACCTAGTCAATAAGGCCGAGGCTTTTTTCAACCCGTCCTCTTTTCTGGTCAGGAGTTAGCAAATGCAGGATCCAACGGGCGCACACTTTCCTTAACTTAAACTTTTCTTTCAAGATGGAAAACACATATGACGCACTAAGGCCTGATATGTCACTTATCTCCTCCACGGTATATCTTGCATCATCATCAACCATGGCTTTGACAGTGCTGATGTCTTTTTCAGAGGTAGCGGAAATGGCCGCCCAGGGCGGGGCTCATCCCTAACACTAATTCTACCTTCCTTAAAAATTGACACCCACCTGGCAATTATACGACATGGAAGGGCATTTTCTCCAAAAACTAAATCTAGATCCGTTTTTATTGCTGACGCGCATTTACCAAATAACCCACGAATTTTGCAATAAGCTCTTTGTTCCTCTCTCAAATCACAATGCAACTCAGCCATGTTTACAACCAGTATACAAAACCACATGTTTTAAATGACCTGCTAAAATTTTATTGCACGTGCAAATCGTGCGAAAATAGACTGTTGGTTAGAAAAATCAATAATCTTTCCAATGGTATATTATACATGTACTTTCACGTGCAAATCATGGTTAAATTGAGTTGTTGCATGCCCCTCGTATTTCAGATCTTATGTTTCCAATAATAGCTTCCAGAGTAATATCTTCAGGCAGTGTATTGTCTTAACCTTCAACATCCTCTAAGTTAGCAATAACTTCATTAAAGTTATCATCAAGTTCATCTGCAGTTGCTTCAACATCAACCTCAACATTCTGGAGTCTGTCTATTTCAGTCAATTCACTTGTGTTAAAAAATCCAGATGTACTTAGATGTCTTCTGCACAGTTACTGGGAGGGTTCTTAATTGTGTTTACAATATAAGACTGAAACAATACACATATTTGCTTTGACAATTATAATATAATTATGCTATCAGCAGTGGCCCCTCCCTTCTCTCCTGTTTGATGTCTTCATCGGTTCTCAAAGTGCACCCATTTTAAAAAGGAATTTGGGTACCAGTATGATATATTTTGCATAATGTAGCACATTTCTAATTCTAGTTAAGTTAAAATAAAAAGGTATTGATAGTATTTTTACTGATAAATAGTTTAAGCAGCCTTGTTATGCATAACCCCTAGCCTGATCAGACTGCACAGGTGCACAAGTGTACAAGTTGATCTTGGTCTGCACTGGACACAAGAGCAGCAAGAATTTATGCTGCATTCTGGGGGTTAATAAAAATTGCAATATTATGTGTGAACAACATTACATTTTGCAATGTAAACCACAGATGAAATTATTCCCATTTCTTTCTTTCTTTCTTTAAAGCATGTTAATTTGAACACACTCATGCACACAACAAAGGCCTTTTTTGTATCATTTTGGGCTATCTCCAATACCAGAAAATTGGGAATAATGTGCCCAAATTAGGAACTTATGAATAATGGAAGCTACAATTAAAATGAAAAAGACCTGATGAAAGATTTATAAGAAAAAAACAATATCTGTTGTCTTTCATTTGTTTTTCTGAAGAAAAAATAAAAAAAGGCACTGGGAATTTTTACTTCACAATTGAGAAAAACATACTTTTGGCACTGCCTAATTTTAGTGGATAACTTTATAAGGAAAGAAGTCCTGCTAAATTCACATACAGATAAATTCTGTGCATTATGACAAAACTCAAAAGTTGTTCATATTGTATGTTTATTGTATTATAAAACTGCACTGAACCGGAAAGAGCAGAGGTTACAATGAAAGGGACCTACATCCAGATTTTATTTGAAAGATTTAAGAGTATTTTTCGGCCATTTCTGCTATCTATAATGCTGTCACAGGTACAGTCGACATTGTATTAAGAGACCGCTCAAGGGACTGCCAAAAAGTGGTCGCTTAATGAAATGGTCTCTTAATAGATAATTTTGGAATTCCCGGCAAACAAGTCATATATACAAACTGTAAGCTAAATTGTATCATAACGTTATATCATATTACAACATGAATACGTATGTAAAGTACACAATGTTTTGTTGTTTTATATCAATAAACATCAACATGTTTATTTTTCGTCATATCTT
>CM037783.1:29865127-29915127 GCA_021229015.1 Solen grandis | reverse complement strand
AACCGCGCCCGACCAGGCTCGAATTCCACCAACAATTCTTAGCACTTAACCCTTTCCCTCATATAGACTAATTTTAACGCACTCAATAGGTACCACATAAAGCCTGATCTGCAGAAAACCCCAGTTAAACCTTACCAAATTTAATTACAAAATCCTCATTTCCAGACCACTTAGGAGCAGCGAACAGCATAAAACCTGATCAGCCTGCGAGTTACTCGCAGGCTGATCTGGTTTTATGTTGTTCGCATAGGTCTTTTCATGGTATCCTCTACGAGGGAAAGGGTTAAGTAATATTTAAATTCTTAAACAAGGTAGATACACATTCCACTATTATCGTTTTATGAAATATTCAAGTAAATGGCTAAGCCAAAATGAATTATTGCCTTAATTACTAACATGATTGTTAAGAAGTGAACTATTTGGATATTTTTATTATAGAAACAAGACTAATGAAATTTCCCCTTAAGTATACAAGTATGACTAAGCGCTAAGTATTGTTGGTGGTATTCGACCCTGATCTGCTTACGGTATTACAAATGCCATATTAGTTTGAATATTTTGGAATACTGATAACTAGATAGAAAAAGACAAGTGGAAATTGTTGTAAAGTGAGTAATCGACTAACGTTTACGCTGTCATGATGATAATAATCTCTTTTTTTAAAGTCGGCAAGGTACAAACAACAGCAAACATAAGCTCATGCAAGCTTTGGAACCGACCGAACAGACGATAGCTGTAGCGGTCTTATTGTGGGGAATATCCGGGGAAACCCCATCTGTCCGATCTGGTGACTACCTATACCATCTCACACACAAACTGATCCGGACGGAATCGAACCCGGGTCGCACTGGTGGGAAGCCAGTGCGCTAACCACGATGCTAATCGGACAACCAATATCAGAATCATTTTAACCATCGTTGGAAACAACCTGCTGATTTATTCCGTTTCACTACATGACATAGATGATATTGATGATATTAATCGGGCGTGGGTTTACGACGATACATTTTAACGGACATCGCCATTTTTTTAACTAGATCAAAGTTCCTAAAACTAGTCAGTCTATGAAAAATGTTCAATTTGAGCATGTTTTCTTTTGTTATCTTCTTGTTTTTGATGTATTATTTGGGAGCATCAAACTTTACACACACACACACACACACACACACATATATATATATATATATATATATATATATATATATATATATATATATATATATATATATTCTGATCTGGTTTAATGTTGTTACGCAATTACACAATTTTCTCTCTTTTTGATAAACTCAAGTGTCATTTGTAAGGGGAGACCACACTGCATCCGATGTTGACTAATCTTTATCGGAATTATCGTTCCTATCTAGTTGAGATGCAAACAAGTACATTTTGTGCCTTTATTCCTCTTTCTAAAATGATACTAGAGGTATCAGAGGCACAGGAAGTGACTAAAGGGGTAAGGGGTATCGTTCACTAAGTGTAAAAACTCTTTAGTGAACGTTTGCACCAGAATACATGCTATATACCTTTATATTAACCGGAACACCTCGAGTAATTCCGTCATTCTTCATCATCATAAGCATTTTATCACCGAGGTGTTGCGATTGATTGTCATATTAAATTCGATAAAAACGCCGAAGACAGACCCAATCAAATATTACAACGAAGTGTCTACCAACCAGGGGATTGTATAAATGTTTACATAAAGAATGTTACAAGGAAGTGGAAAACAACATTTGGGCCGCCAATTGCCGTTGTAAGCTCTTTACGCGTATACTTGGTACGTATTTCTTTTTTATATTTTTTAAGGAAATATATGTTGATTTTCTTTCGTTTTAATATGTTTAGTCTGTTTGAAGACTTGCCTAGAACTGTTATATATACTATGCACACTTCTTTAGCAAAGAATTAGCATACTAACGTACACACGACATGGTGGAATTTCATTTATCTAAAGGTACTAATATTATATTTCTTTTCTTTTCTTTTTTCCCCAATTTCGATATCAATATTTCGAACAAAATATGGATTTAGTGTCTTGTAAAGTTTTAAATATGTTCTGAAGCAACTTATAAAAAAAGAAAAAGAAAAATACACCCTTCACACACACACACACACACACACACACACACACACACACGTACGTACGAACACACAGATACATTTCCTTATAAATTTGGTGAAAAACAACAACAAGAACAACAAAAATATTATTCAGCTTGTACAGCCACAGAAGAAGAAAAAATGAAATCATGTATATGAAAAGAAAAAAAAATACATGTACCAGCCAGTCTCAGGTTAAGAACATTGATCAATGTTTTATGGTATTGACAATACAGCCACTTCTCTTTCAAATATGCAACCCCGTACAGTATATCTCTCCTGTAAAGATTTTATTGATGATTTCAAACAAAGAAGGCTGTATACAAAGGCATTCAAAGTGGCATAAAGACGCGTGTAAAAATTTAATATCCTGAAAATTTATCGGTCGGGTACAATGTAGTCAGGCCATGTACTTACCGGGACATCAATAGACCATTATATAGGTATTGTGTGAAATCATACATTGTTATTTATTTATTTATTTTACATATTATGTGCTTTAAGTTTAGATCGTTAATACGGACAATATAACATGTAATCGAATTGTTAAGAATTGCAATTTTACACAGCAAATAAAACGACTATATGGATATCAGTAATACTCCTTATGTTCCTGTTCAACATGCAAACGTCTGGTATTTACAAGTACCAATAATCCTGCTTGTAAACGTATGATATACACATGTACTGATAATCCTGCTTGTAAACGTTAAGTATATACAAGTACTAATAATACAACAGGAAGACGCATAGTATTAATTCTGCTTGTAAACACTATAAGTCCTGCTTGTAAACATATGATCTAACACAAGAATTAATAATCCTGCATGTGAACGTATGGAATATACAAGTATTAATAATCCAGCATATAAATCTATGATAAATTACAAAATGCTTCCCGTTATAATAACTTTTATACACGTTAGAACTACATCAAATTCCATCTCTTGTTATATCGACTTTCGATTATCGTTTAAACAATCTCTGGTTCAGCTAAAAGATGTTTCACTTGAACGTTTTAAAATGTGCATGTGGTGGTCAATCATCAGAATTGCTCTAATTTTCTAATTTTGTCACTTTGCCAAAGCCAGTGGGTAAGATATTGTTACCTGTACTGTGAAATTGGCCAATAGGGTGGCTGTTATTTAGCGATTATATTTTATACATGTTTACTGCGGCTGGAACTTTCCGGAAAGAAAAGCTAAATTGCGTGTTACAGATTTGTTCGTACTTGTTTATGCCAAATACTGACTGAATATGTGACAATTTTTCAGAAAAGTTTCGACATATCTAAGTGTATAAGTGGCTGGAAGAAATATGCCACCAAAAAAGCATGATTAACATTGCAAGTTCTTATTTTGTAAACTAGTATATAACTTGTGCAGTCTTCAGTATTTTTGGAAGTTTCTTGTTAATATACTTTATTCGAATTCAAGAGTACGTTTAACTAATACCTAAGCTAATTTAGAAGTAACCACACACGCACACACACACACACACACACACACACGCGCACACATTATGTTCTGAAATTTTATTTGACCAGGTTGAAAAACACACGTAGATGGACCAACAGAAGAAGCGTGTTGTTGACCTGTTACTAGTGGTTGACGAGACGGACTATGCCAAAATGTATATGCACCAGATCATTTCCGCCATCAGCTCCGTGAGCCACGCTCCTTCAATCGGCCGAGCCAGTCTTTTGGACACGGAAGGCGCCAAACAAAAGATTCTTTGTCACAAGACCGTGTTTTTGGTCGACGGGGAAACGCAGGCGTTGCAGTATGCCGTTAAACCGTGGGTTGACAACTTGAGGGACGTCAAGGACAACTCACCGAAGTTTCTGATCCTTCTACATGGAGAGCTTGGGGAAGACACATTTGGTATTCCGAAAGCAAATATTGTTTGTGTGGATGCCCTTAAGTACTTTGAACGATGGTGGCCGAAGATCATTAGATTTGTGTTCAAGCTATATAAAACTGATCTCTCAGTTTATTGTGAAATAAAGGAGATAGAGCTCTTAAATACGCCAGATATCATGCCACATACATGTATATACAATCGGAGCAAGGAATGTCTTGTCAGATGTAACGCTAACATAAATGACAACGAGGAAGGCGCACGTACAGTGCTCACGTGCGCATCACGAGGTGTTAATAAACAAACGTTGGCTCTTTCTAATACGAGAGTGTCCAACCGCGTCATCGCTCCTGAAGACAGTGAACTCCACGTGGAACTTAATGCATCCTACACCACAACGTATACACCTGTCGAAACATTGAAATGCATTTTATTAATTCTCTTGGATCTCGGAATGTTCAGTAGAAAACGGGAGTGCATTATTTGTTGTAAAAGAGGATTTCGAGGCCTTCAATATTGTGCGAAGCTATTCATATATGTGTTAATAAAAACGTTGGCAATCATCATTGCAGCGCTGAATCTCCCTGCTTATATAGTATATGCCATCCCAGCATTTATTTGTTTGTATAAGAACAATTATAAAGGAGATTTTATTAATACTGTCATTGTCATGAATATGATATTTTCATTTTGGCCAGTGTTTGGATACCATGCATTCGTCTGGAAAGATTTGGAAATTTTTGAGTATATAATAATAGGAACGCTTGGCTTTGCATATTTCTTTTGTTGGATTTCCGTATCTAGTTTGATTGTACGTTTAATATGGGATATAGAGTTAGGTATATTTACTGTTCCTATCAAAATGTGGAAATATACAGATGATACTATATTGTTTTAAAGCTAGTATTAACATCAACAGGCGTGCATCTGCCCTCAAACTCTTTCAGAAAAAAAAATCAGTAAAGGTGGAAAAATTAAACACCATACCATATATGACGTCGATATGTATACCCTGCAGATCATGTCTTACACTTACCAGCTGTATGTATATTTACATGTATATTTGTTATTTAAATTACTTAAATACCTGTTTGTAAATATACATGTTGTAACAAAAACACGTTGTTGAAAAACTAACCATATCGTTTTGTAACGTATTTTGTTACTGTATTTACTAGTAACACGTATTTTATCATATTATTGCATTACGTATTGTATGTATTTGTTCTCCTTGTCTTTTATTATATACACCAATCAAAATATAGATTGATGTATCTGCATTCTTGTACTAATCAGTGTAGTAGTCTCACTATACCAGAACGAGCAGTATCATCTACCGGAAGTCGTGATATTGCACTGACCGTTGTAGTTTTATGTAATGGACAAAATCAGAGTGGTTTTGCTGAAATCATTTTGACAGAGCGAGTTAAAAATCATTCTTGTTTACTCACAGTTCACTTAGTTCTCTTGCATTCTTAGGCTAAACTAATCGGTGTAGCGTGAAGAAATTCAACGGTCGAGAATGTATATGTGAATTTATGAATACCAATGATTAGTCTTGAGCCGTTTTCAATAAAGAAAGTCAACGGATGCATGTCGGTGTGGAAAGATTAAGATTGAGTTATGCCCGCCACCCCTTGTCATATTTCTTGAATGTATTTGACCTGCCAAAATACTTAGCTACTATTATTGGTCAGATTACTATTTAATATCACAGCATTTATCAGTATCAACGCTAGATGCACATAATCCTTGACACGCTATGATAGGTTTAATTTTAATTGAGTGATTGACCTTTGATATATTTATTGAATTTACTTATTGAATATTTTTGTCTGCGATACATATACCAGTGTATAAGATCTAAAACAATCTGTGTGTGTGTGTGCTTCCATTCGTCAACTGTGTGAAGATTTTCTCTGACATGGTAACAGTAACTGGCACATACCTTGGGTATTCATCATCCTCAATGATAGTTTCTGTTTGAAAATGTTATCTAATGTGACCTTTCCGCTTCTTATGCATAAACATTAAAAAATCTACATGCAATGCGATTCTGCACTAACGAATACGAGTGGAATATGTTACACAGACGTTTAAATCATAACCATTACCGCTTATGATGTATTATTGTTTGTTAACATGTTTTCTTTTACCATTATTTTGCGCAAGAAACATCAATTTTAAGCTTGAACAAAATGTCCCTGACATTTCTTAATCAGAACAGCAACCCATTTTACATACACGAATATCTACTCCTGTAAAAGAAAAAGTAGCGCTCCGTATGTATGTAATTGACCTAAAAATAGTCCACACGTAATTTTGCATTATAGCGAGTTAGGTTCCTCCCAGAGCATTTCTTGTCTTTGAAATGGAAAGGCAAACATTCTGGTATCTTAAATGTCAATTTTGACACATAACAATGGATAGAATGTATACATCACGTTTGCTAGTACTAAAGAAAGAGAATGACCTACTTAGGTATGCAACTTTATGAATGAAAGGTCACGACCTTAACTCCAGATTATTATGTAACAAACAGAGACCAATTTCAACTACGTCTGTAGCAAAAGCGCGTGGATTTTTGTCATTATATGACTGCTTGAATAACTTCAGAAACGCTGGGTTTAGAATAATAGCTATTTCATGTTAATCCTATCACCGTCTCTCAGCGCATAGTGCGCTTTGATTCTATAAGAAACTGCGAAGAGAGCAAAGAGTCCGCATCACCACAAAGCGTATGGTTTTCGCTTTCTGTGTGGTTATTTCTTTACCAAGCCGGAGACCACTTATTAATCCAATGATTGCTATCATTCTATATGATTGGATAATCTAAGAAAGATCAATAAAGATCGCTGTTTGAAAGAGTCCTTTGCAAAAACGGATCTTTAGCGAAAAGTTGTATTTCGCCCTTTTTAATTAATCGCAATATCAAAGAAATCTTGGCGCTATAAACAAAACTCCCCGAAGTTAAGTACTTGTTAAGTTAAGTAAAGCTATAAACATGACCTACTTTCACCTATACGCAAACACTTCACCATATTGGTTTACCCTGATGTATCAAATCAGCATTCATGTCAGTGAAGGTCTACATTTCTGTTACTCTCTCACTCTCTCTCTTTCTCTCTCGGTGGTAATCGCTTCTGGCTTATATCTAGCGTTGCATAGAAACGCACTTTCACCGAAACGCAATCTGTAATTATCGTAAGGCACTTTCTATCCGAGTATAGAAAAACATAATCAATATACATTTCATGTAAAACATACTTATACAAACCCGTTATTGAGTTTATGTATCTTAAATTATAATAAACGTGAAATTTATTTGATACTTAACCGGTAAACGGAGTGTTTGTCGCTATTACGACAAGGAAGTTAAACGTACACACATTCACAATGGATAAAAGATAAATGCACGGTTTCCAGTTCATCTGAAATAAGAATCGTCATCGTATCAAAGTATTTCTATGCACCGGTATTAGAAAATCACTTCCAACAGCTTTACTTTATCGATGTGGTTAGAGTATCGGTCTATTGGCCCGAGGTCAAGGGTTCGGTCCCCGACAGAGGCCAGATACCCCCCCCCCCCCCCCTACACACACACTCACCATACACACATAAGTCAAGAGGGTGATTATATTTACAATGCATATAAATAGCATTTTCTATGATGGAAATGATGTCACGTTGCAATAAATCCCGAGATGTCGAGGTATATGTATGATAATAATGCTTATTGTACACATATTCGTAGATGTTACCTCCATAACGCAGTAAATCTCCAAAACATTTGATCTTCTCCAGCTTAAAAAGAATGGGCCTAAGTTTTAATCACGTGCAGGGCATTTTCAATTTTCTTCTCAACGCATTAAAAATGCACATACATAATAAATACAAAAAGTAAGGAGATAACATGTTCATTTAGGCTGATTTCAATTAAATCTTTAATGTTTTTGCCACAGTCTAAACATTTTCAGGAATACTAATAAGCATGTGTTCACAATTGATACCAGGCGTGCGTTCAGTATGACAAAACGTATGCAACCGGTCGCTTACATTCATCTATGGAGTTGTCTTAGGACCATAATAGCATGCTGTTCACGTGCTCTTTGTGTACGTCAAAATCGTGGTTTATGACACTGAGGTAGTTTCATAGCTGATTGAAAGCGTACGGTTGCATACGGTTTGTCACACTGAACGCACGCCAGACAATACTTGAATTATTAGTCAAGATTAAAGATAATTAGAGTTTTTCTCTGAAAAGAAAGGATAAATGTCACTCTCAATAAATATTTTGCTTTATGTTCGGGGTTTTCAAATAAAAGAAAACATTAAGATGATGAGCAGCCAACACATTTAAGTGTACGGCCTAAGGTTTTATTTTCCTGTACAGTTTAGCCTGCTGACCGGTAAATAAATAAGTATTCACACGCGCACATTTTCGAAACAATATCTTGAGGTAAAGATAGGGTAGTTCCAGGACTGGTTGGATCAGTGTCAGAATAATGGGACTGAGCGACAGTGTGGTATCATGCCACTTGTCTATGGCGTGATATCAGAACAGAAAAGAGCATACTTTTATTTTCGACTTGTAGATTTGCACATCGTCGAACAACATTACAACGTATAAAACGTAATAGATATTGGTCATGTTGATAGATATGAATAGTATATTCGTACATACATAGCAATTAAGATTCATCATTTGCAAAGAGAGAAATATTAGTAATATTAGAGAAAGAACTAATCCTCAAGCTACTGTAGTGTTGTTTCTCATTAATATTGAATTCTTAGTTTAAACAAGCTCTACGTTCGAATGAACGCCATGCCCCTGGGGGTGCCATAGACCTTTGGGGTCGAGGTCATTTGAAAGTCAAGGTCACTTAAGAACAGTCATTGAATGCAATGTTAATTAAATATTTTCGCAAGATGGTGTTGTACAAATTCTTGCAGTATCAAAGTGTGGATAAATCAGTGTAGTACTTACTAAGTCGTAAACAATTGAAGCAGTTGCGGTCATTTTAAGGTGAAGGTTTATATCTAAATATGGCCCAAGTTGACCTTGAACTTTGACCCAGTGTGTCATCGAGTTGCAAACACGTCAAGTTTGGAGATTATGGATGGAAGCTGTGGTCAAGGTTAATAGTTGCTTTTTGGGGTCATGGTGACCTTGACCTTTGTCCCAGTGACATGTATTGGGTCTGTTGGATCTGTTGAATAGAGCTCATCTAGGTGAATACACATGTGAAGTTAGAAAGCTTTGGATGGAAGCACTTTCATATTGTGGCCAAGGTTAATATTTGCTATTTTGGGTCATGGTGACCTTGACTTTTGACCACGTGGCGTCTAAGTGGGTCTGATGGATAAAGCTCATCAAGGTGCACGCACCTGTGAAGATTGTGTTATGGTCAAGGTTAATGTTTTGTGATAAACAGGCAGACAAAAAACAATATGCCCCGATCTATCGACCCGGGGGCATAAAAGTGCAAGTTTAATAAGAGATCACTTTATTTTTTGGAACTTATCATAATTAACAGTTTATACTCTGAAACTATTGATGGTTTATCTGTTTTTTTTTATACTTAAGGACATGATTTCTAGGGGGAAAAAAGGTTACGATTGTATTTGTAGGACATATTGTAGTAAGGCAAAAAGTCGTCAAATCACTGAAATATTTTTGTGGGATATTAAACCCTAACTAAGCAATATATACGATGTCCTGTTCGGGCAAGTTTAACCCTCGCCTATCCAACACGTGACAGCACAATAATCATTTTACAGAACAACAAATTTTACAAGAACAACAACAACAAAAACATATGAAACAACATACGCCAACTGCATGCACATAAGACACTAATCGAGCCGTCTGCTAGCTTTTTTTAAAAGCATACTCTAAATGCACGAAGAAACACAAAGAACTCTCGTTTTTAATTAATGTTCTTATCATAATCTTTCTTCCAGTACTTTTAAAACAACGAAAAGAATAACTACTCGTAGACATATGCTTGTGAATGCTCACGTATTAAAATGTATAATCATTTTTAGAAGCGAAAGCTTCTAAAGTCAGACAGTGGATTTTCTACTTACAATCACATTATCGCCACTTATCCATACGTTCGCATTGAAAAATAGTACCACTGGTTGTAGAAGTCAACATTGCAGTTTTGATAAAAGTTAGATATATTGCAGAATTTTGAAAGCATTGGGAATAATCACAATTTCTGTGCAAATAAAACTGTAAAAGAAGCAAGTTTATAATTCATTGTTCATCCGCAGTTTCATTCATTAAACTACCTATAAATAACCTTATTTTCACAATAAATTTGCGGCTGCGGAATGAATAGTTCCATGACCCACCTATTAGCATATCTTAACAATAGATTACAGTTAGATTTTGTCCCACAAACACGATGTTAACAAAGGAGCACATGTCATTGCTTGTTGCCAAACCTATTTTTATTCAAATAAAATTTCGGGTCAGGGAACTATCCATTAGTTCAATTGGTAAGAGTGACGATCAGTGTTTGGTTCTTGCAAGGGGTCGTGAGTTCTAGTCCAGCTTAGACCGTCTTATTAGGTTTTCGTGGACTGCAACGCAGCCGCGAAAACCTACTGTTCTTCTTGTGTTTCTTTTTAGGTTTTCGTGGACTGCAACGCAGCCGCGAAAACCTACTGTTCTTCTTGTGTTTCTTTTTCCCTTTTTTTTTTTTCCATTATTATTATTCTTTGCACTTTTTTTGTGGCCGCTGTTGCGACATGATTAGAAGTGCTACAAATATGAAAATTTCCATGCATACTCACATGTATCTGAAGTTGTGCACCACTAAGTTTGTTTTTCATTTTAGTACTAAGTTTTGCCGCTAGGTGGCGTTTAGCATCAAAACATATAATTGCCGATAACTCTGTCATTTGACATTTTATATGTATGCAGTTTTTTGCATTCTGTTCTCTGTCAACTGCCCGTTAAAATATGATGAGTGACAATATCCATATCTTTGAAACTTTTGAGCTAGAAGAGGTTGAATGTTTGAATCTTTGAAAAAATCTGGCAAATTAGGGTGTGTCCACGAAAAACATGCCCATTTTTGTAAGAGATTAGATACGCTCATTCTGTTTTTTGAAATTGATTCCGAAGATCTTTGCGCACAAAATATATGGGGTGGCGATTTCAGAAAATGCATAAAATGGCTTTCAATAAGCGGTCAAAGTGCACTAAAATATGGAGGAATTTTTTTTTTGAGAATAGGCATTTTTTTAGTTTTTGGAGGATTCTGCCATTATTTTTGAATCAATCTTCATGAAATTTTCACAGATTGTATTGTTTGTTGTTTCAAAGGACTTCGCAGTTTCAAAATTTCAAAAATGCAAAGGTCAAGGTCATATTGCGATTATTGGTTTTTTCTTTGACCTTAAATATCTCAAAATCTAAAAATATTTTATCGAAAGAATATGGGTAAAATCAAAAGCCTCTAAAGAGTACTTTTTGAAGAAATTTAGTTTTTTCAGATCGGGGTTGATTTGGTTGTTTGGTGGCAGTTTGAAGTTTGGTCATACTTTGAACTGATTTCAAAGCCTTTAAAGTTTAAATGTGTGATATATTTTGTCATCATTGGAAAAAAGAATGTCTTACCTCGTCAACAAAAAAAGAATTTTGCAAATCTGTCGAGAATTGATGAATTTATAGAGAATTTAAATACATACCCAGAATAAAAACAGAGAAAATTTGACAGAATGTGCTTCACTGGATACCTATGTTCTATAATTAGAACTCTGCTCTGCTAGCTTTGCTCTTAAAGTTGGGATGTAACAGGTCATGAATGTATGTGTAAAACTAGCCTACTATCTCACTTCCATTGTAGCAGGTAATTTAGTTATGCATCAACCCATCAGAGGTTTTACACACATAGCTACTGTATTGGTTAAAGACTCCCTGCAGTGATGACCAGATATTAACAGGTCTGATCACAGCAGATGGGGGCCTGGCTCAGTGGGACATCACATTCCTTTGGAGATGCCTTTAATTTAAGTTTTGGTCACAGCTGAATTCACCAATGAAGAAAATCACTAAGATATATAAAGCATTTTGCATTTTGTTGTTTTTCTGGTATTATAACTTGGCTGATCAGGTTTGAAACTGTTTCTCATCACGAAAACCGGTGCATTTGCAGTATGCAAATCTAGTTCCCTTTTTTTTTTTTCCATTATTATTATTCTTTGCACTTTTTTTGTGGCCGCTGTTGCGGCATGATTAGAAGTACTACAAATATGAAAATTTCCATGCATACTCACATGTATCTGAAGTTGTGCACCATTAAGTTTGTTTTTCATTTTAGTACTAAGTTTTGCCGCTAGGTGGCGTTTAGCATCAAAACATATAATTGCCGATAACTCTGTCATTTGACATTTTATTTGTATGCAGTTTTTTGCATTCTGTTCTCTGTCAACTGCCCGTTTAAATATGATGAGTGGCAATATCCATATCTTTGAAAATTTTGAGCTAGAAGAGGTTGAATGTTTGAATCTTTGAAAAAATCTGGCAAATTAGGGTGTGTCCACGAAAAACATGCCCATTTTTGTTAGAGATTAGATACGCTCATTCTGTTTTTTGAAATTGATTCCGAAGATCTTTGCGCACAAAATATATGGGGTGGCGATTTCAGAAAATGCATAAAATAGCTTTCAATAAGCGGTCAAAGTGCACTAAAATATGGAGGAAATTTTTTTTTGAGAATAGGCATTTTTTTAGCTTTTTGATGATTCTGCCATTATTTTTTAATCAATCTTTATGAAATTTTCACAGATTGTATTGTTTGTTGTTTCAAGGGACTTCACAGTTTCAAAATTTCAAAAAATGCAAAGGTCAAGGTCATATTGCGATTATTGGTTTTTTCTTTGACCTTAAATATCTCAAAATCTAAAAATATTTTATCGAAAGAATATGGGTAAAATCAAAAGCCTCTAAAGAGTACTTTTTGAAGAATTTTAGTTTTTTCAGATCGGGGTTGATTTGGTTGTTTGGTGGCAGTTTGAAGTTTGGTCATACTTTGAATTGATTTTAAAGCCTTTAAAGTTTAAATGTGTGATATATTTTATCATCATTGGAAAAAAGAATGTCTTACCTCGTCAACAAAAAAAGAATTTTGAAAATCTGTCAAGAATTGATGAATTTATAGAGAATTTAAATACATGACCCAGAATAAAAACAGAGAAAATTTGACAGAATGAGCACACTGGTTACCTATGTTCTATAAATAGATGCAGACTCTGCTAGCTGTAACAGGTCATGAATGTATGTGTAAAACTAGCCTACTATCTTACTTCCATAGTAGCAGGTAATTTAGTTATGCATCAAGCCATCAGAGGTTTTACCATATAACTACTATATTGGCTAAAGACTCCCTGCAGTGATGACCAGCATCACAGCGGATGGGGGCCTGGCTCAGTGGGAGATCACATTCCATTCGAGATGTGGTCACAGCTGAATTCACCAATGAACGAAAAAAATTAAGATATATAAACGTTTTGCATTTTGTTGTTTTTCTGGTATTTTAACTTGGCTGATCAGGTTTGAAACTGTTGATCATCACGAAAACCGTTGCATTTGCAGTATGCAAATCTAGTTATTATTTTTTTTTGTAATACTTATTTTTTATATTCTTGGGTTATATATTTAGAATTTTTAACTCTACTTTTTATACTTCCATTATTTTGCGTTTGTTAACCTTTTGATTTAAATCATAGACCACAGGACCCTGATGTTCATTAAAAAATGACCTCTCTCTATATAAATTATTTATAGAGAGGTAGATATTTCTAATATGAGAGTACTGAGCATAGACAGGTTCGGTTAAAAGGTCAAAATAGTAGAAATGAGAGGGAGACAGTATGTTTAATGAAGGCCGTCAATTGAAACATTTTGTTTTTAATCTTTTCTTGATAGAGTCTCATATGACTGTAGTGTCTCTAGTCGCATTTGTATGTCACAACTCAGAAAGTACTTTAGGGATTGAGTTTATACTTTATACAATGGTCAAACTTTACTTACCAACCTTGCTTCATCTCTATTACTTCCTTGTATGGTGAAATTATGTTTTTCTAGAACATATTTTAAAAACTATTGAATATATGGATATTCTTTACAAATGGGAAGGGTGTGAAGTGACAAAGAACAAAAACTTTATCTTATCCAATTTTCTTGCTTTTCTAATAAAATTATTTCTGTCTGCAGCAAATTCATTAAGTATTTAAGGTATTGAGAGGAGCAATACTAAGAACCACTATTCCTTATCCAGTTTTGTTTAATTTGACAGAGACCAATAAACAAAATAATCTATCTTACCTGTGTTTTAATAAGATTTAACTTCCCTGATTTTTTACATGCACACCACAAAAAGAAATTAAAGGGATTGACTTTATAATTCAAATATTTTAACTTTCGCTTCTGACAGTGCTCTCAGTGCTTTGGTTGTTCATATGGTATGTATTCACAATATTTACATGTCCCTTATTATATGGCAAACAGTATTTTGTGTACAAGAGTACGTCAACTATACCTTCTACTTTAAAGTGTCTTTTATATAATCTGTTCTTTCATCAATCCACGTTTGCTATTCAACTTTAACCACTCAATAGACATTTCCGTAGATAAAATAAATCACATTCCATTGGCAAAGGCGTCAAAGATGTGGTTACAAACCGTGTTTTTGGGAGAATATAACGTAACAAGGAAGTGGAACACTGAAGCGCTGTTGTTAACTCAGTATCTGTGCAGGTGTTAATTCGGTGTGTATATTTTAATTTATTATATGTATACATGTATATTATAAATATGAACTAATGTTGACGCATTTTCTTTCGTTTCAGTGATATATGTTTGGTCTGTTTGAGTGCTCGCATGGACCTACTTTATCTTTGTTTGATAAAAATCAAGAAAACGTAGGATAGCCCTCTCAAACAACGCGGAGGAGTGGAGGAATTTCCTTGTAAAGGTTGTTTATAAGCATGTTTGTATTTATTTGTATATATATTTTTCTCTTGTTTCAATTTCAATATTTAGAACATAAGTATACATTTTATGTACAGTTTTGTTTTTAATATAGGACTTTATCAACACATGTTTTCATTTATTCATAAGTTTTCATATTGTTTATATTAACATGCGATCATCCTCTTAAATTAATTTTCACATGCACGTGTGATTTCTATATAGCCACAGTGGGACATTTTAAACGTTTTCATATTCTTTCAACTTAGTATGGTTATAGAGAAGCATAAAAAACTTTTTATGGAATTAAAATTTGGGGTCATCTTCCTACTTTGTGAATTATCTGCCCCAGATAATATTATTTTAGAACTTTGCGGCCATATTAAAAGGGCAGATACCTCAAATAATTGCAAAAAAAAAAATACCTCATTAGGTTTCAAAATCAATGTTCAGTACTTTATTCCCCGTCTCTGTGAATATTTGAAGAAATTCCTTATAGAAAAGAAGCAAACTGTACCAAACGCCCTTAATCCCAATTCTCTATATTGATCACTAATGTACCTGGATGGAAATTTTGCTCTAAATCTTATCATATTATAACAGTTAATCATAGGGGTATAATGTATAGTATCATTGTTACACTTGACTGCGTACAGGTAGCCTCAGCCAAGATGAGTGAAGTTGACAAAGTTTGAATAGTAAATGGAGTTGAAATTTGCAAAGTGGGATTAGTAAAAGGATTGAAGTTGGCAAAGTGGGAATGGTAAAAGGCTTGCAGGTGGCAAAGTTGGAATAGTAAAATGTATTGAAGTTGGCAAAATGTGAATGGTAAAAGGTGTGAGAATAGTAAAAAGTGTTGAAGTTGGCAAAGTGGGAATAGTTAAATGTGTTGAAGTTGGCAAGTGGGAACACACCTTATCACACATACATACATGTTCTCATGAAACTGTACGAAAACAATTACGTTGTTCAGTTTTGTAAAGCTACAGAAAAGAAATAACATTCAGAAAAATAATAAGCATAAGAATCATGCTGATGGCAAGATGGTACTCTAGAACATGTTTTAAAATTTTACAAAATCCCTACCCCGGATTGGAACATTGATTAATATTTTACGGGATCAATACAAACACCTTCTATTCAAATATGTAACCATCTACAGCCTACGCAAAATATTTCTCTTGTATTCATAATTTGTTTTCAAATTAAAAGCAACAACCTTGGCTTTCAAAGTGACATAAAGACGTTTAGAATTAAAATTGTTAAAGCCTATCGCCGAGTAATAAGTTACGGGTTAAGAGGGACTGTAATAGGTCAACATATAGGTGTCGTCTGACATATTTCGATATGCATATTTCATCTTATTTTCGTTATGTTCTTGGGATGTATAATAAGTAATGAATTGTTAAAAATTGAAATTACAATATGAATACCAATGTGCAAACGTATGGTATTTACAAGTACCAATAATCTTGGTTGTAAACGTATGGTATCTACAAGTACTAATAATCTTGGTTGTAAACGTATGGTATCTACAAGTACCAATAAGTGGTTCAAACGTATGGTATCTACAAGTACCAATAATCTTGGTTGTAAACGTATGGTATCTACAAGTACCAATAATCTTGGTTGTAAACGTATGGTATCTACAAGTACCAATAATCTTGGTTGTAAACGTATGGTATCTACAAGTACCAATAATCTTGGTTATTAACGTTTGGTATCTACAAGTACCAATAATCTTGGTTATCAACGTATGGTATCTACACGTACCAATAATCTTGGTTGTAAACGCATGGTATCTACAAGTAACAATAATCTTGGTTGTAAACGTATGGTATCTACAAGTACCAATAATCTTGGTTGTAAACGTATGGTATCTACAAGTACTAATAATCTTGGTTGTAAACGTATGGTATCTACAGGTACCAATAATCTTGGTTGTAAACGCATGGTATCTACAGTACCAATTATCTTGGTTGTAAAGGAATCTTGGTTGTAAACGTATGGTATCTACAAGTACAATAATCTTGGTTGTAAACGTATGGTATCTACAAGTACCAATAATCTTGGTTGTAAACGCATGGTATCTACAAGTACCAATAATCTTGGTTATCAACGTATGGTATCTACAAGTACCAATAATCTTGGTTATCAACGTATGGTATCTACAAGTACCAATAATCTTGGTTTAACGTATACAAGTACCAATAATCTTGGTTATCAACGTATGGTATCTACAAATACCAATAATCTTGGTTGTAAACGTATGGTATATTATCTTTTATGTTACCAATAATCCACAATATAAATGCATGTTATATACTAGTACTAAGAATCCAACATGGGTATGCATAGTATAAACAAGTACTAAGAATCCAACATGAGTATACATAGTATAAACAAGTACTGAGAATCAAACATGAGTATGCATGGTATATGCAAGTATTAAGAATCCAACATGTGTATGCATAGTATATACAAGTACTAAAAATACAAAAATGAGAATGCATAGTATATACAAGTACTAAGAATCAAACATGAGTATGCATGGTATAAACATGTACTAAGAATAAAAAATGAGTATACATAGTATATACAAGTACTAAGACTATAAATTGAATATGCATAGTATATACAAGTACTAAGAATAAAAAATGAGTATGCATAGTATACACCAGTACTAAAAATCAAACATGAGTATGCATGGTATAAACAAGTACTAAGAATAAAAAATGAGTATGCATAGTATATACAAGTACTAAAAATAAAAAATAAAAATGAGTATGCATGGTATTTACAAGTACTAAGAATTCAACATGCGTATGTATAGTATATGCAAGTACTATATACTTTATAGATAGGCTTTAAAGCTTTGACAAAGATGTATCTTTTGTTTACATTTCTCCAGTCTCTCATATGGTGTTTGCTTTCGTGTCCTTTTCTAAGCTAAAATTATAAATTTGAAGGGATGGAAAGGAGAGACAGATGTTTTTTTGACAAATGCAACCTTGTGGTACTGTAATGTTCATTGTTATTTAAGTCTCTGACAGTGACAAATTATTGCGTAAAATAAGTGAATTATATCTAACCGAATTATATATCAGCAAAGATATTCATTTTTTTCTCAGATAATTATTTATGAAAGGCTTATTTTCTTCTTTTAGCTCACCGATTTTACGTAGCACACAGGGAAATCTATAAGGTTCGTCTCATACCAATTTTCGCCATCGTTCTGCGCGCTGTCCACAATTAATTTATATTCCAGAAACAATGTTCTGCAAACTTGGTGATGATATTTACGACCCTCGACCAAGTTTGATTATGGCTGAATGAAATATGTCCAGAAAATCAGAAGTTATGGAAGTTGAAATGCCATGGGTGTTGTGGTCATGTTTCTTTGTATCCAAATTTTATGACTTGATATCCAGGATTTATTAGAAATGCAAGTTTTGACTTCGTTTACACTCTAGTATCTATATTTATAAAGCAACCAATAATCATTTTGACACAAAGTTCATTTGAAAAGGTAAGCCTGAAGCAGAATAAATTTTACCATGTTTATTCAACCGTGGAATATAGATCAAATCCATAAAGTTCATAATTATTTGTAAGTTCATTTCCTGATATACATGTATACCAAGTCATGATGTGATGTCAAAAAAAAGCTTAAACGCAGGAGTAAATAAACCAGTGCTAACATGCTCAACTTTATCCATTCATATAATAAAAGTCACATCTATAAAATCTAATAATCAATAAATAGTTTATATCATAATAGTTTGAAAGTTTTATTCATCATAAGCCAGAAGGTCAAACGACCCATGCGGCAAAACATATTACATAAATTGTACAAAACATGACGGAGATGAACAAACGAAAGGTGAAAGCAGTGTAAACGATCATGTAACATGCAAAATCACATAAGACATCATATAAATATATATAAATATCAATATCAAAACAATGTCGTAATATTTCGCATAACTTCTCTTATCGAACCGAAACATAAGAGGAAGTTACAAATAGAAAGAAAAATACACCATATCAAACAACATGAGCAGTATGATACTACATAAACAGTTAAACAAAATAAATCGATCGTGATACAATCGAGTAACTCAGTGGTTACCTCCAATATACAGGTATGCTAAGTTTAATGACGATGTAAGAACCTCTCACGGCCCCTCGCGACCTAAACGCAAGAGCAAGAGTAAACGTGATATAATGAGGTGTGATGAACAGACAGACGCATAGAATGAAAATCGGTATCCCCACCCCCTCAAACGCAGTTAGCGTAGCATACTAACATTGTTAATACTTATTTATTATTACGTATCTCCAGAAGGCTCATCAATATATGATAAAAGGCAATTGAAAAATGGAATAAAAATTATTGAGAACAACATTGAGCTCATAAGGAATATGCACCCTAACGCTTTTATATATATTTAGCGGGAGATTTTAACGCACGTACTAAAGATTTGTTGGATTATATACCTAATGATAATCTAGAAAATATTTTTAGTAATGATGTTGAATATGATTGTGATTACTTTGATATCCAAAGAAATAGTAAAGATATAGATGGTTATAATTTATTTGGAAAGTCACTCCTCAAGATCTGTTGTATACACAATATGCACATATTAAATGGCAGATTGCACAATGATGTAGTTGGAAATTTTACATGTATAACTCATAATGGAGCCAGTGTGGTGGATTACCACGTGGCCTCTACAGATCTTTTTCCACATGTTAGCTATTTTAATATTGATATACGTCATGAGTCTGATCATTTTCCTGTTTGTGCCCAGTTGTCATTTGAAAAAACTCAGCAACCCGATAATAACATGCAACATGTTTTCCAAAATTCTTCTGAAATCTATATTGATAAATTTACATGGAATGAGGTACTTCAGGGGGATTTCATATCATCATTTATCACTAACCTCAATTTAATTAGGGATAGGCTCTCTGATGAGGTAGACATAGACATAAATATCGCTATTAAAAGTATTTTAGACCTTTACAAAAAATCAGCAGCAAAGATGCGTGTGAACAACCGCGTGGGGAGAAATGAGATAAATAATAACCAACCATGGTGGGATATTGAGTGTGAAAATGCCAAACAGTCTAAATATTCTGCTCTTAGACGTTTTCGATGGACAAACAATGCAATAGATTTACAACGATTTATTATCTTGCGCAAAGAATTCAAAAAGATGTGTTACATTAAAAAACAAAAGTATCAAAAATCAAAACGCGATGAGCTTGTTTCGCTTCGCAAAAGTCCAAAATCTTTTTGGACTTTGTTGAAATCACGGAATAGTATTAAAAAAGAATCGCCGCGAATTGACACCGAAACTTGGTATAATTATTTTCATGATTTATTATTTAAATTTTATCAGCCTAATTTAGATAATGATTGGGATTTCGAGTTAATGTCTGAAGAAGAAAGTATTTATTTTAATCTTGAAATATCAACTGAGGAAGTTCTTAACAGCATTAAGAAGTTAAAATGTGGTAAATCCCAGGGTAGTGATGGTATAGGGGCAGAGTTTTATAAATCATCTGCAAGCCTTATTGCTCCTTTTTTGTGTAAGCTTTTCAATAAAATATTTAGTTGTGGTATTTTCCCTGACATCTGGCGAGACAGTATCATAGTACATGTACCTGTACACAAATCTGGTCCGAAAGATAATCCGTCTAATTATAGGGGTATATCTTTAATAAACATTATGTACAAGATATTTTCAAATATTATATATGATAGACTTTGTAAATGGTCTGAACATTTTGAGAAGATCGATGAAGCGCAAGCCGGGTTTCGAACCGGGTATTCAACAACTGACAATCTATTTACTCTGCAAAGCATGGTTCAAAAGTATATATGTAAACCGGGGGGTAGGTTTTATGTTTTATACATAGATTTTAAAAAAGCCTTTGATGGTCTTCCGCATAATAAACTGTTAAAAAGTATAAATAAAAGCGGGGTTCGGGGTAATTTATTTCGTGTTTTATTATCCATGTACTCTAAACTTCGTGGATCAGTAAGAATTAGTCAGAATAAAATCACAAATAATTTTGAATGTAATATAGGGACAAGGCAAGGGGACATAACTAGTACGATAGTTTTCAATTTATACATAAATGAATTAGTTCCCTTTCTACGTAATGAAGGTCATAGAGGAATTTTTATAACTAATCAAATCTCAGATATTATATGTATTCTCTTCGCGGATGACGTTGCTAATTGCGCGGACACAGCAGTTCAACCTGCAGTTACAACTTAATTCTATTCATAAATTTTGTGAGCATACCGGGATGTCAATAAATGAAAATAAAACAGAAATAATTGTTTTTAGAAACGGAGGCCCTTTAAGGCCTTATGAAAAATGGTTCTTTAATAGTTCACCAGTTAATGTTACATCTATGTACAAATATATGGGTTTAATTTTTACACCTAAGTTGTCATGGACAAAAGCTAAAGAAAAACTTGCTGCACAAGCTAAAAAATCTATATATGCTATTAAATCATACCAACGGATGTTTGGAAAATTCTCTCATACAGATTATTTTAAATTATTCGATTCAATGGTTAAGCCTATTTTAACATATGGGGCGGAAATATATGGAACTGAAATCTCAGACATTCTTGAGCAGGTGCACACCCAATATTGTAAAGATTTTTTGGGAGTAAATAATTATGTAAATGATAATGTTGTATTGGGTGAATGTGGAAGAACTCCTCTATATATTGATCACTATGTCAAGGTTATAAAATACTGGTGTAAGCTTATTTGTATGCATGACCAAAGATACCCAAAAAATTGTTATTTAATGTTGAAAGGACATGATGATATTGGAAGAAAAAACTGGGTCTCATCAGTTAAACATTTACTTTTTGAATACGGTTTTGGCTATGCGTGGCTTTCTCAAACTATCGGTAATGTTAATTTATTTATTCTTAATTTTAAACAAAGGTTAATTGACTGTAATTTTCAAAATTGGCATGATAGGATTCAAACCTCATCACGATGTGATACATATAAATATTTTAAATCTATGTTAAATCCTGAAAAATATCTTAATATTGATATGCCTTTTTATGCAAAAAGATCTCTAGCTAGATTTAGATGTTCAAGCCACAAATTATCGATTGAAACGGGGCGACACTTAGGGGTTCCTAGAACAGAGCGATTATGCAGATTTTGTTTTCAAAATTTCAATATAAGATTTTTGGAAGATGAATTTCATGTATTTTTTGTTTGTCAAAGATTTAATGGGAAAAGACAAAAATATATTTTACAATGGTTTACTGGAGAATGTAATTTTCAAAATTTTTGTAATCTGATGAAATCTGAAAGTGTTGATAAAATTAAAAATATTGCTTTTTATATTCATGAAATATTGAAATGTAAGGAAAATGATAGATGAGAGACACAACCAGTTTTGTATATATGTATTCTCTGTTTGTATTTTGGGCCGGTGGCCTTTATGTACACAATTAATAAAATGTTATGTTAAATGTTATGTTATTGGTCTAGCATTAATTTGGGGAGTTGGTGTAGTTTTTGCAATATTCAGTATTTGGGTAGTTAAGTTATTAGATATACTCTATCTGGTTTTAGAGTACCTTAGACTAATACCTAAGTTATTAATTTGGAATTAACTACATGTAAACATATATAATACTCTAACATCTTATATGACCAGATTGAAAACACACGTAGATGGACCAACAGAAGAAGCGTGTTGTTGATCTGTTACTAGTGGTTGACGAGACGGACTATGCCAAAATATATATGCACCAGATCATTTCTGCCATCAGCTCCTTAAGCCACGCCCCCACAATCGGCCGGGCCAGTCTTTTGGACAAGGAAGGCGCCAAACATAAGATTCTTTGTCACAAGACCGTGTTTTTGGTCGACGGCGAAACGCAGGCGTTGCAGTATGCCGTTAAACCGTGGATTGACAACTTGAGGGATACCAAGTACAACTCACTGAAGTTTCTGATCCTTCTACATGGAGAGCTTGGGGAAGACACATTTGGTATTTCGAAAACAAATATTGTTTGTGTGGATGCCCTTAAGTACTTTGAGCGATGGTGGCCGGAGATCATTAGATTTGTGTTCAAGCTATATAAAACTGATCTATCAGTGTATTGTGAAATGAAGGAGGTAGAAACCATAAATACGCCGAATGTCATGCAACATATATACACTCGGTGTAAAGAATGTCTTGCCAGATGTAATGCCAACATAAATGTTAGCGAGGAAGGCGCACGTTCAGTGCTCACGTGCGCATCACGAGGTGTCAATAAACAAACATTGGCCCTTTCTAATACGAGAGTGTCCATCCGCGTCATCGCTCCTGAAGACAGTGAACTCCACGTGGATCTTAATGCATCACACACCACAACGTATACACCTGTCGAAACATTGAAGTGCATTCTTTTAATTCTCTTGGAGCTTGGAATGTTCAGTAGAAAACGAGAGTGCATAATTTGGTGTAAAAGACTATTCTGCGACAGTCGATTCAAGTTTGTGTTAATTAAAATACTGGCAATCATCATTGCACTGCTGAACCTTCCTGCTTATATAGTATATGCCATCCCAGGAATTAATGTTTGCTGTTGTGGCGGTGATAGAGACTCGTTTATGACTTTGGTCTATTCTTTTAACTGTTTCCTCGCAATTTGGCCAATGTTTGGAATATTTGTATTCTTCATATTTGATTTAGAAGTTATTGAGTCGATTTTAATAGGAACACTTGGGTTTGCATATTTCTTTTGTTGGATTACCGTTTCTAGTTACATTGTAACATTGAAATTTGAAGATTTAAAGTTAGGTGTACTTGAAGTTCCCATCGCATTGTGGAAGTACTGTGACGATGCGTCTTCACAGGTATAAATACAATCTCTGATAACTGCGTCAGGTAGTCGATCTTTTTTGATCAGTGGTTGGAGCATTGGACTTGCGCGCAGGCGGAACAGGTTCGATCCTGGGCCGGGTCGAGTTTGTTACATTGATGGCAGCAGTGGGATAATGTCAATTGCCAGACCGGAGTTACCTATATGCTTCCCAGGCCAAGTCTCGGGTCGAGACTTCTAGGAGGGGAACGTAATGTGACGATGCATCGTCACAGGTATAAATACAATATGTGACTATTGCCTCAGGGAGTCAACTCTTTAGCTTAGTGGTTAGAACATTGGACTTGCACGCCGGCGGACCAGGTTCGATCCTGGGCCGGGTCACAGTACACAGGCTGATGCTGTACTGTTAGAAGCCAGTTTCAACCCAACAGTCGCTTGAAAATAAGTAAGGTGGAAAACTATGCTACTCAGATTTTGCTAAGCACCACCCACTATTTTCCTATAGAGTCAAATGAAAACACATGCTTAATGTAATGCTATGTACTTGAAGGGAAAGCATTAGCTGACCATCATTTTTACGCATTTTTGTTGTCAATATGTTAGAAAAGAGACTCAAAAATGAGTTACAACGATTTGGCCAATTCCTGTCATTATTTGGCAAAATTCACAAAAAGTGTGTAATTTGCAAGAAATGGCATTTTATAAATGGAAGTTAAATCTCGTGATCGATACAGAAAAAATGACCATGGACAGGCCAGTATCGTCACAAATATCCTTAAAAGTATTCCATTTAGAAAACAAAACTATTTGAAGTTCCGAATTAAATTGACTTAAAATTTTAAGGTGTTTTCTCAAAATTCGCACTTTCCAATTTTGATTAATTTCCAGTATCGAGGATCCGAAAGGCTTATTTCTTATAATTGGTAGTAAGAATGGTACATAAACAATACTTCTGCAGAGAAGCAAGATTTTGCTTTTGATTTGTAAAATTCAATGTAGCACGCCTTTTAAATTCGCTTGTCTAAGCATGTAAAATAGCGGGTGGTTCTTATCAAAAGTTGAGTAGTATATTACAAATGTATTAAATATCATAACGAATATGACGTAGATACACTGAACAACTTTTCTAATGGGTTGCTAAAGTATTTTGCAAATTTCTGATACAGAAAACGCTCTAAATCATAATGAATAATGTTTCACTATTCAGTAAATACATTTTCAGGGAGCACCCGCATAAGCAACAAATGGTTCTGTCCGAAGTGCAGAATATACGAATGTTCATAATGAAAATGTTGTCTTAGTATGGATATTCCATCCCTGTAAACTTTCCTTCCTGAAATGAGACAACTTGTAGCCTATACAAACTGTTTTCTAAACATTTCATAAATAAATTGTTCACCGTATGATACCTTTTAGGTAAACTCATTTCACGAGTCCCCCGGAACTGGCTAAATACACCATATGGTTAAGTTTCAGTTTTAAACAGCTTGGCTGAAATGAAATTCTGGGCATGCGTAGTTTAGACGCCTAGTACGTCTTTTTCAACCTCACTTTGCCGAAGAAAAAATTAATCGCCATTTTCTCCAACGTAAAATCGGCAAATATAATCGTCCCCTTTGAATATTATGGATATACTTTTTATCTTCTAAAACAAATTTACCGAGCATATATCGCTGGTGAGTAAGTTAATACCGGTATATGGGTGAACAAAATGTGAAAGTTTCAGTTTGGAACACCCTATTATGGAGCGTTTACACGCTAAATACTCCTGAACCGGTGATGCGCCAGAACTGTCTTAACAACTGTAGGAAAGCTCCTACTTAAGTGTTGCCATATACACGTTTAAACCAATTTTCACTTCCTTCCCAATAAATCATTTATTGAGGAAAAACTGTACTTCTCTTCCTAAAAGTCATGTGAAAAGAAAATTTTGGTGACAATTTTAAATGTTGACCGACGAACTTTAGCCATCTATTAGTCATGACTAGCATCCTATCAAGTTTGATGGATATGGGCTCAAGCATTATCTAATTATCGGTTGGATAAGATGTGAACATCAAGGTCACTTGGACCCCGACAATTGACTTCCTGATCTAAAAGCTAAAGCAATTATCTGGTAGTCATTATCCAACACCGTATGAAATTTGAGGAACATGGGCTTAAGCGTTCTTACATTGTTGACGATTTTCACATTAGATGTCAAGATTACCTTCACCTTTGACCTAATAATCTCAGAATCTCAATAGGAGTCATCTAATTGACACTTCCCAACTCCCCATCAAGTTTGTTCAATATAGGTCCAAACATACTCTAGATTTCGATCGGAAACGAAATGGTGGACCGACCGATCGACATTTGCATGACATATGCCTAATTCTAGTAACAGTTAATGTTTTCGGTAATTATCTGTGTATCATATGGATACGAATGGTGGACCGACCGATCGACATTTGCAGGACATCATGCCCCAATTCCTTCAGTAAACAAGTTAAATGAATTGTTCCGTCTGTAACTTGATTTGTGGTAATTTCATATGGAGCCCTACGACTAAACGCAGATAACAAACAAGAAAAAGTACTAGAATATATCGATTTATTATGAAATGTGTGAAATGCTATACAATTTTATAGATTAAGAAAAATGTGCATTTGGTACAGATTTATTTATTTATTTTCTAAAAAATAATGACTAAAATTGTATTTTGATAATGTTTATTTATTTACATGTAAAATGTATTATTTGATTCTAAGACTATGTTCCTATATTATGTGATACCTTCCCGATTGTGTTTCCTGGTGTATAAGGAAAGTCATACCATGTTGAGTATTGTTCTTAAAATGGCACAAATAATTTCATACAATATTTATTTCATTTCTATTTTTTACAGTTTCATGCATTATGTCCAGTATTACATCTCAAAATAAATGAAACATGTCTGTAACTTCATAACGACAAATGATATAGAAGATACGTGTTTGTTTTCGTGTACGATTGGTTAATAATTTCACTGAATGAACATAAAAAATGATATTTTCACGAATGAAATTATACATCGATCTTTCACTAAAACAAACATTTCTTTAATTAATCTTTTAACGACCAGAAATTAGTTGTATTATTCACAAAAGACGTCAAAATTGGCGGGATTACATCGCGAGCGTGACGTTATTCATAACGTCATTTCTTGCGTAAAACCCAGCACAATTGACGCAAGGTTTAGAGTGAAAATTATGAAAATGGTAATATTCACTGTTTTAAACAGTGAAATTACCATTTCTAATTCAATGATATTTCCCTATAATCCACCAAAAAGAATAAATATGGGAAAATTAGTAATATCTAATTATCAAACGATGTCACAAATGCCTAAAATATGATATGGATGTCATTATTGTTTCTGGCATTGCCGGAGTGCGTTGTACATAGCGTATTCATGGAGGCCCCATACGGTCCTGCTGAATTATGAAGATTCTGATGACGGCACATATCGGAACTTCAGCTTTGAGTCTTTCAGTTCCGTCTTTATTCGGTCGTCCAATTTAGCAGTCTGATCTTCGGTCAGCATGTTCTTCCAGTCGCCAATCTGACCTGGTCATAAAATATCAGTAATGGTAACATGAAATGAAATATTGACAATTTGAAAGCTATATGAAGGGTAAAAACAATAAAAAAGATAAAATGAGTTAAATATAATATACGCTGTAATTTTCTTCTCGCTTCCTTTGAAGGGCATTTTATGAGTAGAAATTTATGTAACTACAAAATGGGAGTCCAAATAGACGTAGAACACAACAGTGCCTCATTTTAAGAAGTTAAAATGGAAACGCATTGATAAACTTATTAATTAAGCAGGTGTTTCCAAAGTAAACAGTATATAAAAGTTGTCTTTTGTCTACCTACTTTACTTATATTCCTATGCAAGTGATATTAATTTTGAACACAAATATAAAATTTTACAAATTTGCAAATTACACAGTTTAAACAAGTAGGAGTGGTGATGTGAAATAGATTTTCTGACAATCAAATGAAGAGCATACTATTTTGTATTTTAAGCGTAAGTTAAAAATGAGACGCATCACTGCCAGAGGAACAAAAAAGCGCAATAAAACTCGAGTCGCTAAAATCTCTTGAAACAGTATCCAAAATATGATAGTAAACATTTGTTCACTCTTGTGACAGGGGGCGGAACATGGGTCCACTTTTTTTTTAACAAACTCGAAAACTTAGCAAAGTATATGGGCAGCAAGAGGTGTAGGCATCTTACCATCTCTGAAAAGCTTACTTTTGTAAAAGAAGATTATGCTCGTAAGTTTTTGAATGGTATTTACATCACTTTAATAAGATTAGAAAAGAGCATTATCAAAGAGTAACAAAATTCCATGTTGATTTATTTTGTAATAAGATCATAATAAATGTATAGTGTTGTTAGTTTTGCCATATACCGGTATTATATATTTTTATTCAATTATATATAACCGCTGTATATAAGCTCCTATTTTTATAGTAGTCGTAATAACTATATATTACATATCCCTTACAACGATTTCCATTATAGCGCGAGTATCAATAAAACACCATGACCATAAATCTCGAATGTTCTCATTGAGCTTTTTGTTATCATTCAGGGAATTTATAATTATATGCCCGTTATTACGCGATATCCAAGTTTGATTTCTTATGCAGCCTTTTAAGGGATCTCCAACGTAATCATAATATTGAATGTAACTATAAATACCTTTTCTATGCATTTGAAAGTCGTCCTCAAAAAGTAGTTTCTTGAGTTCCCCCTTCACAGCCTTGTCAACTTTCATATTGTCGAAACTGCACTTGGCTTCGATTTGTCTACATAGATCGTCATCTGCGTCGACTTCAAGGAATTTTGCCATCTTCTTGATTTCGTTAAAGCCATTCTGGAAATTGATAAACATTATAAAGTATTATTGGAACTCATCAATGATCCTTCACGAACATCACGCTGTCTAATCATTACATGTATTAAAATGCTTTCACGTAAATGGTATATATGTATTAATAGTGTATACGTTTATCTTCTGCCTGTTTTGAATTAGCTTCATTAATACAGATGTACATGTACTATTATTTTTGTTGTTTATTTATTGGGTTTTACGTTCCATCGACTGTTTTTGGTCGTTTGAAAACGATGTCTACTTGAGACAGATATAGTGCTGCCATACTGTAATATCACGCCGTAGACATGTGGCATGAAACCAAACCCAGTAACATAATCCTGACATCGTTCAATTACCAGTCCTGGAAAACTACCCCTTAAATGCTGGGCGCCAAGCAAAGGAGTTATACCAGTCCCATTTTTACGACTTTGGTATGTCGCGGCCGGGGATCGAATCCACGACTTCCCGAATACCATTATTAAATTAATATTTTATTAGCTACACTTTTCGAAGAAAAAAGTGGGGCAATTGTCATGATCCTCTCGTCGGCGGCGTCGGTGTTCGTTAAAGTTTTCGTTCAGGTCCATTCAGTATTTTGTTTAATTTCTTAAAAACTGTCTGTCATATTCCCTTCAAACTTGGATTATATGTTCACTATCAAAATAGGAACATATTTCAAAAGAGCAGGTACCCCTAAAATTCATTTTTACACAGTTATGGTCCCTTTTTGACATATAATTTTCTGCAACCGTTAAATTGTTTCCCTATAACTATCAAACATATTCACTTCAAACTATAAAAACTTGTTAACTATCTATACGGGATCCCTTTCAAAAGAGTGGATAACCCTAAAATTCTTTTTTTTTGCATGGTAATGGATCATTTTCGACATCGATTTTTCTACATTGGTTAAGATTTTCCAACATATTCCCTTCAAACTTGGAAAACTTGTTTACTTTCTATAGGGAACCCATTTCAAAAAGGCAGGTAACCTTAAAATTCATTTTGGCATGGTTATGTCCCCCTTTTTTTTACTTAAATTCTGAGTTGGTTAAGTTTTTTTGTTAAGGTCATTTTCTGCATTAACATCAAACATTTAATGCATTTGTTCACTATCAAAAAAGGAACCCATTTCCAAAGGACAGCTATCCCTAAAATTATTTTTTTGCACACTTACACCGCTTTTTTCAGCTTAGAATTTTCAAATGGTTATAATTACTTTCTCAGAAATTCACTTAAATCACTTTCTAAGTTGGAAAAGAGTTAAAAAGGGCGTGTAACTCATAATTCATTTTTGTAAAGTAATGCTTTTCAACTTAAAATTTCTTTAGTGTTCATTTTAAATTGAATAGTATTGGTTTCTTATGTCAGTAGTACTAGAGCTAGGGAATTCAATCTCATATGTTTTGGGGCTCGATACCTTATGTCACATGTTTTTTTTTTATGTTGTCACTGAAAATAGTAATAGCTAACATCAAACTATCCAGCAGTCCGAAAAGTGGAGAGCATTGCCTTAGGACAGCTCTTAGTAGTAGTAGTAGTAGTAGTAGTGAAACTCGTATCATCATAATATGGATTTGTAAGAAAATGTGCCACATACTTCTTTAAGATCTTCATAGTACGCCAAGTGGATATTGATTTCCTTTTCTTCTAAAGCTTTTTCAAATTCTTTGACATATTCGAACCAGTCGTTGTATTCCACTGAAAGAGATGTTATTAATATAATGGAAAAAAGGGTAGAAAATTAGTTGTTCTTTGAACTGTCTTCTATGTTTCCAGATTTCCCTTGTTGGTCATATCGAATATTTGTTTATGCCATATTGTATCCCAGCGTCGGATACCCACGGCTGCCTGTTAGCCGTGGGATACTTGGCTAGCACTTTATCGTTTTGAGAATATTCATAAGAGGAAAGTCCACCAGTCAAAATGCTGCTTACATAAATGAGTACTCTTCAGTTGGAGATCTAAAATATGTAAATCGTTAAAGGTATGTCTAAGTGCCGTAAGTACGAGAGTTTCTATTGGTCCGAAAATGCCCACTACATAGTGTGGGACTGCGAATAGTAGCGCTTTTCAAATAATCGATAACGAGCAAATCCTAACTAATAATCCTACGGGCGATGTATGGCGTAACGGAATGAGAGCTCGTGGGTTTCCGACGATGATTGTATCCACTTTACATAAAGACTTTATATTATATAAGAGAATATTTGTTTAATATACAAGTAGAATATAGGTCTACAAACGAGAAATTATGTAACATCCCTCGTGTATATTCTATAACATGAGCAATCAGCAAGATGATTCTACAAGGTAAGTATTTGATCAATGTGTCAAAATATGGTGTTAGTCTGTATGAATATACATTCGATTTTGCAAAATACCGCCATTGTCGATCGTATTTTTAATTAATACAAATTTATTTTAACTTAAAAGTATATTCTATAATTGGAGACATTCATCTTGTCAGGAAGCATTACATTGAAGGAAAACTATATCGCATAACATGTATAGATAAAATAATCATGAAATTGGAGACCATCTAAACAGTTGTGCTATGAATACTTATCTCTTCTAGATGTGAAGTTGTTTCATTCGTTTTATGTGTAAATATATATAAATAGAAGAATATATAATGACTATTCAAATGCATATATTATCTACATTTAGTGCACATTATATAGGATACTGTGGATTAAACTTCAAATTATTTCGATATTGAAAATATGACAAAGTCGATTCAAAATTGATATAGGCATTTCTGATTTGTCCTAAGAGAGTGCAAAAATAATAACAACATACGTTTTCCTTCCATGAACCACTGAAAGATATCGTCAAACTTTCCCTTAAATTTATAATGTTTGACCCCCAACGCATGGTGATAATAGGATACCACCAAGTCCTTGGGGTTCCTTAAGATCAAAACCACCTTGGTGCCACGCCTCTTCAGCTCTTCATGGGGCAACATCCGGAATGGTATGTGGGTGTTGATAACCCGCGGGGATTCGAATCTGTCCAAGTCCTCTTGGCTAGTCCTGGACAACATCAGGGCGATTTTGTCGTAGCGGGTGTTGTTAGTGTTTCCTTGTAACAGCATGTTCAAGATTTCGAATCCCCAGTGGGTTCCTGTAATTCCAGTCGGGTCATTTTAATTCAAAATGCATCACGTGACGAATTCATAAAACATCATATGACGTGTTCACATATCGAGGGATAACAGCGAAATTACAAAAAATGTCTGATAAGTTTATAAATAAATAACAAAAAAAAAAAAAAAAATAAATAAAATAATAAAAAAAAAAACATCACATTTAACACATTGAACCTATTTATCAAAGATAATATAGATTCTGATACTTGACACACAGTTTAAACTGTGTTAGCAGTCACCTGTGCTGAACAACTACACTGTATTAAGCAGCCAGGTATCATATTATACTTTTGCGAACTTATATTTCGATGACATTATATTTCGTGGAATCTGTAATTAAGTCAGTTTCGTTGCCTTGGAACATATATTTGTGGATTTATGTTCCACAAAACATGAGATCTACTTAATTAATTAGTCAAATCATAAAGACAGACAGACAATGGGTTTTACCAGATTTAGGAGGCGTGCAGAGAAGAACGTCGCTATCACGGAACCTCAGATTTTTCAAATTGTGCACGATTTTTGCTATTTCTTCGTATGTTTTCTCAAACGTGCTACACTGCAGTCCACTGACTTTCAGTAACGTTTCCATTTTAGCTCCATCAGAGCTCACCAGTTCATATTTCTCGTAATCCGACATGGTCAGTTCTCCTGTAAACATATACATGAAATAGTTTGGCAAATCTAAAAACAAAATAATAATGATAAGAAAAATACACTGAATGGCGTACCGTCCCCGGTGGCCGATTGGTAAGAACGTCCGCCTCTGGAGCGGGAGGTCGTGGGTTCGGCCGCGACATACCAAAGTTGTGAAAAAACGGTACTAGTATAGCTCACTTGCTTTGTGCTCAGCATATATGGGTAGTTCCAGGATTGGATGACCTGATGTCAGGTTAATGTGACTGAGTGTGGTACTACAGTGTGGCAGCACTATATCTCTCTCAGGTAGACTTAATCTCCCAATAACTCAAATACTGACGGTGGCACGTGAAACCCAATGAAAAAACAAACAAACGGAATGAGTCAGAATCACTAGCTCGAATCCCACCGATATGTTTTTTTTTTTTGTTTTGTTTTTTAATAAAATACCTGAGGATTATTAATAATAATATTGTCAGTTAATAAGTCAGTCAAAACCGAACTTGGTCCAGAGATTGTGACCATTAATATTGGCTAAGATTTATGAAGATGATAGAGTGTAAACATAGCAAAATTGTGCAATCTTCTGATTTCGCAAAATACATTCCTACTTAGCTATCAATTCAAGATTAAACATTATCAGTCTAGGCATAGATATTACAGTCAATACAACAGTGTATAAGTTATAAGGTTGATCATGGATGTCTTATAAATGCAGACGTATTGTAAACAAAGTGGAATATTACATTTCTGATAAATCAAGCACGATGACTCCTGACCAACTTAACCAATACAAAACAAAAAAGCCAGACAAAATCAAACTTGGCAGAGAAATGGTGGCCATAAAGATTGTCATCAAGTTTGAAAATGATTGCTTGAGAAATAAAGATGCCAGAATGGAAACATTTCAAAATTGTGCAATATTCTAAATTTCAAGAGCCATTGTCCTATATCAAGTCATAAGTATACTTGACATAGATATTACGGTAATTTATACTGTAGAAACGTTTGACTGTAATTACTTCATAAATGAGTAAGCAAGAATAATATATCATTTTTGAGCTGCATTCTGAGATTTTCAGAATGCAGTCTCGATGCTATGATGTCGATCTCCGGAACCCGATAACTCATATTTCAGTACAAATGCTCCCTACGAAATAGGCCAAGGTGTTTCTATATGATATTGATAGTTATTCGTATCTTTCTCGTATGAGTAACTGTTTCAGAAAATGTTGTGTGTAAACAATATTTTAAATCCATAACACGTATGATAAAATGATCATTCATTCTGGTTCATATACGCTGTCTACGGCTATATATACGGTCCCATGAATAATTTTTAGATCAACACAAATCAACGAAAATATTGACTTGAATACAATAAGCATAATTGTCGACATTGCATTGGTGTTCAACAGAAACAATGTATTACAAATTGAAATTAACAACTTTAAATATCGTATCCAAGTCCGTACACTTTTGGACCGTGTTCCGTCCCAATAGCCAATGTATTCCATCGCATTCTATAGATCATTTCATCAGAGGATCGGCAATTCCCGGTATAATTCGTGACCAAATTGACCAATCAGTGGCTGGGGAAAATTCTCAAATATATGTTTATATCCCATTGAACAATGTGTGGAATAATACACCAGCATGTAGTTTTGGTGTTCGGGAAGTGCTCGTTGATTTACGTAGGTTTACGTCTCATTGAAATGGTCTATGATATTCAATCCGAGATGATCGATATAGATTTCAGACTCTACGACATTTTACTCTGGTAAGTAATGCAATCAGGATAATTTTGACATAATTAATGATACTTTACTGGGAAAGAGCGACGTTGTTATCATTTGTTTTTTTTTTATAAATAAACATTCGGAAAGTAGTTCGTAAAGGCTGACCTACGTACATATCAAGTATGGCCCGGTCTTAACTTTATTACCGAAAAAAATCTTAATCATGACATTATCTTAGCAAAGGGTTATAGTATTTTTTCTGAAAGATTTTATACCATTCAATAATTTCAAATTCATATGATTTGCTTGGTCATACTTTTAAGCTAGGATATATATTGCAGCATTTTTCTATTGACATCTCTCAGGACTATCGGTCCTTTGAGTGTTACTTCAAGGACCATAACTTCTTACCTTATATACAAATATCACAAAAACACGACTTCGCCGAGAGATATTAACCTTTAACATTTCACCAAGTTTAAGGAAAATGCTTGAGAAATGAAAATGCTAGAGTGTAAACATTACAACATTATGCTCTCTTTTTGATAATCCAATGGCAATATCTCTCTGCTGATAGCCCTTATCGAACTTTACTATAACTACCATTATCATCATTCATGTATGATTTTAATTAGGACTGACACATAAATGTGGATGCTAGAGTGCAAATGAGGTGAAATATCGCATTTTTGGACAACTCTTGACCTATTAGGACGACATCAGCCATTATGAAACTTGGCCAAGAGATTATGTCCATTAATATCGTCATCAAGTGTGAGAAGGTTTGCTAAAGAAATAAAGTTGATAGCGTGTAAACGAATTAACTGAGAACGCTGGTCGAACGGACTGACGGACGCCGGACAGTTAACGGCCTCAGAGCACTTTATGCTGACTTGGAACTACTCAAAGCGCACGATGCGCTGAAAGACTGTCGGTAGGATTTACTTTACATGTAATTCTTGCTCCAGCGTTTATGCAGGGTTGATATAACACGTTTTCCTGCAACTTGAGTCACTAGCATTAAGTCAGTTCTCGCTCTTTAACTGCTTTCTGTCAAATGCACGGGCAGTCCCTCAGTGTCTTGAGCGCTTTAATATGTTTCTTTGTGTTCCATTCGCTATCTATAAATAGACACTTAACGTCACTAGCTTACACTAGGAGACCAACGTTGTAAACACTACTACGGTAAAAGCAGTTAATGAACATGGCCAAAGTGTAGCAACATGAGCATGCCTATGCTTAAATTAACACTGTCGACACATTATATTATAATTTCAACAATTTCAACACTTCTTTTTGCAGACTGAGCAATCCATGAATAAAAGAATAACTACCATTTCTCTCTTTCTCAGGAGCTGTTGGCGGCGCAGCCATGATTTACTCATGATCCTTAGAGTGCATTTTTAAAGGTCATTCAAACCGGTGTTAACATATTGGTTCTGTTGATAAATTGCATACCTAAGGAGGTCATGACCTTATTAACCTGATGTACACAATCGCAATGCATTGATTCGCTACTGAGAGGGGAGTAATACGAAAAGGTGAAATTGGTTTTGGTAATTATGCAAATCAGCAGTGCCTGTTTTTGATTTACGGCTACATATGCCATAAAGCACTGGTAGACGCCAGTCTAAAGCTTAAGTATGATTTAACCACAAAATACTCTTTATATTTATAAGTTCGAGTGAACGCACAACACACCGAGAAAGGTCCATATCAAAACAGAACCAAGTTATTGACAACTATCATAAACGAGTACTTACCCCCGTCTTTTATGATAGCCAAATGTGTTTAGTGCTTTAACGGTGTAATTCTATACCAGTCTTTTCTTCGCAGTACAATACACAATAGCGTGTGTTTGGCTGTTTTTCAACACATGACCTATTACACCTTAGTTAATGAAACGCTATAGTGGCCTGTAATATATACTTCTTAAATGATGAAGACTTTTGGTGCATGGTGCTGTGGTTATGATGAATAATTTAGTAGTTTTTATAAATGGTGCTGTGGTTATGATAAATGGTGTAATACGTTTGGTGCATGGTGCTGTGATTATGATAAATGGTTTAGTCGTTTTGATACACGGTGCTGTGGTTATGATAAATAATTTAGTAGTTTTTATATATGGTGCTGTGGTTATGATAAATGGTTTAGTCGTTTTTGACTTGGCTATTTGAGTTTACCGTCGCCTCGACGGTATTTCAGTCATATAGCGACATATCCAGCTAATTACAGGTGCAGGAAGACCCAAAATGCAGGGAGGCATCTGGGTAGAACCACCGACCTACCCCAAGCCAGTTGGAAGGCTTCCTCACATGAAAATCCGAATGACCCTGCCAGGATTCGAATCCACGCGGTGAGGGGCTAAGTGTGTGTTAAAGTCAGTGACTTTACCCTTTCGGCCACGGAGGCCCCTTTAGTTGTTTTTATATACGGTGGTGTGGTTATGATAAATGGTTAAGTCGTTTTGATAAATGATGATGGTGGTTTTGCTAAATGGTGTAGACGCTTGTTGCACGGTGGTGTGGTTATGATAAATGGTTAAGTCGTTTAGATAAATGGTGCTGTGGTTGATATAAATGGTAAAGTCGTTAGATAAATGGTGCTGTGGTTATGATAAATGGTTAAGTCGTTTAGATAAATGGTGCTGTGGTTATGATAAATGGTTAATGTCGTTTTGTTATGTGGTGCTGCGGTTTTGATTTATTGTTCTGTCGTTTTGCTATTTGGTGGTGTCATTTCATATGTGTTGTATTGGTTATGAAATATGGTGATGTCTTTTTGATATGATGATAATGACTAATTATAGATGACCTTGACCGGATTAACTTATTTATATATATTTAAGAAAAATATTTTTACTGCCAAAAAATTGATGATATTTTGGCTGTACTGCTCATATAGTAGAGGTATAAATTGACATTTGTACTATCTTGCCAAGGAGCTAACTTTTGTGGCGACGTGGTAGAGTGTCCGATTTGTATACCGAAGTTCCCGAGTTCGACTCTACCTCGGGACAGTGGGCATTTGGCGCCTGACGTAAATAATTCACAGTTGTAGAAGGGGTAGCAACGTTAGAAAGTCCCACAGACAATCATACTCCAAGAATCTAAGGGCAGATTCTTGAAAGGAGTAGAAAATATTATAAAAGAACATTTGTACTATCTAATTGGCGACGCAAATTCTGACATAGTGGATTGGACTCCGCATCAATCACCGCCACACTGAGTTATCACGTGACAATGGTGTGTCCCTCTTGCCGCCGATCGATCGGCTATTTCGTCTGTCTCAACCTTTCGACTTTTTAGGGAATTAAAATGTGGCACGCTGTTGTTTCATACAGTGTTTCTGTCAAAAATGATAGAAAGAATTTAATATTTTCTAGAATGCCACTTAAATACAAGCTTTATTATTGCTGATTATTTAAATAGTTGTAACAGGAAAATCAGGAAATATAACCAAAATAAAAATTTCTCGCACAATTTACGTTTTAAAACAGGCAGGTATGGGCCAAACAGGGTTCCGAGAAATGAGAAATTATGCACTCACGCAATTGAGGATGAGTACCATTTTCTTTTAATATGCATGTTTTCATGACTTGAGAAGTAAATATATCTAAAAAAACAAAACACATATTATAAAAAGTTCCAAACATGTTAAAATGTGTTGTATTATTGTAAAAATTGATGTTGTTAATGTATATTATGCATTTAAAAAATAAACGAAATGTTAAATAGCAATAACCTAAAATGTCTACCATGGCCTTATAAAATAGGTTAAGTTACAGAGAATTGTCTTCTCGTTTACTCATGTAGTTTAGCTATTTTTTTCTTATGTATACTCCATTATCCAAACTAGCGTTTTCTTACCGTATGGTATAAGTAAAATAAAAATACTAAGCTGCATCTGATATATATGTTTGATGCGGCATTTACTATATACGTTCATATATCGCGTGCTCTTGTTTGGTATTTAGTTTATTACATTTTATATGATGAGGTTATATCATGCACCAGTCAGCAAAAAAAAAAATGTTCTATTCTATTTGATAATAATCCCGCCGACAGTCACTCCATGCTTTGATCGCTTTGATTAATGAAATGCGATTTCGGGAGGATTGTGCAGCTGACCTGTCTGTCATATCAAGTCAATGCTTTTTATGTGTTATGCACTTGGCAAAGCTTCTAAGTACTACGATTATATAATACCGTTATTTTCTACCTAAATGGATGATCTCGACGAAATTTTGTGTAGGGCCATCACTACATGTACACGTTATTTAACGATGTACATACGATAAAGTAAAAAACACGCTTCACTGACTCACAACTGCATTAAGGCCCGAGCTTGGGCAATTGAAACATGCTGCTCGTGTGTTTCGAAAATTTGAGAATGATAGTCCATCTTTAGACAGATACAAAAAACACGAAATGCCGCGGGTGAACACGGAGGAAAGATGTAGAACCGTCGGACTTTTACGGTTGGGCATTCATTAGCACAGGTAAGTCGTCGCCATATTGTAAAATTCTCCTATATAAAGATTATACTATTTATTTTGACAGTATATTTTCAAAGTCATTATTCTCATGATATTAACATTTTTTTCTTTCAAGTTGCCCAGACTATGGGCGAACAGAAGCGTTCCATCGGTAGATTGTAGTCAAAGTACAGGCGCACCGGAAGTGTGGCAGATGAGACCAGACGACCACGACGACACGCAAAAGTGATACGACAAGATAGGCATACTATTGTGATGCATCTCCGGCAACGACGACGGACTGCTGCACAAACCGCTAGAGAAACGGTCGGTGTAAATGGGCACCACATCAGCAGTCAGACAGTACGAAATCGGCTACAGATGCCGGCGACCATTTAAAGGAGTCATTTTGAGCCCTGCACATCGTCAAACCATACTGGATTGGGCTCGTAGACATTTGAGACTTACAAGAGCTGATTGGAATAATGTGGTGTTTTCCGATGAAGAGCGATTCAGGTTAAATAACAATGACTGAAGAACTAGGGTTTAGAGACGTCGAGGGGAACGTTATGCTCATGCCTGTGTTGTTGAGGGTGAAAGGAGTGTCGGACGTTCAGTCACGGTACGGGCCGGCATATCACTGCATTAGAAAACACCAATCGTCGTTGGTTATGGAAATTTGAATGCCTACAGAAATCAAACAACCAGTGCTAACAGAATATAGCGGTATGACGTTTCAACAAGATGGTGAGCGCTACATGTCATACCGCTGCTACTACCAGGCAACTTCTGGACAATCACAGGATAAATCGACTTCCATGGCCAGCCAAATCTCCAGACTTGAATCCTTTCGAAAACGCTTGGGATGAGCTTGGAGAGGGCAAGATCCACCGAGAAACATCCGTGAACTTGAGGCCAGCATTGTGTATCAATAGAATAATTTTCCACAAAGATACTTTAGAAACTACCTAATATCAATGAGCTTGGTGCCAGGGAATGATCATAGCACCCAGAGGCCACACTAGATACTAAGTTAGTATTGCATTATGTTATTTGTCTTTACTTGTTTAGTTTGTGACATTTGGATTCTGGTGTAGTGTGATTCATTTAATGACCCAGTCTGATAAGAATGGAATGGTATGAAGAACACATGGAATTGTTTGTAATATTTCAATGAAGATTTGTTGAAAATTTGATGATGTTATGTTGTGTATTGTAGAGAAAATTAGAAAAATGTCACTGTAGTACTTAAAAGTTTTGCCAAATGAAATAGTTTTCTTTTACAGTTTTGGCGCTTTAGACCGGTGTTAAACTAATATGAAACTGAATGGCAACAAAAAGAAACAAGAGGGCCAAGATGGCCCTGAAGTCGTTCAACTGGGAAATATTTACTTCATTGCCTGAACCGCTTAAGAAATAAAACTATTGCTTTATTATTTAAGATGCTAGGGTTAAAACAAAGTAAGCTCTGTTTTTTTTGTTTTTTTTGTGGGTTTTTTTTGTGGATAATTTAAGGGCATTCACTCCTGAAAAAAAAAAAACAACCTTAATCGAACTTGGCCGAGTGTTTATCGCCATTATCATTGTCCCGAAAATTCAAAATGATTGCTTAAGAAATGAAGATGCTAGAGTGAAAGCAAAGTAAAATCTGATATTTAGTAATTAAAAAGGCATAACACCTGGCCTAATAAGTCGATACCAATCGTAATCGAACTTGGCTAAGAGATTATGTTTATAATCATTGTCATAAAGTTATAAAATCATTGCTTAAAAAATGAAGATGTTAGAGTGAAAACAGAGAAATCTGGCATTTACTTATATAAAAAGGGTAATAACTCCTACTCTAATAGGTCAATATCAGCCTCAGTCAAACATGCCCGAGAGATTTTGGCTATTAACATTATCAGAACGTTTGAAGATGGTTGTAAAGAAATTAACACGTGTTCAGGTGAGCTAAAACAGTGGTGCTTCGCATTATGTGATTTAACCAAAGAAGTTCACAAATACTTTGCTTAATAACAAATGAAGCTTTCCCTAAGTCCATCCAAAAGAATGTCTTACCTTTGAAATAGAAATACAAACTTAAACGTATTTTGAAGGGTCAAATATCCTGTCAAATTTCTACTCGCAGTAAGCAATATATAACCTACATCTACTTCACAGCGAGCGTGTGTAGTATTGAAGTAAGGTCATGACCTCCATAGATAGGTATACAGCTTCTGAATGGAATCAACGAATCATGACCAATGGGATCATTATAAAACAAATTCGCTTTATAATAAAATACTCCTTTCATGTATTTCACAAGTTGGTTACTTCGGTACGGAAGCATATTAGTGCCACATTGACGCATATTATTTTTTTAATTTCGACACTTTAATGTGTAAAATTCACACTTTTTTCTGTAAAGTTTACACTTTAATCTGTAAATTTTACACTTTTTTCTGTAAATTTTACAGTTTAAACTGTAAAATTCACAGTTTTTTTCTGTAAAATTCACACTTTTTTTTTTCTGTAAATTTTACACTTTAAACGGTAAAATTCACACTTTTTTCTGTAAATTTTACACTTTAAACTGTAAATTTTACACTTTAATCTGTAAAATTCACATTTTTTCTGTAAAACTCACACTTTTTTCTGTAAATCTTACAGTTTAATCTGAAAATTTTACACATTAATCTATCTGTTTAAATAATGGCGGTGTCTATCGGCACGACGATCGTGCGGATAAGCAGCCTTATCGGCATGACCGTCGTGCCGAAAAGGTTGCTATCGATACGACAGAAAAAAAAATAAAAATAGCACAACTAGAGCTTTCTTTCTTTCTTTCTTTCTTTCTTTCTTTGATAAAAGACCGTTTGCTCAGTTCTGCCAGTGGTGATGTTTTACGACAAGGGCATCCTCAAAATAACTTTTTTGCTGTTATCTTAAGTGGGTACCGGTGCATACAATATATACCTACAACATATACCTACAATATATACATACAATACATATACCTATAATATGTACATACAATACATACCTACAACATATACCTACAATATATACATACAATACATACCTACAATATATACCTACAATATATAACATATACCTACAATATATACATACAATACATACCTACAACATATACCTACAATATATAACATATACCTATAATATGTACATACAATACATACCTACAACATATACCTACAATATATACATACAATAAATACCTACAATATATACCCACATATATCTATAACATATACCTACAATATATACCTACAACATAAACCTACAATATATACATACAATACATACCTACAATATATACTCACATATATCTATAACATATACCTACAATATATACATACAATACATACCTACAATATATACCCACATATATCTATAACATATACCTACAATATAACTAACCTATAAACAAAATAATACCTACCATATTCCTACAAAAATCTATAACATATACCTACAATATATACCACACAAACCCTAATATTTAAATAAGCCTATAATATATACCTTCAATTATACCTACAATATATACCTACAACATAAACATTTGTTAAAATACATAAAAAAATACGGTTTATGTATAATATATACAGGAAAGAAAGAAAGAAACAAGTTTTACAGAAAAAAGTGTGAATTTAACAGAAAAAAATGTGAATTTTACAGATTGATGTGTTAAATTTACAGAACAAATTGTGAATTTTACAGAAAAAAGTGTGACATTTACAGATTAAAGTGTAAAATTTACAGAAAAAAGTGAGAATTTTACAGTTTAAACGCTTATAATCCTACCTACCAATGACACATGAATTATGTATGAGTTCAGGTGCTTTTTAATGAGCTCTCCACGAAATAATCTACTACTGTAAGATCAGTAAGTTTCGATGACATTAATTTTCGTTGATTATGTACTTACAGGAATTTCGTGAGTATCTTTATTCGTGGATTCATGTTCTAGGAAAAGGAGGCCTAACTAAAGAACGGTATTCATGGGGAATAAAATTCGTGGATAAAACCCTCCACAAAATCGGCGAAAATTAGTAACCTATAAAAATGTACGATTTCACAGTATAAACAAAAGGGTTGGACAACAAGGTATGACAATAGTCCTCTGCAAAATCAGACTTACTGTAACAAAATACTGACGTATCCTTAGATTTGTGCACTTTTTATAATTTAAGAACCATTTTTAGCGCGCAACTAGAAGGAGGAGCCTCTAATGTATTCAACCGCTCTCTTTCTCTCTCTCTCTTACAAATTGGTCTACCTATCTTACCGAGGATTTACATGTGTGCCTTATACCTCACAATGACGGTTTGAATATGTAAAGTGTTGTCATACCGAGGTATATTTCCGAGGCATACGGTTTTTTTTACCTCGGTATGAAATTCTACTTTAAATTTAAAACTAACCTTTATTTCAATCTTAAAACCAAATCACATTAACTAACCCTAACCCAAACCCTTATCCCCAACCTACCCCTAATACTGAAAAAGACAAACCGAATTTTTTACCTCTCAGCATATTACATGGAAAATCAGTTTAGCAGCTAGCAGGATGACGGATTGACTTGGTCCCGTGTTCTCAAAAAACTTAAGTACGATCTCAGGCTCAAATTTGTGTATCATACTCAAATTCCTGTTGAAACCAATGGACATAGTTTGAGTCTGAGTATAAAAATCAGACGTAAGTACCATTTTAATTTTCGCGAACACGAGGCAAGGTATCGTGAATGTTGTTGATTGAGGTAACATCCTCGCATAGAACATATTGACATGTTACACCAGACACAATATTATGGCAAAATAAGAGGCTTCATCAGCATCATTGATCAACTGAAATATATCGCGATCAGGGATCAAACTCAAGACCCCCTCCATGCTCGGGGGGGGGGGGGGGGGTGGCAGAGATATTTTGTCCAGCTGTGAAAATTACCATGCATAGCCAACTATGAAATTCGCCGTACGTTCAGGGTGTGTGAGGAAGTGGGCGTTCTTTTTTTGCTTTACTCTAAGTTTAGTAGCCAAACCCCAGGGGGTGAGGTCCTGACCCCTTAACCTCCATTTGGATCCGCGCATGCCATCCTTCGTAGAGATTTATTCAAACAGTCTCAGAAATATTGTTGGTGATATTTTCATACCGGCAATAAGAGTACGTTAAAATCTTAAATGTTAAATGTTGTTATGTTATTAATATATATGAACCCGCTTACAAATAAATGTAGTTTCTCTCATGTTTTACCAAAAAAAAAACCAACAAAAAAACAACAACAGAATCATGCATTAGCAATGAACTGAATTCATATATGAATTAAATTTCAGGCGTTACGAATAAATAAAGTGCTTACCTTGTAAACTTTTTACACAAAGGATCCTACACAAAATACGCTGTGCTCAACAACACAAAACTACACATACAAAATGGGCAGCTCTAAAAGAGGGGATGGCTGACCTACATACTCACTGTACCGGCTTCTAAATGATTTCACCGGAGTTAACTGTTTTATAATGGAATTTGGTATTTCTGGGTTTAACACTATTCAGTTTGGCAGCATTTTATCTGTCTCGAGTAGAAATTATAGGCTCCAAATGACTGAAATCCGGATTACTTTATTACATACTTTATAACATATATCCACACGAGGTTTAACCTTTCCCTCATATAGACTCATTTTGACGCACTCAGTATGTACCACATAAAGCCTGATCTGCAGAAAGCTAAACTCAAACCTTACCAAATTTAATTACAAAATCCTCATTTCCAGACCACTGAGGAGCAGCGAACAGCATAAAACCTGATCAGCCTGCGAGTTACTCGCAGGCTGATCTGGTTTTATACTGTTCGCATAGGTCTTTTCATGGTATCCTCTATGAGGGAAAGGGTTAACAAACCTAATGGGGTTTGTCTTGTGGGCCTATTTTGATGAGGAACGTATCTTTAATGAAATAAATAGATAGATAAGATCAACACACTTGCCTCAACAGCAATATTTGCGTAGTACATACGGGCTGCCATATACAAAATTTCCATTTTAATTAACAATTTCATCATTCTTTATGCTAACTACATTACGTAATTCTCAATACTAACTAAATACTCAATCAAATACTCAGCCTAACGTGGCATATACATGTTGTTTATCATTAGCAATAATTATAAATAAATCTTCTTATTTAATATACTGAACCTCTCAAAATTATAATATCTTGTCCATTGTACATTCTTTCTTTCTTTTTTTTTCTTTTTTTTTTTTCTCGCTTTCTTTTTCTGTATGCTCTTGCTTCCCTCTTATATATGCCCAGTATGAAGATATTTTTAATAAATCCTGTGAAAGGGAAAAGTCACCCAAGCAAAATTAATTTAATAATCAATCTAATAAATGCTAACAAATTTAGTCGGCTGACGTTTGTTTTGAATCATAAAGTTATCATTTTCAACTAAGATCCATAAAATTCATTATTGTTTCGATGTTGTTTTAAGTCAGGAATGCCATCAACACTCGGGCGTATTCTCAAAAAGACATAGCTACGCCCCTGCATAGTGTGTCTCTTTTTCAGAATTTGTAAGTAATTAACTTCATTAAACTATGATGTATACATTTTGTCTTGCATCATATTGTTTCCTGAGTAATATATTTGCTATTTAATATTGAACGCAAACATACACATGAACATGATCATGCATCGACATATGTTGACATTGAATAAAATTGTAATTTCCTGCAGCCTACGGCCATCGTGATTAAATTACTGCGACAGCGTAGCTGATTATAACACCTAGCATCGTTCAGTGATATAGCACGAAAAAACGAAACTCTACTTCCTAAGTAAATATAAAATGAAAGCAACGTGACATCCGAATTTCATTAAAAATCTCAACAGTTCCATATTTCAAAGCTATGCAATTAATTTAAAAAAATAGATATGGCAATAACTTGTCATTTCATATAAAGATTATATAGGATCTGACATGAATAGTTATTTCATATCAAATTTAACTACACGAGTTCAAGAAAATATTATCACAGAAGTCTCCTTATTTTAATGAACGAGTTGAGTAAAATTTGATATTAAATAACAATACATGTCAGAGACGAGTTGCTCACACAATGTGTTCTAATAAGTTTCATGGTCTGGTTCTTATCTTGGGTACCTTCCCCTAACACTATGCTATCTCTAATATTTAGGATGATCGGGAACCATACTACAAAACAAAATGAAGCTATTTGTGTGAGCAACTGGCCTCAGATTCTTTTTTGTCATATGACCTACACTCAGTAAACCGCGATTATAACAAACTTATAATAAAATGATAAATAAATAAAATGAATAATGGACGGACTGTGAACGAGTTACTATTTGTAATCTTACACCAAGAAAATAGTTTCAAATAACAGCACAGATTAATGCGTGTATACTCATAAATTTTCAACATTATATAAATATTGTATCTTAACTAATTTAGCGAAATTAATCAAATATGCATATATAGATACACGCGCGCGACGCGGAGTGATGTAATTGGCTTAAGTTATCTGTAACGTTTAGAAATTCATGATGATTACACGAAACCAGAAACAGCTGTTAAAGCATAAATGACATATGTTTAAACTTGTATTAAATAATTTAACGGAATTAAACTTATTAACACGCAAGTCCTTTGACGACCCGAATAGCAGATTTTCGAGAACACGTTTAATGAAAGATTATGGGAGCTTGGTTTGATCGAAGGCCAATTGGAAATGAAAATTCATTTTAAAAGGAAGGTTTGCCTAGTTTATTATTAACGGTCGTTGCTTAACCACTAGCTTTTTTTTGTCCGAGTCTTGGCCCCAGTATAACAGCCAAGAAGTACTATCGAATGAACATACCGTAAAGTTTGAATACAGATTTCAAGAATTGTTGGCACATGCTTGCAAGTGTTGTTTAATACTGTGTGTATATATGAACAAATTGCATCAATTTTTTTTTCGAAGAGTTATATGTTGATTGCTACAGCCGCTAAAATACAAACCGAACTGTGAAGGCAAATATGATAATTGGACTAATAATCATAAATGGTTTCATGTTATATCTTTTGTTAAAAATCAAAGCAGAGTACCAAAACAAGCAGCCAATTGCTGATCACAGAGGCTCGAAATTGCCTGGGACGAAACATATCGAATTTCGAGCCCCTGTGTTTCTGATTGGATGTTCCTTCCCACAATTCATTAAATCTTTGGGAAACCCGCATATGACGTGAACACAAACGGATACTCTCGGCTATCTGCCGAATGCAACATGAACAATGATGAGGGAATCACAAATCCTAGTAAATTAATAGGTTTGCGGCCTTGACCGCAAGCAAAAAATGGCAATCGTAGCCTAGCATCTGTTTAGTTTCAGACTGGTTGGACCAGAGTCAGGATAATGTATTAATCTTCTCGCCTACTGCGACCTGTTGCAGTTTGGCAACACTATGTTTGTCTTAAGTAGTCAATAGCCCTCAAGCGACTGTCGTTGGAACGTTCAACCCATGCATACATGTCAAATTACATTGCATAAAGAGAGAGAGAGAGAGAGCAAAAAACATTCCACATGTATATAAGCAAAACATTTAAACTCATTTTCACGTCAATGTAATCAACAGCTTTACATTGACGGATGCTGGGTTGGATCAGTACTTTTCGATAATAATGGTTTTATGTAACTCTCATCATTGGCGGGGGAGTGTCTTTTTTCTACAGCTATCATATGTACGAGTACGTTTCTATCATTGACGATTTCAACTAGTATTTATCATAATCGAACATAAGTGCTGTTCATTTGATACCTTAAAACACATAAGAATTATAGGGGATATTTAAACAGGATGTGTGATAAAATAATTAAGCTCTGTTCCCTTTCATGAAAAGATATTAGAGCATATGTCATGCTGACGAATCTAAGAATTTTCTTTGTACCTGTGCGGGTTAACGATTTTATGTGTCTTGTGTGGGTAAACTACTATTTGTGTCTTGTTGTACTTGAGTGGGTTAACTACTATTTGTGTCTTGTTGTACTATTTGTGTCTTGTTGTACTTGTGTGGGTTACCTACTATAAGGGTCTTGTTGTACTTGTGTGGGTTAACTATTATTTGTGTCTTGTTGTACTTGTGTGGGTTAACTACTATTAGTGTTTTGTTGTTCTTGTGTGGGTTAACTATTATTTGTGTCTTGTTGTACTTGTGTGGGTTAACTACTATTTGTGTCTTGTTGTACTTGTGTGGGTTAACTATATTTGTGTCTTGTTGTACTTGTGTGGGTTAACTACTATTTGTGTCTTGTTGTACTTGTGTGGGTTAACTACTATTTGTGTCTTGTTGTACTTGTGTGGGTTAACTACTATTAGTGTTTTGTTGTTCTTGTGTGGGTTAACTATTATTTGTGTCTTGTTGTACTTGTGTGGGTTAACTATTATTTGTGTCTTGTTGTACTTGTGTGGGTTAACTACTATTTGTGTCTTGTTGTACTTGTGTGGGTTAACTACTATTTGTGTCTTGTTGTACTTGTGTGGGTTAACTACTATTAGTGTTTTGTTGTTCTTGTGTGGGTTAACTAGTATTTGTGTCTTGTTGTACTTGTGTGGGTTAACTACTATTTGTGTCTTGTTGTACTTGTGTGGGTTAACTACTATTTGTGTCTTGTTGTACTTGTGTGGGTTAACTACTATTAGTGTCTTGTTGTACTTGTGTGGGTTAACTACTATTTGTGTCTTGTTGTACTTGTGTGGGTTAACTACTATTTGTTTTGTTGTACTTGGGGTTAACTACTATTAGTGTCTTGTTGTACTTGTGTGGGTTAACTACTATTAGTGTTTTGTTGTACTTGTGTGGGTTAACTACTATTAGTGTCTTGTTGTACTTGTGTGGGTTAACTACTATTTGTTTCTAGTTGTACTTGACATGTGTGGGTTAACTACTATTTGTTTCAAGTTGTACTTGATCTGTGTGGGTAATCTTCTCTTTGTGTCTAGTTGTACTTGACGTGTGCGGGTTTTATTTTATTTAACAATGACTCACCTCTCGTGAAAAAAAGAAAATATGAAATAGAGTTGACATTTTGTAGACTAATACAAATGGTAAATTATGTCCAAATAACTGCTGTAGAATAACAGTTTAACGCCTTGAAAATGTTTATTAAATTGGAAAAAAACTTGTTTCTCAATTAATTCCTGGGAGCAAATGGTGACTTTCGTGACTTTTCATTTGCATGCACATTTTGAGCGAGTACTTGTGTAATATCGAGAGATAAATAAGTAAAGTTTGAACTTGTTTATCAATCTATTTAAAATAGATATTATTAAAGAAAAAACATGAATTTACTCAAGCTTTTTTACTATACAGGGTATACCCCAAGCAATGCATCTTGCCAAAATCAAAGGCGCATTTTTATTGATTTCATGGTTAAACATGCAAAAGATAAAAATTTGTATTATATTCTGACATTATAGCGTATAATATGTGCCTGATTAGCATGCTGATATGAATTTTGCCTTTTTATTTTCATTTTGAGACCATTTCTCGTGCTGTCATATTTTTGTTAAATTGTTTAAACCGCTTTGACTGCGTCATAGGGCCATATTTAGATGGGCAATTAAATTTAAATGAGATGGAAAAATGTTTTGATTTTTAATATACGATTCTATATACATTGCAATAATCTGATGTATAACATTATTGTTTTCCAACAAATTACAATTATCATCAACTCAGATAAACATTTGCATTATTATTTAATCGCTAAAAATGTGCATTTCCGAAGCCTGTGTACACTAACGAAAACCAATTTAGTAAACTTATAAAATATAGTGCTGGAAGAATGATGATTTTTTTCTGTGCAAGTATGATATCCTTTATATACTAGCCCCTTTTTCAGAAAAAATACCAACCTTTAACAGAAATGGAGATTATTTCAGTGTTTGTATGTTTAAATTTACAGTCATTTTTTTAATTCGGGGGTTTCTTCTAAATTTTAATATTTCTCGAGATACACATGGTAAATATTTAAAAAAAATCATATTTAGACGTCTGAATGGGTAAATTTGAAAAGGGAAACAAGCAAATCCATATCTGCAAAAGTGAATATTACAATTCTAAAACCTCAAGTTAAAAATGTCAAAGCATATTATGTGTTATTTTATGAAATAATAACATACTCTAAGTATGGTATGTATTTTTTTGAAATATTGAAATAATTTTAAAAATAAAATGTGTTAATTAAT
>CM037783.1:29815027-29865027 GCA_021229015.1 Solen grandis | reverse complement strand
GTTTCCCTTAAATATCTTTCATTGGTTTTGGCGACAATTCCGTTTTGGTTTATAAAAAAAAATACAAAGGGCTTAACCAAGATTTTGATTATTTTTGCAAATTTCAATACGTCATCGGACATACAATAAAAACAATATGTCCGTTTTGTGATAATATGATGCTGTATTTGTGCGTTAAATCATGGTACCCTTTACGGCGACAACGTATTTTTGTTGAAATTGATATTTTTGGTCTTTTTTTTTTAAAAAATACCATTAACTCACAGTTATTTTTTATATGATTTAAAGGTTGATGCTATACAATGTTAATAAAATAACAAAACTCATCAATATCATTGTTTATGTATCAACTATGGTTTAGCGACACTCAGATTTTAAACTTGGGCCTATCTTGTGAGAACAGGTGTTAAGTCAGAATAGCTGCTAGAGATACCAGATTTGGTATATGGTTCCTTTATGGGAAGGGAATTTTTTTTTGGCATATCAGGGTTTAGATATTATTACCAAATTTGGTAGGTAGATACCTAATGGGAAGAGGAAGTTTGAGTCCGTCAGGGCAAGGTCAGTTTTACTAAAAAAAGATTTGCCATTTCAGTTAAATATCTTAAGTCAGGATTGAGATATGGAAAGGTATGGGAATTTAAGAGAAAGTTTTGGATTACTTTTGGGGTCAGTTGAATCAAGGTCAAGGTTAAAGCTACTTTGAAAAAGATTTTAGGTATTCCTTTGTTATATCAAATTTGCTGTTGCTGTCTAAAATTTCCGGCAGCATTGCTGTCAGTATCGCATTATCCTCCCCATGTATGATAATCTTTACTTTCATTTTAAGCCTGATTGGTCTTTGTCCATTTCCCTTGTGCATTGGTGTATTGTGCATCATCAACTTTTGCTTTAAACGACATCTCCTCCTAAACCGCGAAAATATTGATAAACTTTAGGAATGACTATTAGGTATAATGAACAAGAAAAAAATTGGCCCCCAGCTAAAAATAGAAAAATCTTTAAACGACATCTCCTCCTAAACTGCTGAGCAGATTTTGATGAAACTCAGGAGGAATGATCATTGGGTAATACTGCACAAAAAGAGATAAATTGTTCTGCTCTGCTTAAACAGAGCTAGAAATAGAAAAATCTTTTAAACAACCACATATCAGTTTTTGATGAAACTCATTAGAACATAGATAGAACTGTTGAATTTAGGCGAGCCATTTAGGGCCAACATAAACCTCTTGTTAACTCAGAAAACTCAGTGTTAAAACCTCAAGTATGGCATGGTCTTGTAAAGTCGTGGGGTTCTTTAAAGTCGTGGTTATAGAAATCGCGTGTTTTCTTTCATTAGAACGTTCGTTCATGCCGAGATTCCTTCCGATCGAAGTTGTTTTTGACAAGCTGAGCAAATATTTTGCAAAATGCGATGGAAACAGGTAAGAAAAACTAATTTCACATTAAATATATAAAAAAGTATAGCATATTACATCAAAATATTGTTATAGCAACGAAATATCGCATACCTATCTATAATTTTTTAGTTACCGAAGCACAATGTATTTAAGATGAGCTATTGTGATTACCATCCGTTTGTTGTCAGCAATTGGCTTAAGAAACATCTCTGAAACCACTCATTAGAAATTGATTCATTAGAAATCCTATTTAGCAAAGCTCAACTTATCTTAGCAAAATCAGTGTCAACAATTCAAAAGTCAGTTTTAAATATCAACCAATGAAATGGCCCGATAAAAGAATGTTCAGAGAGGCGGATAATTGTCATAATAATTTTTATCATTAATGTTTATTTATTTGTATCTAAAGATTAATCATGTTAAAAGCATAAATTATTACAGTTTTTAAATGTATCTATGTTTACTTCCGGTATGTTCGAAGAAAACCATTTAAAAACATGCACTGATAAATTTTGTTTACAGCCATCAAACAATTAAAAATTGTTTTAAAACATAAATGTTTGAAATAAGAAACTGTAAATACAGATTTTACATCATTTTTTAAATAAAGATTGGCTTTAAATTTACAATATTTATGATCGTAGGGTAAATTAAGTGAAGTGGGTGGGGTAATGCACTGAGATAAGTTTGCATTATTATTAGATTCTTTTTTTTCCTATCAGATCTAAATTTAAAAAAAATGATATTTAGAGATTAGCATAAAAGTTCCCATTGTTGTGTTTTGAAAAAAAGGTTTTGGAGACAAAAAAATAAAACTAATGAAAAATCTGATTAAACATTTAATTATTATGTTTATCAAAATGGAATTTTATTTTAAAGTTTTACAATTTTAATCTGAGTCTGTACATGACCAATTCAACTTTGAAAAGATATTTCCTGTATTGTTAATTATCCTGTCAGAATGGATAATACTGTACATGTCTACATAAACAATTCTAAATGTTATACCTTTTATTTGGATTACTTTCAATGTTACAGAAGAATTAAAGCTTCATATTTTGAATTTCATTTTTTTTTCTGAAAAAGAAATGCTCTTTTTTTTTATCAAAGTGCACATAAAAGTTACAACTGCCCTTTTAGGGCAACTCACTATGCCTTTTTTCATGTCCTGGGGTGGGGAAGAGCACTATGGAGTCATCAAAATGGGGGCCTCTCTATGGTATACATATTAAGAAATTAATAACAAAATTTAACTGGGATCCATGATATTCTGAGGAGACTTGGATGTCTGTTGTCAAATTTTTTCCAGCAATATGTAACTGAAATGTGAGCTTCATTGGCATTTTTCTTTTTTACTTTTGGTAAAGATAACCGGAAAAAGCAACCTTACAATAATAAGATTTGTGATCAAATATGTTCTTGAAACAAATTCCATTTTTTAAACTCTGCAAAAAATAGTTCCAAGCAACTTATCAAATCTGCACATAAATGCAAAGGCACCTTTTTTCTCTTATGTATACTTTGCTCTTCTATTAGTTTTATCAATTCTTTAGGTAACATTCAATAATTCATTTTATTATCCTTTGATTCTAAAAAAGATATTAATTATTTACATGTTAAGATATGCATTTTCTGTTTGTTTATAAAAAATCTTACATGTATGATGCTGAGAGATTTTAATTACATATAAATTATGTGAACTCTTTATAAGACAGTCAGCCGGATGCTTCCCAAACCCATTGCTATCTAAGAACAAGGATAATAAAATGAAAATCTTGATACCAAAAAAACTGGAATAAGAACAAAAATTCCAACCAGGAAATCTCCCAGAGGCCTTATTTGAAAAAAATTCCCCCAAACCCCACTTCCAGGAGGGGTACCCCCCTTCTGCACCCTCCCCCTTCTCATCGCTTCGCGAATCAGATGCCCCTTTGGGCCACTAACACCCTGCCCTTTTCAAATCCTGGCCGGATCACTGTCATATCAGTGTATGATGGATCAACATTTTAAAGTTTGTGGACATAAATGATTGAATTGAGTAGCAGCAATATGATTTGTTAATATTTTTATATTTATGTTTGGTACTTTTGACAATTGCAAGTGCGGCATAATCTCCTACTCAAGATGGCATTAAATTCATGTGAAAGATAACAATGTCATAGATGAAAAAGTGGGCAAACAGTATCCATGTTGAAAACAACAGCAAATTTTCCTGAAAAGGGGGAAATACTTTAAATTTTGTCACATACTGTCAAATGTAGAGCTTGAAGACTTTTTCAAAAGAAAACTTATCGAAAGTTTCTCAGTAGATAATCTGTCTCAGTAGGTATATGGTTGTGTGATTATCTAGAATCCTAACTGAAGAAGGTGCTCAAATTGTTTTTTGTATAGCTTGATGTAGATATGGGTGGCCTGTGTCACTATTTAAATATTGTTTTACTGTGGGTCTGTTAAAAATGAAGATAAAAATGTATATTGCTGTTCAAAACTGGCCTTGAGGTGCCTCACTCTCTTTTGGTAAATATTAACCTTCTGATTGCTGGTTGTCATACTGACTTGTTTTGTCTGCAGTCAGCTAGTGATATTTTAAATTGTATGCAACAGATGACGACATTTACTCTCATTTGAAACAGACATTGTGTCAGGAATTAATTTATAGCAAGGGTCATTTTGAAATGAGATGGAGTTTTACTGCAAGAAAAGGTATGTGTTATTTTATTGAAAAATGACTCACTGAAAACTATGTGTATTGACATTTCTTTACTTGGAATGTAAGTCTCACTGACAGTACCAGGGTATTTCATTTGTTTGGAGTCTTGTCTGCATGAGCTGACTCATAAGTACTGCCATATCTAGCCTGAATGCTGGATTTTGTGCTCACATGAAAGTTTTAACAAGAAATATCTTTAAAAAAAGATATTCGGCGTAGGATGAAAGAAAAACGAGATTTCCAGTCTTCTAGAACATTCCGAGGAAAAGCGCGCGAAAGACCGACGCACAACAAATTTAGTACGCTCTAGAAATAGTTCAGTATTTTTTCTATGAAATATATTTATTTATAGACGGTAATACAAAAAATTATATCTGTAAATAGGCTTGTTTGATATTTGTTCATATCATTATTGCATATGACAATTATGATATAAAAGCGTTATCAGTTGTTTTGGTTTTGGCGAATTAATTTTCAATGAGAGCATCTCGGCAGGCTGGAAGAATTCAATATACATAGTAATTAAAGGGTTTCATGTCAACACGGTGGATTCTTTTTTGTTGTTTTAAATCATTTTCACAAAGTAGCATTCCTCAATTGATGGAAAAGGATTGTATTTAACTTACTGAAATCACTTTCATGTTTACATCAAAAAGAAAAGTAATAACACCATGCTGAATGATATATACAAGCTGCACCCCTTATTTACAGTAATTTTATAGTCCATAACGATGCGTTAACCAATAACAGGAGTCTTTTTATTCAGCTTAGAATTATTTACCGCTGCTAGCGTACATTTGATTGGTTTAAGATGCGAGTTGAAATCGAAATTATACAGATACACCGAAAAAATATGGCCCTTTGTCATTTTTTCCTTAGAAAATTATACAGTAATTTTAGACACAGCTTCTCTTACTCCACTGGAGGGGTTTGGTTTAAACTTACTTAACACTTGTCATCATATGTGGCTCTTTGTGAAGGAAGTATTTTATGTTTACACTCTTCTATACTGCAGTAGTTATCCCCCCCCCCCCCTCGAAGAAGAGGGGGACTATTGCTTTGCACATGTGGGTTGGTCGGTAAGGTCGGTCTTTAGGTAGATCAAACCTTGCCCGATTGATAACTTTAGTTCTATTTGACCCCTGAATCTCTGAGAGAATTCTGCGCCAATCCTGCAAAGGCTCGTCCTAGCCTAACACTGCCTATACCAGTTTTCTGCATCAAATATTTTGTTTCTGGTGTCAAGTTTTGAGCCATTCCTGGTTTGAAATTATACATTTAATGTTGTTGGAACTTAACAATGTTTGAATATTTCTTTTGTTTTTTCTACCAAAAAGGGGGAAATTTTGTAATAATGTATGGTTTATCAATGAAATAAAAGCTGATCAGTGTGATGTCATCAGCCATTCTCTAAAAAAAATATGGAAGATTCCAAGGATAGGAGGAGAAACACTTTCAGAAACCAGTTCTGTAGCAGAGGGATATTGATCTCCCTTTGCACTGGACTGAATTGACTGAGTGGAATTAAAATTGATAAGTTTTACTTATTTATTTTACATTGATTGGGTAACAAGTTTCTTCTCAATGGTTCCTGGGTTGGACCAGTACTTTTCACCTGGGAAGGTAACAAAAATTCCTTGCCCTCAGCAGAGTTTGAACTCACAAGCTCTGGATCTGCATCTGGACCACAGCGCCCTAGTCACTGGTCAGTGACACTCCTGTGTCATGGATCCAGGGGAAAGGGATCTTAACTCCTTACCTCATTAATATTCATGTACAAAGTATAACTGGATGAAGATTGATTAACTTAACATTTATTGGTATATGAAACATTGGATTTTTCTTTGCCTTGCCTACTATACTTCAATATTGTATGAGCAAATAGAGGAGACCCTGTTCAGACAGCTCCTGGAAGGAGCCTGAATTCTGATCTAGGTTTGCTCTGTTTGCCAATACATTAAATGTAAAGGGGCTCTCACATTGAATTGTACCCAGCCAGACTATGTATCCATATTGGTTTTTCATTTGGATAGGCAACAGAGTTCATGTTATTATAGTATTCTTGTTCTTAATAATTGATAAAGGAAAAAAATTACATTTTATGTTAAAAAAATCAATGGATTCTCTGATGCCATTATTTTATTATTATAACCAGTACGTTGTTTAGTGTAGCACAATTTAAACAGTTAACATATCTATATGGTCTTTAACAGTTATGACCGACTTAACAGTTCAAACATTCCTTAATGTAAACAGCTATAGCAGCCCATTGAGAGCAGTGACATAGCACACAGGTAGATCAAAGGCCAGGTCTTGTCCTTGACATTCCTGTTACACTGCACTCTCTTGTATTTGTTTACATTGCTAGTGGTCATGGACTAGCAAGGACCGACTAGCAATCTATCACCAGTAAAGCCCATTGTAATTGGACATTGCCTGGGGGTGTAGCTGTAATGGAGCTTCTGATTGGCTGTAATGTTCGAGTATACTCACAATAAAAGTACCCATGTGCTTGTGTCTGAGCATTGATTCACAAATTATACTACACAGTGGCAGGAGGTGATGCAATATTTTGTTTTTGTTTTTATAACACGTGAGCCAGACCTCTGTAGACGAAGATTCTAGTGTGACGTGTTTGAGAGAATTGTGATACAGAGGTTGAAGTGACAGTGTCCGAAAATAATAAGTTTATATTGTATACTTGATTAACAGTGGTTAGAGATTTGTAAAGGAAAAGGATACTAAAGAAGGAAGGTTTGTGGAGTGGACAGAACATGTCTGTGCATTTTGATAAGTTTTGATTACAAGTATTTATCTCAGTAACAATCTCATTAACAGGATATTGATGTATTATATATATATAATGTTGTTATTGTTAATCAGTTTTTATTGCGGTGTTGATGTTAAGGCAGGGTAAAGCTCCAAGAGTAAAACATTTAAAAACTAAAATTACAGCAGCTCTTATTATGAGATTCTACAAACATTCCCAATTTTATAACTTTACTAAGATTCATAGTCCCTAACATTTGATTGGTTATCTGTCATAGCACATTATACATATTTTCATGGCAGTTAAAGAAAAAAAATTGTAATGTGACAATAAATCACTGAGAAACGCACAAGAATTTTGAGAATGTGAAATTAATCCTATTTAGATAGATGAAATAAAGTATAAGGCAGGCAAAATACATACCAGGATTTTATAACTATTATATAGCCATCAAAGGACAGAATTTTAGGCAAGCCCAGTATAATTATGAATTATTGAAGCTGATCAAATTGCCATTAGTGTGTATTTATAATAATTGTTAGAGAGGTGACCTGTTAATGGCTTTAGAAGAGCTGAGTATCAGTAATGTGACTGGACATCTTACTGTGGTATAAAGAGCCTGACACAAGGACAGGTGATTGTACCCTGTACCTGGGCAATGGAGGGCCTGACACAAGGACAGGTGATTGTACCCTGTACCTAGGCAATGGAGGGCCTGACACAAGGACAGGTGATTGTACCCTGTACCTGGGTAATGGAGGGCCTGACACAAGGACAGATGATTGTACCCTGTACCTGGGCAATGGAGGGCCTGACACAAGGACAGGTGATTGTACCCTGTACCTGGGCAACCGAGGGCCTGGCACAAAAACAGGTGATTGTGCCCTGTACCTTGGCATTGGAGGGCCTGACACAAGGACAGGTGATTGTACTCTGTACCTGGGCAACTGAGGGCCTGGCACAAAAACAGGTGATTGTGCCCTGTACCTTGGCATTGGAGGGCCTGACACAAGGACAGGTGATTGTACTCTGTACCTCTGACACAATTGCAAAATATTATACCTTGCATCTTGGAAGCAAGCTGTGGGTAAAGTAGGGCAAGAAACCAGTGTAAAGGATTTTACCCAGCATCTGGTACCAGTGCAGGGGACAAACTCAGGGCAGTTTACTAGCTATGTCTGCACTGCATTTCTACTAGGCACATTGGCTAGGCAATAAAGAGCTACACACCATGTGATATTAAGAGTCTGCAGATTTACGTATGGGTTCAACCCTATGGTTTTCCCAGCAAAGATTTTCTACAAAGATAAATGTACTTTTACATCAGAGTCTGCTTTGTTCATTATAGAGCCAATCTCTCCTGGTGCTCAATGTTCCCTTCCTTTTAAACCTGTCACTGACCTAGGGAGAATTGGTTCAGACCCTATAAAGCTGTTACACATTGTAACATCTTAAAAAAATATATACTTAAAATGTAAACATAGTAGTACATACATGTACTTAAAGAACATAAAAATTACAATATAGAACATAAATTATTCAACACACATCCAGTAGCTAGTGCATTTGAGGTGGTGCATTATTTGACTGTCCTGTTCTGGTACTTATTCAATAGAGTGCAATAATGAACATTTTCAAATCAAGAATTTGATCAAATTAGATATTTTTTCTTCTCATATTATAGTATTTTCTAACTTAAGACCATAAATACAATACTAGAGACTGATTGATCATTCCAACATGGTGAAGCGGATGTCCTGCTGGACATATCACATAAATCATGTTCCTCCCCACTTTCCAACTACTCTGACAACACTGTGGTTCCAGTTGCTGGACACACGTGTAGCACTCTGTAGTGTAGCCTCAGCTGAGGGAATCAACTCTCCCAACTATTCAACACTAAATTGTGTAATGTGTGTAAAAAGCTAAGGAGGCATTTTAATATCCTGTTACTGGCAGTTATGATCATTTTTTTGATTTTTTTTTTTTGTGTGTATTTCTTGAGAATTGCCTTTCTTTTTCTTTGAACTGCACATGGAAAGGATTTAGAACCTCTCAACCTTTCCCCTTTTAAAGTATGTACCAGGACAATCCCATTCTAACACTTCCCAGAAAAGGCTGTAAAGCTTGAAAAGATGTCCTCACTTAATGGTGATAAATATACATGTATGACAATATTACGCATACATTTCTGATAGTCTGTCATCCATGGTGTGCAGATGGTTTTAATAAAGTCCCCAGACACACATGTTAACCATGAATGAAGGAAGTATTACATTGTTACCAGTAATGGAAATTTACTATGATAATGAAGAGCTTGCATGGTGTATACCTATGTTAATTGCTTCTTTACTTACATGTAGCAGCAAGATCTCATAATGATGATGTCTAATTAGTCAGTCTGACAAGTAGAAAGTTTTATATGGAGTGCATTTCATTTATATGGAACAGGACAGGTTATTTTTTTCATCAGATTAGTGAAAATGAGGCCCATTGAGTTCTGCATACATCCTCTGTTGAATACATTCTCTGTCTCTCTAAAGAGTTATTTAAGAAATAAAGCTATAATCCTGCCTCATTGTATTGCACAAACAACATGGCTTATTTCTTTGAAGGGCAATTTAATCTAAAAAAAAAAAAAAAAAAAAAAAAAAATGCGATCAATTTACATTAAAATTAGCTGATGTCCATTCCTTAAAGTGGCTTGTTCACAGATGGGCAGCGACTAAGAATTTGATTTTCATGTGTATTATATCTTTTAATACCCATCTACAGACAGATGGTCATGCAACCATCAGTGATTATAATAAAAATGGGTGGTTTCTCCACAGGCAGAGGTGTTACCAATGGTATTGGGCATTGCCAGGTGTTTCTCGCAAGATTATTTATCTTGGCCTACATCTAGCATTTATGACAATTTTTGAGTATGATTATTCCACCTCTTTAAAACTCTTTCTTCAACTGTTCTGTCAAAATTCCTGACATTCATGAAGATAGAAGTCATGAGTGTTGATTGTCTTTTCTTTTCTTTTCACATTGGATATAAAATGACTGTTATTTTGACACACAAAATAGATTCTTCTATAATTCATATTTGACCCATTTATTCATACTGAGCTGGGTAGAAATCAATACCCAGATTGACGTGTATAACATTACAAAGGAGTTTATTTTAAAAAAGAATGTGTCTAAAGTAAACACTTGTGAAGGGGTTCTTCTGCCATTTAAAACTTTCTTCTTCTGACTGTGTTCATGCACTTTTGTTGTAGTACATTCATTCATACTAGTGTTAAATATCTTCACATGGTCCTTGTCACCAGCGAGTCAGTTAACTGCAGCAGCAGTGTACTACACTAACAGCATAAAGTGTGCTTGTAATTTTTCTCATGTTATTTTTTATGACTTTTAAATGTTTGTGACCTTGTCATTGATATTCAAAATGTTTTTAGTTTTACTGTGAGCTATTCTGATCACCCTGTGTTCTTTGCCTTCCATTGTGCAGTGTCAGTACATGCTTTTAAAGATATCTCCACTTCAACCATTTGGTAGAAATCTGCCAGAGTCATTAGTTGCTACTGCCTGGTCACCACATGGTGTGAGATGTGGCAGAAGGGAAGAAGGGAATCTAGTCACTGACCTCAGTGGCAGGGTCCTCAGAGTGTGGCAGAAACTGGCGGCAACATCCCTTCAATAAATATCAGACTCAGAATTTTATTCCCCACTGTCACAGCTTACAGACACTCACATTACATAGTAATCAGATGGAAGCAACCACGACCAGCTACCATCCCTATGTGTCTACATCGACAACATGATGCATCCAAACTCCTTGGTCACATATTTGTCATCACTGAATTCAAGTCAAGATGACATTATGCACATCAGTTAAATTAAATTATTTCTCAGTTAAATTATTTCTCAATTAAATTACAAAATGACAGGGTAATATTTGGTTAATTACTCAAGTATTTTTTTACAGATACTCAATCAGTATTGAAAATTATGGTTAATACTTTATTGGCCAATAAAACTGTCCCCACTGACAGATGAGTCATATATAAGGTATAACCCCCCTAATACCCATTTTCCATATCTTGATGCTGGATGGAAATATTCCTATGGAACTTTGTCACTTTGAAGACATCCAAAAATAAAAAAAATGTTTCACTGGGAGTTTTTCCAGGTTTTATTAGATGTAGGGGAGATAATCTGTATTTAAGTTAACATTGAAGTCTATGGGAAATATACAAATTCTGTGAGTATGAAAAAATGAATTTGATTTTCTAGGAAAACTCACGGTAGAAAGATGCATTATATGATTCTGATTCAAATTTCATGAACACATCTAAACTTTACCAGAGGAAAATGGAGAATTTTTTTTGTAGTTTCATGGAGATAACTCATGACAACAAAATTATAAAGGAGAGGTATTAAAAGAATTTCTGTCATATGTCATTACATATCAATTTGCTTTTAAGATTTCCATGGTTTGAAGTCTTGACGGCTTATACTATGAAGTTATATGCATGGCTTTGGTGGTTATTATGGGGTATATACCTTAACCAGAAGTACAGGGCATAAACCTTAAAACAAAGTTGATGATAGAAAATAGAAAATAAATAATAAAGTAAATATACTGTGAGGATATTGAATTAATATTCCAAACTTGTTTGAGTCAGTGTAGAGTGGGCATGTCAGTACCTGATTACCTGTCAAGTGTGGCTATATAAATGATCTATAAATCCAGGTGGTGAAAGCTGGCAGTGGTCAGCAAAGGTCACTGTGACATTTGGACTAAAGCTTGGACAACATTTGGATTAAACCTTGAACATAACAACACCAGTGAAGCCCTCAAAACCTGAAGAGATTGGACTGTCTCTTAGTTGATTGATACTGCCACAACTATTTGATAAAATTTCTTCCAAGAGAAAGTGGAAACATGGCAGTTCAAAATGGGATTCGAATAAATGGGAGCAAGTAAGTTGAGATTTTAGTGCAGTAAGGTCAAGTGGACTAGAGTTGTAATCAATGTTGTGTAGCAGGTCACCTGTAGTAGGGATTGTTGTGGTGTTAGTATTGTTTTGAATATACTTGAAAAGAATTTGAAGTCTGGATGAGAAATAACCATGAGTGCACTATGAAATGTGAATTTAAGCAGACACACTATAAAGGACATGAAGATTTCAGTCATAGCACTGGTCAGTTTATCATTCAGAATATTTGTCATTAAATGCCTATTAAAATGAAGCACTGATTCGAAACAAAGAATAATCAAATTTATCTTTTCCATTAACACTTTTGAAAAATGGCATAGCATGCATCCATTTATTTGTGATTTTTTTAAAAAGTTATGCATTTGAGTACAAAAATCTTTATCCAAATACAGTTTAAGAATACATTAATTTTAATTTTGTATTTTTTCCTAGAAAATCTGAATGAAAGTTGGTTAAAAAAGGTTATTTTTCTTTATATCACATGTATATTGGCATTGAAATGATTTAAATCTTTATTTTGCAGTATTAATTCATATTAATAATTAGGCCTATTAAATTATACCATTAAGCTTGCTTGAATGCTCTTCCATTCCAGGTCTTAGAGTATGTTTTCAACTTAATTTAGTGTTGTAGTTTTTTGTGTTTTTGTGTTGTAGAATTTATCTGCAGTAAGAAATTGAATTTTCAGCATATTCAAGCTCAATTATTGTTTTCAGCTTAATTTTGTGTGTATTTTAATGTTAAGATTTAATTAGCACATACTTCAGCAATTTTTAGCTCGACTATTCGAAGAATATGAGAGTTATTGTAGTCGCCCTGGCGTCGGCATTGGCGTTGCAGCTTTTGGTTAAAGTTTTGCATGCAAGTTACTATCAACCTTATATCTCAATAACCATTTATGATATTGACTTGAAAGTTTATAAATATGTTCAGGGGCATAGACAACCAAGGTAGACAACTCTTGACTGAATTTAATAAGAATTATGGCCCCTTTTTACTTAAAAATTTTGGTTAAAGTTTTGCATGCAATAGAAAATTTGGTTAAAGTATAATTGCGTGCAAGCTACTATCCAGTTTGTATCTCAATAACCATTAATGGTATTGACTTGAAAGTTTACAAATATGTTTAGGGGCATCAGACATCCAAGGTAGATAACACTTGATGGAATATATTACAAATTATGGCCCCTTTTTAACTTAGAAATTTTGGTTAAAGTTTTGCATGCAAGATACTCTCATGCTTATATCTCAGTATCCAGGCGTGGGATTGATTTGAAACATCTTTAATATGTTTAGGGATATCATACTTTCATGGTAGATAACTCTTGAACGAATATGTAACAAATTATGGCCCCTTTTTAACTTAGAAATTTTGGTTAAGTTTTGCATGCAAGGTACTTTCACACTAATATCTCAGTATCCAAGCATGTGATTGATTTGAACATCTTAAATACATTAAGGGGTATCATATTATCAAGTTAGATAACTTTTGATGGAATATATTACAAGTTATGGCCCCTTTTTTAATGTAGAAATTTTGGTTGAAGTTTTGCATGCAAGGTACTTTCATGCTTATATCTCAGAATCCAGGCATGGGATTGATTTGAAACATCTTTAATATGTTTAGGGGTATCATACTATAAAGGAAGATAACACTTGATGGAATATATTGAAAATGATGGCCCCCTTTTAACTTAGAATTTTGGTTAAATTTTTGCATTCAAGCTACTCTCCAGCTTTTATCTCAGAAATTGCTTGTGGAATTGACTAGAAAGTTAAGGAGTGTCTTCAGGGGCATCAGAAAACCAAGGAGGATAACTTTTGGACTGAATTTTATGCAAATTATGGTCCTTCTCTAATTTGGATTTTTTGTTAAATTTTGCATGCACAGTGTTATTGTGCTTATGTCTGAGTAACTAGGCATGGGATTGATTTTAGACTTCATAAAAATATTAAGGGGTATCAGACTATCAAGGTATATCATTTTTGACTTTTATTATGTACAGGGTATGTGAAGGGCAAGAATTGAAACAGATTTCATTTGATTTACCAACAAGCATTTTGAATAGTAGAGCATGCTGTCCTCTGACAGCTGTTGTCTAGATTATGCTTGAACAAGTATTTGTTTGCTTACAATTATGTGCATTGATAGTTGATGTGTGTAAATCTTTGCTTGCATTTAATGTCCCACCCACAGAAATTCAATCATTTGGGGGCCTTTTCTACTTAGACAGATATAAGTTCAGTTCCAGTAGTCAGGCGCTTAACTGCAGTATCCTGCTGTAGACAAGTAGCCTGATACCACACCCAGTCACATTATCCGGACATTGAAACCTGAAGATACCTTATAATGCTATGAGTATACACCAGTTACAGACTCTTTATACCATGCTTAATTGGACTTGTCCTTTCTTTAATTTGGATGACCACTAGTTGTTTATGGGTGTGCTTGCTGAAAATTCATTGACTGAATAGCAGCAAACAGTGCAGACCATGATCAGACTGCACAGACAAGACAGCCACAAGTGCCCATAGTATTGTAAGGGTTAACCCTTTCCCTCATATAGACTCATTTTGACGCACTCAATAGGTACCACATAAAGCCTGATCTGCAGAAAACCACAGTTAAACTTTACCAAATTTAATTATAAAGTCCTCATTTCCAGACCACTGAGGAGCAGCGAATAGCATAAAACCAGATCAGCCTGCGAGTTACTCGCAGGCTGATCTGGTTTTATGTTGTTCGCATAGGTCTTTTCATGGTTTCGTTTATGAGGGAAAGGGTTAAAGACTGTGATGTGTTGCAGCTGAGGATCAAAGCCACACGGCAAATATTCTAACAAGTTGGCTGGCAGGACTGGTCCTTGAATAAGTGTAATGCAGTTTCTTAACATATATTATACCAGATGCTATGTATTTCCAGATATTCATACGAGGATGTCCAGAGGATTTCCCAGTCTGTCCTTGACCGAGTCAAGGGTCGTCCACATATTGGGGTCATCTGTGGGTCAGGGCTGGGGGGCCTGGCAGAAATGCTGCAAGACAAGGAAGTCCTGCCCTACGCAGAAATAGAAGGATTCCCTGTCAGCACAGGTAGGTCAGGTCACTCCGACCTATTCACGTCTGTCTCAACTTACATCTTACTTTGCATCGTTGGATAACCCAGGGCTGCTGATTATGTTACTCTCCATACATCACCTGTTTATTTTTTTCTTTACTGTTTTATCACATATATTGGAAGTTGATACTGTCATCCGATTGGATGTAGGATAACTTTGTGTTGCAGTGTGTTTACCCATTTGAATGCTCTCATCATAATATCCTTTATATACATGTATACCCCTCACTGCTGATGTTCTTACTTCCACCTGGAGAGTATCCAAATTGTAAATGTCATTAAATTTTATTATGCTAAAAGTGTGAAAATGTTGATTTGCTTGTTCAAAATCTCACGGTTGATGAATTGAGAGTAACAGAAAGAATTGATCACTTTGATAGCCTAGTTTATACTCGTGTAACGCATGCACCCTGGTTATAAATAAGTTCATTGCTATTGAAACCATTGAAGTTGAATGGAATCTTTTAAAATGATTATAATAAAGTCTTTAATTTTAATTGTTTCCATTACGTCTTGAAAAAACCTGCATATTTATTTATTTCAAATACTGTAGGAAAACTACATAGGGATGAGGTGAAAATAGGGTCAAGTGGGTTTGTCAAAAAAAGGATTTTTTCATGCTTCATTAGAATCAAGCACAAAGTCATAAAAAGTATGCTTTATAATTATGCTTGGTGATATAGATTTAGGCCTTGCACACTTTGCTGTAGTGTTCCAGCTTTACACTCAATACATTGTGTACATGTCACTTGAAATTATTGAGAAATTCTTAAAGAAAATTACTCTCCTTTAGATAGAGAACAAATTGAAAATCCTTCCATGTTGTTCTATGTTTTTAAGCACTTAAACAATTTTGCAGTCAATGCATGGAGCACAACAGACAAAAAAGCCAATCTGGCAACAAACAGGCTTAACGTTTTTCTCACCCATTTACATTTAGCTGTAGGGAACGACATTAGGCACCAGTCCTGGTCCTAGTGGCAGAGTGGATAGAGCGTCCGCCCCAGAATGGGGAGGTTGTGGGTTTGATCCCTGGCCACGATATACCAAAGTCGTAAAAAATGGTACTGTATAGCTCCGTTGTTTGGTACTCAGCATATAAGGGTATTTCCAAGACTGATTGGCCCGGTGTCAGGATAATGCGACTGGGTGAGGTATCATGCCACATGTCTACGGTGTGATACTGCAGTGTGACAGCACTTATAAATCTGTCTCAAGAAGACATTCTCTCCAAATGACTGAAATACTTCTGTGGGTCTTATGGGTGTCTGGATAGCATTGGGGTAATGCACCTCACTTCTCACCAATGCATCCTGGGTTCGATTCCTGGTCACATACATGAGAGGGTACAGTGGTTGCCTGTCCAGACACGTGGGTTTTCTCTGGGCTCTTTGATTTCCTCCCACAATAATGACCACATACTCCACCACCAGAGCTATTGAGAGTGATTAATATAAGTTGTGATAACTTGTTTCATAATCCATGTAAAACAAATACAGTTTAAACTGAAACCCAATAAACAAACAGACTGACATTAGACACACTTGTTTAGATAAGGCTACCATGCAGAGCTACTGTTTCTTGGGTATTGTCTCTTACTTAAGTAAAGGAAAGCATGAATGCCTCCAATTCCTCATACCTATTTTGTGATTTCAAATATTAATGCAAAGGGGAAAAGATTTTAAGTGTGAAAACCCCCTAAAACTATGCAATATTTCATAGAAATATACATCTCATCCCATAGGGCCTTGATGTGTTTTTCTATGTTTTAGCATATCTGTTACATTTCATCGCTGTCAGAATGTTGTTCAGCCATTTTGACAACCTTTTGCTCCGCAAACTTACAATACTATAAGCATAATAAATTCTGATAATGGCAGACACATTTCCTAAAACTTTTGTGTCACGGTTTCGTTCCTTGTATATACTGGTGTCACCATTTGTTTTGTAATGGTATATTTATGAAGATATCGATTCATATTGTTAATATTTCAAAAAGTGAAGATTTTTTTTTTTTTTTAAATTGACAATTTAAAAAAAAATTAAAAAGCTGATTAAAATAAAACTGTTGTCAGTACATAAGTGATATAGTTGAGTCTGATGAATACAAATTAGATCTATCACACCATGTAACATGACCCATTCTAATGTAGAAAGTATGTGTCATCTTCAGTGAAAAATCTCTTTTACGTGTAGATAAAATCATATATTTTGCAAAATGTCATGAAATTTGATAAGTCTTGATATAAAAAGTCAGATATCTTCTAACATACCATGAAATAAGTTGCTGGAAAGGCAGGTTTAATAATGTTACGATATATACAACAAGTGTGGGAGAGGGAAATAACAAAAAGCTTTGATTTATTTTATTATTTATCTTCACAGCAAGTATTTTTGAGTGAGAGGGTCTGTAAAACAAGGATTTTGTGAATCATTACATGCGTGAACAAAATATTCAAAGATCCCGTTAAATGAAAAAAAGAAACAAACTGTAAAAGATTTCCAAGCATTTTTTTTTTTCTCAGGAGTTCTGAACTGAGAAACTTTAACCAGAGAAAAATGAGAAAAGAAAAATTAGAACCTCTGGACATAAAAGAGAAATAACTAACAAATACAGTTTTGTGGCCTTTCATATGATACAACTTTTAATGAAGGTTTGCACTTTGAATTGAAGTTAGGAAAGATTTTTTTTTCATATCCCTGATATTAAAGTAAATTAAACATAAATTGAAGTTAGTAAGAAACTACCTGATTAATTAGTAGCCTTCTACTGTAGGATGTTCCCATATGTTGCCCATGATGACCCGTGGGATTGATTCTACGTAGGTCCATTGTAAACAATGAGTAAACACAAGTGACCTTGAGATTATGGTAATTCAATGACAGTACTAAACTATTTATGATGACTCCCATTACTGGTGGGTAGGGAAACATTTTTATTTTGTGCTTTCTGTCAGTGAGTCAGTTTAGATGTCCAAAATTGTGTCAGCTCCATCACTTTGTCTTTCCTTGATGGATTTGTATAAATACATTCACCATCTTGAGATAATATGTCGTGTGTAGCTCCTAGGTCAGGCTTAGAGTACAAATTCATAAGCCTTAATAGTGTCTAAGCTATTGTTCTGACATTCTTGGATGGATTCTTAGGATGTTTATTATGCCTTCAAAGGGTGACATAAAAAAATATAGTAATGGAACTGTCCTTCTATCTGTCCCTCTTGATCATAATTATATTATTTTGATGTGAGACATTTTTTGGTTCAGTGACAAACAAAGCTTAAATTTGTCCATCTAAAGATATTAACTGATTAGGGATGCCATACCATACATTAGAAAAAAGAAAAAAATCTTATATTTACTATTATAAGGACCTAATATATTATAGTGATAAAATATTTTCTCCTCCCATTTAGAAAATAGTCTAAAGTCATCAGTACTAGTGAACTAGATATGGCTTTGAGACATTAAGATCTTGGAATAAATAGCTGATAAATAGACTGGAGTAATTTAGAGGAAGATGGATGAGAAGGTATGATCAATGTGGATGCTCATTATCACCAGTCTGATGCCATGACTACCAGTTACCTGTATAACTTATCAGTAAAAATTGAGGATACACATGTTTACTGTATTGATTTTGCTTCTGCTGAAGGCTACATTTTCTGTTTATGTTGTTAGGGAAACAAGTTTTTTTTTTAAATTCATACAAATGAATGTTTGGATGGTTCCTGGGTTGGACCAGTACTTTTCCTGTGGAGGTCATGAAAGATTCTTGCCTACAACCACCAGGTCCTCATTTATCTACCGCTGGATAACAAGGTCCTTTTATTTGTTGGTTTATAAAATGAATAAAGTATAGCTTGGTATAAAGTTGATAGCAGTCACAAGGATGGTACCGTTATAGAGATTCTATATATGAATAAATAAATAAATTGATTAATTAATTAAAAATAAATAAGTGAAGAAAGAAAGAATGAATACATAGTTGTCAAATTAATCTGTTTATCTTTAAGAGTTCTTAGTGAATAAAAGAATCTTTGGTTAAACTGATTTTAGGACTCAGTAAGGAGACAGTAGAATATGAATATTGACATTTGGGTTCCTTATGTGGATTACACCATAAATGTATGTCAGATATATCGAGTTTCCAATGGCACTTTAAACCATGCTTGTGTAGTCAGTGTCTATTATGGGTTGTCTTTCAGTTTGTTCACCGAGTTGTGTGAAATTTTGCTTTAATTGTTGTACTGTATTGCATATTAGAAATTCAATTCCTTATAATTGCGATCTTTATTGTGTACATTCCATGTGAGGCCAAAAAAAAAAAGTTTTTTTTGTTTTGTTTTTTTACATGAAAAAAAAGGTAATAAAGGCAAATATTTTTTTTAAAGGTAGAAAAAAATCCAAGAAACTTTAGGGTTGGTCGTTAAAAAAGAGGTCGGATTGTCAGATACAAAGTTTATAGGGGCTATATTGGAGTCAAGTCCGTCGGTTGGTCCGTCCATCTGTAGATGAAATTTGTTCGCCCTATTTCTCTGCTACTTTTGATCAGATTTTGATGTAACTTTTCAAGATTGATAAGTACCAAGCCTAGTTGCGCATATTGTTGGCACATCATGATTGGCTTGATTTTGAATGAGTTATAGCCCTTTGTTATATTTCTCAAGATTGCCTGATATGGAAAATTTCTCAAGCTTGTCTGACATGGTAACTGTGACAAAGCTATACTGGGGTATTCATCATCTTCAATGATAATTCTTATTGTTATAGTCTTTGGATAACTTGAGACTATAAATGAACATTGTTTGACTCTTGGAGCTGCATTCAGGTAATTATTACTGCTAGACCTTAGCGTGATAAAGTTATGGTAAATATATCAGACCTTTAAAACCATGGACCCTGAATCTCTTATTGCTGTCATTTTGAGGCAGTATCAAGCTTTGGATATGCATTTTTAGCTCGACTATTCGAAGAATATGAGAGCTATTGTAGTCGCCCTGGCGTCGGCGTTGCAGCTTTTGGTTAAAGTTTTGCATGCAAGTTTATATCAACCTTGTATCTCACTAACCATTTATGGTATTGACTTGAAAGTTTATAAATATGTTCAGGGGCATCAGACAACCAAGGCAGACAACTCTTGACTGAATTTAATAAGAATTATGGCCCCTTTTTTACTTAAAAATTTTGGTTAAAGTTTTGCATGCAATAGAAAATTTTGTTAAAGTTTTGCGTGCATGCTACTATCTAGTTTGTATCTCAATAACCATTCATGGTATTGACTTAAAAAGTTTATGAATATGTTAAGGGGCATCAGACAACCAAGGTAGATAACTCTTGATGGAATATATTACAAATTATGGCCCCTTTTTAACTTTTTGGTTAAAGTTTTGCATGCAAGGTACTATCATGCTTATATCTCAGTATCCAGGCATGCAATTGATTTGAAACATCTTTGATATGTTTAGGGATATCATACTTTCATGGTAGATAACTCTTGATGGAATATGTTACAAATTATGGCCCCTTTTTAACTTGGAAATTTTGGTTAAAATTTTGCATGCAAGTTACTTTCATGCATATATCTCAGTACCCAAAAGCATGCGATTGATTTTAAACATTTTTAATATGTTTAGGAGTATCATACTATCAAGGTAGATAACTTTTGATGGAGTATATTACAAGTTATGGTCCTTTTTTAACTTAAAAATTTTGGTTAAAGTTTTGCATGCTAGGTACTTTCATGCTTATATCTCAGAGTCCAGGCATGGGATTGATTTGAAACATCTTTAATATGTTTAGGGGTATCATACTATAAAGGAAGATAACACTTGATGGAATATATTAAAAATTATGACCCCCTTTTAATTCAGAAGTTTGGTTAAATTTTTGCATTCAAGCTACTATCCAGCTTATATCTCAGAAATTGCTTGTGGAATTGACTAGAAAGTTAAGGAGTGAAAACTAAGGAGGATAACTTTTGGACTTTTATGGAATTTTATGCAAATTATGGCCCTTTTCTAACTTGGATTTTTGGTTAAAGTTTTGCATGCACAGTGTTATTGTGCTTATGTCTCAGTAACTAGACATAGAATTGATTTTAGACATCATAAAAATATTAAGGGTTATCAGGCTATCAAGGTATATAGATTTCATTTGATTTACCAACAAACAGTTTGAATAGTCGAGCGTGCTGTCCTCTGACAGCTCTTGTTGTATACATCATCAAAGGGATCTGGCACATAAATTTGGTCAATATATCACAATATATATTATATATGGTGATATATGACCCACCTTTCTTGCAAGACCCCTTTGTATATCAGCATTTAAATTTTGATGCAGAATTTACGGTTATTGTATCAATATAGAACAGAATAATTCATCTTTATTCAAATACATGTTTTTAGGTCTTTAGATATTAAGAATACTGGTACACAAATACATACAATATATTGGCACAAAGCATTGGTCCAACCCAAGAGAGCTTAATTATCTGTAAAATGCTGCTTAAATTTGTTTTTAGCTCACCTGGTCTGAAGGACCAAGTGAGCTATTGTCATCACTTAGGGTCTGTTGTTCGTCCATTATCCATCCGTTAACAATTTGCTTTAAAAGACAGTTCCTCTGAAACCCCTGTTTGGAAATTGATGAAACTTGGCATGAATCATCCTTGGATGAACCTCCCCAAAAGTTGCTGAAATAAACTTGCAGAAATCTGGTAACCATGGCAACCAACATTATTTTACTTTAAAAATTTCAAAAATCTTCTCCCTTGAAACTGATAGTTAGAATTTAATTTCCTTTGTCATATCTGGTTGCCTTATAGTGCTCTACTATAGCTGCTAAAATGAAGTTGATCCCTTAAAAAATGAGGCCCCAAGGGGGTTGGCTAATTTCCATATATACATGTACTCTATATAGAAAATTTCAGAATTTTTCTTCTATTAAGACAATGGTCAGAATTTGATTTCATTTTAGCACAAATGAATGTCTACCATGATTGCTTAAGTAAAGTTTATCCCTTGAAAAATGAAACCCCTAGGAGGTCAGCTAGTTTCCTTATTATTTTCAATATTTTGACAACTTCAAAATTCTTCTTCTGTGAAACCAATGGTGAGAACTAATTTCATTTAGCATAAATGATCACCTCATGTCTGTATACCGTAATTGCTAAATTAAAGCTGATCCTTTGAAAAATGAGGCCCCTAGGGGGTCAGCTAGTTTCCTTATATACTCTTTATAGAATTTCAAAATTCTTCTTCTTTGAAACCAAAGGTCAGAATTTAATTTCATTTGACACAATGGGTCCCCTCATGACTGTCTACTATAATTGCTGGAATAAAATTGATCCTTTGTAAAATGAGGCATGGGCGTTAAATTTAGGCATTTTATCCAGCTGTCAATATGACAATATGTTTACTCAAATAATATCGGTCTCACTGGATGTATTTATAGATCTAAAACATATACACGTCCCTCATTTGAATTGTAAATATTAAACCGGATTTTGCTTATCAGGATCCACAAACCTTAAACCGATATAGACAACAAACCGCCAACAAAGTTTATGTTCACTATTTGTGCATGTGGTTTTTGCATCTTGTTATGCCTCAGTAAGCCTTTTGAATATTACTTCTTATGCAATTGTTCCAGAACGTAATAATGAATGATCTTAAAAAATAAGTGTTTTCTTTAAAAAGAAGCCAGGGATATGTGATTTTGTAGAAAACTTGCGAAACCAGAAATTTTAACCTTAGGAAAAATACCGCCTCGTGCGATTGATTCGAGCAAGTCACATATGAATATAGATCTATCAATATAAATATTCTGTAACAGATATTGAGATATTATCTCTCAAATATACAATCAGTATAGCAGTAATAGCAGTATTCTACTACAGCTCATTGCCTCAAAATGATTGACTAACTTAAGAATTCTTTCGATCTGAAACTTGTATTTGGTTGCTGCTGGAAGAAACCATGCAGGTAAAATCAAGTGACTTGAATTTTTTAAAATAAGTTGATGTACTCTGGTGAGCGATCTAAAACTAATTATGGCCCTCTTGTTTTAATTTCTGTGTTCCGTACAATGAAACATGAGCATGAAGTTGTTGTTGTGTAGAGACTGTTGGGTTGGTAATGGTGATGTTTGAATTAAATATAGTCAATCATAAAACTGCCTTGCTTAGAGGTGTTCGGAGATGTTGGTTTGGTCAGGTTTACATGATTATTGTTATATCACCATTATGGTCATAGAAGACATATTCTCGAGAGTAATAAGAGAACAAAGTTTCATGCCTTTTTAGCTCACCTGAGCACGTGTGCTCAGGATGAGCTTTTAGGATCGATGAATGTCCGTCGTCCGTCCGTCCGTCCGTCGTCCGTCGTCCACAATTTGTTCGTTTGCACTCTAGCATCTTCATTTTATGAGCAATTATCTTCAAACTTTAAAACAATGTTTATAACCATAAAATCTCGGCCAAGTTCGATTATGGCTGATATCGGAACATTAGGTAAGGAGTTATGCCCCTTTTAAAATTAAAAAAAGCCAGATTTCACATTGTTTGCACTCTAGCATCTTCATTTCATGAGCAATTATCTTCAAACTTTATATCAATGTTTATAACCATAAAATCATGGAAGTTCGATTATGGCTGAATTTCCATTAGGTCAGGAGTTATGCCCCTTTTAATATTCAAAAAATGCCATATTTCAAGTTGTTTACACTCTAGCATCTTCATCTTTTGAGCAATCCTCTTCAAACTTTATGGCAATGCTTATGACCATAAGGTCTCGATTGAGTTCGATTATGGCTGAGATTCATCAATTAGGTCAGGAGTTATGCCCCTTTTAATATTCAAAAAATGCCATATTTCACTTTGTTTACACTCTAGCATCTTCATCTTTTGAGCAATCATCTTCAAACTTTATGGCAATGCTTATGACCATAATGTCTCGATTGAGTTTGATTATGACTGAGATCAGTTGAATAGGTCAGGAGTTAAGCCCCTTTTAATATAAAAAAATGCCAGATTTCACGTTGTTTACACTCTAGCATCTTCATTTTTTTAGCAATCATCTTCAAACTTTATGACATTGTTAATGACCATAATGTCTCGATTGAGTTCAATTGTGGCAGAGATGGGTCATTTAGGTCAGGAGTTATGCCCCTTTTAATACAAAAAATGCAAGATTTCACTTTGTTTATTCTCTACCAACTTCATTTTTTTAACAATCATTTTTAAACTTTAAGACAATGTTTATGCCCATAATCTCACAATCGGGTTCAATTATAACTGATATTGACTTGTAAATTTAGGAGTTATGCCCATTTCACCATAAAAAAAGCCAGATTTCACTTTTACACTCAAGCATCTTTATTTCTTAAGCAATCATCTTTCTCAGGTGAGCGACCAAGGGCCATCTTGGCCCTCTTGTTATCTGTAGCATAACTCAGAAAGTATCAAAGCTAATAACTTCAAACTTCACAGGTGGATAGATCTTATTAAGGAGAAGTGGCATAAAACCATAACCATTTTTTCCCTTTGTTAAACTTCATACTTAAGTTTTGTCAAGAGCATAACTCAAAAAGTATCACAGCTAAACATTTGAAACAGATGGATAGATCTCATTAAAGGAGAGGTGCCATGCACAAGAACTGTAACTCTATGCTTCATATTTTTGGAGTTATTGCCCTTTGATAAATTTCATTCTTAATTTATGTCCAGAGCATTACTCAAAAAGTATGAAAATTATTAACTTCACAGGTGGATAGATCTCATGGAGGTGATGCACAAGAACTGCAACTCTCCACATCATATTTTTTGAGTTACTGCCCTTTGTTAAATTTCTGTCTTATTCTTTGTCTGGAACATAACTCAAAGAATGAGAGCTATTTTAACTTGAAACTTCACAGGTTGATAGACCTCATGATCGAAAAGTGTCATGCACGAGAACTGTAACTCTGTACATCATATGTTTGGAGTTATTGCCCTTTGTTAAATTTCATACTTATTATGTCTCAAGAGCATTTCTCATGCACTATGAGACTTATGACCTTAAAACTTAAAAAAGGTGGATAAGTCATGTTGAAAAGAAGTGCAATGTACAAGAACCGTAACTCTGCACATAATATTTTTGGAGACACTGCTCTTTGTTCAATTTCATACTTATTTTTTTCTTTTTAAAGCATTACTCATGCACTATGAGACATATAACCTTAAAACTTCATAGGTGAATAGACCTCACGAAAGAGTAGTAGTGCACAAAAACCTTAATTCTGCAAATCATATTATTGGAGTTATTTCCCGTTGTTTAATTTCATATTCAATTAAGTTGTTTCCAGAGCTTAACTCATGCACAATGAGACATATAACCTTGAAGCATCATAGGTGGGTAGACATTATGGACAAGAATTGCAGTACACTAGAGCATAATCCATTTCCAATGTTTCTTGTTGGAGTTTTTCCCCTTTTATTCAATTTTGTGTCCTTAAGATAACTCACATTCTAATCATGCTATTGAAATTAAATTTCATTTATGGATAGAAATTAATGAGAGAAAGTGTCATGCACAAGGTTCATAACTCTGGCCTCAGTATTTTGGAGCTATTCCTCCTTTTTACAATTTCTTGACTGCAAGATAACTCTTGTTCTACTTATGCTATTGAAACAAAATTTCAGTTCTAGAAAGAAATTGATGAGAGAATGTCTAACACACAAGGTCTGTAACTCTGGGTGGAACTTTATCAGTATAGTCAGCCCTTTAACTTTATCTATATGCATATGTCACTGTGTGCCTTAGTGTAAATGTGTATGTAAGGGGAAAGTGGTGGGGGGAGACATAAGGTTTCTATGAAAACAATCTTCTTCTTAATTTATTGGACAATAAGTTATGTCTGTATCAACCCATTGTCTTGAGATTGTTTGCTGTACCTACATACCAGTTTTTGTTTTAATCTATTATTAATAAAACTGTATAAGATGCGCAACTTAAACATTCATAAGAATTGTCTATAGTCCCTTTCCAATGAATATATACCAACAATAAAATCCAAAAATATATACATGTACAAACTAAAAAGGTATTGATAAATTTATATTCTGGCCTTCATGACTTAAACAGCCACAGTTGTATGAAAATCTAAGGTGTTAGCTTTTCAAGTGCAATTTGCTACAGAAATGTGTAGAAATTGTATTTTTGTTTTTTAAGAAAGGACGATAATTGCGGTGTAATATCAGAACCTTTGGGAACAACATTGCCTTTGGTGATTGTAGATGTTCAGTATTGTCAGGGTACCGTATTTATTACCGGGTAATACAAATGTACACTGTGCTAATCTGTGCATTATAAAGTGCTCTGTATTCAGTTTTCACAGAGTTTGATATTGTCAAGAAAAATTCAATTATTATTATAAAGGGACTTAGGGCATTGATTTTGCTGTTCCGTTTTTATCAAATTTCCAATTTTCACCGAGTCCGATATTCTCAAAGTACACTGTATAACAGTTTTTTCTACTGACTATAAGTGGTGGACCAAAATAAACTGGACTACGGGCTGTAACTTTAACTCAACAAAATGTTGGAAATATTACTGATCAATCCTTAATACATGATAACATTTCATGGGTATAGAACAAATGACCATCAAGTTACATAATTATATAAACAGTAAAGCTGTAACAGCCTGTCTTGGGAGGGTTGATAAATAACTCAGTGTTGAATACTGTCTCATCACTCAGTTGGATATGGAATATATCTCATCTGAAAGTGATACAATTTTTATATTTTCACTTGCACTACACACTCATGAAAAAATTGATATTATATCACTTCTTGATGAGATATATATCCACTCAAAACAAACAAAATTCATACCCTCTGTATATCTCATGGTGAATAATAACATTATATTTCTTAGTTTATTATAACATTATTTTTCATGGTGAATAATAGCATTATATTTCATGGTATAACATTTTTTTTAAATTCATGGTGTATAATACATGTAATAAGATTATATTATATAGTGTATGAAAAAATTACATTTCATGGTTTATAATAACATTACATATCATGGTGTATAATAAGTTAAACCATATATATATATTTCTCTGGAGATGTTTGTTTGCTTTTTATGCCTCCAGATATGAAGTATATGGGGGCTATATTGAAGTCACTTCTGTCGGTTGGTCTGTTGATTGGTCCGTCTGTACACAAGATTTTTCTGCCCTGTTTCTCAGCTACCTTTGGTTGGATTTTGATCAAACTTTACAAGACTGATAAGTACCAAGCCTAGTTGCACATTAAATGAGTTATGGCCCTTTGTTATATTTCTCAAATATATTAATTTTGTCCGCCCAATTTCTCAGCTACCTTTGAGCTTACGTGCTCATAATGTAGGCATGTCATGCTTGCTTCAGTTTTCTTTGAGTTATGCCCCTCTTGCCATATTTCTTGAATATATTTTATCTCCTGTTTTTCTCAGCTACTACAGGTCAGATTTTGATTCAACTTCACAGTATTTATAAGTACGTACAAAAGTTGCACATATCATTGGCATGGTATGATCAGCTTAATTTTTAATTATTGAATATTTTTCGTCAGTGGTAATGTATAAGTGCATCAGAGCTCTACCTGGTTTGGTGTGTTTTTATTTTTATCTTTTAGTTTTATCAAGACTTTCTGGCATGATAACAATAACTGTAACAAAGCAATATCTGGGGAATTCATCATTTAGTGATTTTTTTTTTTTTTTAACTGAAAGCTTGAAGTATAAAATGTAAACATTATTATATTTTATTTCAATATTTTGTTTTACAGGACCACTTGCCTCCAAAACTAAAACAAAAAATGCTTTTGAAATGACAATTCTGTTTAACTGTTAGCTGGATATAGACCAGCATATAGACCTAATGGCTTTGTTTGTATGATTTCCACCACATATCCTTGTGTGCACTTGTATACTATTTCAATCTGTACTGTTTGGTCAATGTACAGGTCCCACCTTGGAGCACCACCATCAGGGTGTCCGTATGTATCTTTGTACTGCAGGGGATTGCCAGTAACTTTCTGTAATCACTCGCATGGCAGTGGCTTAACTGACAGAACTAACAGTAAAAACTTTCTAAGCCTCAGTTTATTTTTAAGAAAGGTGACCCATATCAAAAATGTAAATTCAGACTTAGTACAGTTTATCACCAAAGCTGCTGATTTTTATGTATAGGCCCCTTTTATACTCCCAGGACCTTTAAATTTCTAGGGAAAATAACATTCACATATTCAACAGATCAAAGCCCCCACCATCCCATTGTAACATGAGAATTTATGTGTCCATTTATAATCAAAAGGTATACATGAAAGTAATATACTCAACATTCTATTGGTCTCTTACTTTAATTACAAGATTAATTAGGATAGGTCCTTGAAAGAATCTGTTGTTAATGATTTTTAGCTCCCCTGACAACTTTGTGATCATAGTAAACTTGTGTGTTTGCCTAATGTCCATTGTCTGGTGTCTGTGATCCTGGATACTTTCTAGAATTAGCCAGACCCACACATTGGCTGCAGAGTTATGGCCCCTTTAAGAACCAAATAGGCCTATTTTGCCATGTCTGCAGGATATTAATGATTTTAATTTTTCGATTTCATCCAAACTTTGACAAAACACATCTTTCCCGACCCAGCCTGATCCCATCAAGGGTTATGAATGTGTCCATATTGAAGCTCATAGATAGATATCCGGACGACGACCTTTTACACTGATGATGACAGAACATAACCACAAACATTGTATACATTATACTGTCATATCTGTATACCCTGGTTAAAGGTGAATATATAACTAATCCCCTTTGTCAGATAATGCAAGTTCAAAAGGTCATTGGTTTATTCTTTGCAGCTCATACTCTTACCATATTTTATGAAGTAAAATTATAAGATGCTTCCAATAGGCTTTGCATTTTCAGTGAAAGGTTTTATTGCAGTAGGAAATCAGTTATCATACTCTGAACAACTGTTGTTTCTCAGATTTTAAAAAAAAAATCAGCAAAGCATTATAAACTCATTCATTTCATTACTTTTACTATTTTAATTCAAACATTTATAAAAAAAAAAAAGGTTGGCCAAATCTGATACCGTTACAATTAAAACTAACAAAAAAGAAAAGCTTAATTGGATCCTCCCACAGATGTCATTCTCCTCAGAAGAACATGCCCTGTACATTCAGGGTCATGGTCATTAATGTATGTCTTTAATGTATTTATCTTGTTTAATAACTAGAAGTTACTATGAGTAACAATATTACTGTGTTCAAATCTACATGTCCAGTCACCTTAGTAACTGAGAGGTAGTGGAATCACTGGCTGACCACGAAGGAACAAAATTGTTAAAAATGGTAAATTTTTCATCTGCTTCGTACTCATGATCAGCACATATGTGTTGTGTGACTGGATGTGATGTCATGCCTTTGTCTTTGGCATGAGCACTTTATCTGTACAATGTAGAATATGACTAACAAATTATTTATATGCTTACCAAATGAAAAATATTATACATTAATTTGTTGCTATAGCTTTATTAGCTCACCTGAGCATAGCTCAGGGTGAGCTTTTGGGATACTTGATTGTCCGTCGTCCGTCAACAATTTGATGTTTACACACTAGAGGCCACAATTTTGATCCAATCTTCCTCAAACTTGGTCAGAATTTTTGTCTTGATGATATCTTGAACCCTTTCGAAAATGGGTCAGGTCGGATCAAAAAGTAGGTCAGTAGGTCAAATCTTAGAAAAATCTTGTCGTCCGTCAACAATTTGATGTTTACACACTAGAGGCACAATTTTGATCCAATCTTCTCTCAAACTTGGTCAGAATGTTTGTCTTGATGATATCTTGAACCCTTTTGAAAATGGGTCAGGTTGGATCAAAAAGTATGGTCAGTAGGTCAAATCTTAGAAAAATCTGTTTACACACTAGAGGCCACAATTTTGATCCAATCTTCCTCAAACTTGGTCAGAATGTTTGTCTTGATGATATCTTGAACCCTTCAAAATGGGTCAGGTTGGATCAAAAGTAGGTCAGTAGGTCAAATCTTAGAAAAATCTTGTTTACACACTAGAGGCCACAATTTTGATCCATTTCCTCAAACTTGGTCAGAATGTTTGTTTGATGTTATCTTGAACCCTTTTGAAAATGGGTCAGGTTGGATCAAAAAGTAGGTCAGTAGGTCAAATCTTAGAAAAATCTTGTTTACACACTAGAGGCTACAATTTTAATCCAATCTTCCTCAAACTTGGTCAGAATGTTTGTCTTGATGATATCTTGAACCCTTTCGAAAATGGGCAGGGCCGGACCGAAAAGAGGTCAGTAGGTCAAATCTTAGAAAAATCTTGTTTACACACTAGAGGCTACAATTTTAATCCAATCTTCCTCAAACTTGGTCAGAATGTTTGTCTTGATGATATCTTGAACCCTTTCGAAAATGGGCAGGGCCGGACCGAAAAGTAGGTCAATAGGTCAAATCTTAGAAAAATCTTGTTTATACTCTGAGGGCATCATTTTTGGTCCAATCATCCTCAAACTTTGGCAGAATGTTTGTCATGATGATATCTTTTGTGGATGGGGTCAGAAAATTTCTGAACATTGTTTCACCTCATCATCTTAATTCTAAAGCAATCTGTTTTGTACAGGCAATGAATGATACTTTTCTCAGGTGAGCGATCTAGGGCCATCTTGGCCCTCTTGTGGTCATAGTCACAAGGTCATCAAATATATTTTTTTTCAATCAAAGATTAAACTGGCTGTATAGAAGTATATTAGTGAAAGGTATTCACACACATGTTCATCGTGATATGACGAGGGTATGCTTGTGATTATGTTCTGTCGACATTAACACTGTGAGAAAACTACCATTCACATATATAAACATGAATTTAAAGTCAATACTTTATTGACAAAACTTAACAGGTGTGAAATAAATTCCCTTTTTATGTTTTTTTTTTTTTTTCAAACTGAAAATGAATTGTGGATATTTAAGCTGGCAAAGTATAAATGTATGATTAAATACACTGAATATACATGTTCAGAGAGGATCTATTGACCACTGTCAGATCTCTCTGTTCCTGTGAAGCATATGTTACACCTCTGACTGTCAACATCAACATGTGGGCGAGGTGCACACACAATGTGTTCCAATAAGTTTTATAGTCTGGATTATAGCTGGGGTACCTTCCCCTTTCACAACTTGAAAATGACTACAAAACACATTAAGCAACTCACCTCTGGACTGTCCTCACAATATAACAGAAACTGAACTTGAAACTCATTTTGTATTGCCCACCTGAAAAAAAAAGAAAAACCTTTTGGTCAAAATAACTGCAGATTATTGCTTATCTATAATTATAATAGTAAATTTGTAAACAGCTGGTTATATTTTAATGAATTTATTGCACAAACTCTTACCATCTTTTTAACCAGTTCTAAACAATGGTTAATTAACACCATGGTGAATAAAATTGGAGGGTTTTTTTCCTTGTGCCTTTATTTGGATCCCCCTGGAAAAATTTGGTAATACAACCAGAAAGTAAGTTGCAGCAGTAAGGATGAACAGAGTTGTAAAAATGATGTTTTGAGGTTTCAAATGTAAAGTAATGTATAGAGATGTCCAAAAGTCTTCATAAATCACAGGTCAAATGATTTACTATATGAAAGTTATGTTGTTTACTGCCCTTTCTCATCTACCTCAAATTTGTATGGGCCTTGAATTGTCCATAAGACAAACAATTAAAAATAAGAAGCCTCTGATTTAATACTGGATAACAGAGAACACAAGATATTCACCTTGACATATGCACAATATCTCCATCCATCCATCCATCCATCCATCCATCCATCCGTCCGTCCATTTAATACTGGATAACAAAACAAATTTTTGCCCCCCAAAAACTGGAATAGACATTCAGTTGATGGTTTCATCAGACCTATTAATGTTCAAACAGGAACTTTAAGTTAGAAAGTTTTTACTGTGTTCTGTTTGCTTTCTCTCTCTATTGTAGATGTATACATTCATTATCAGCTTGTTTTTGTCTAGTCTGCATTCTATCACTCAATATACATGTATATTTATTATCTTTTTGAATGGTCTATATTGATTTAGTTGGGTTTTTTTTCTATACAACTGAACCTGAATGTAACAAAGACAAGTTAAAGTTACCTTAGAAAGGAATATAAAGATGATAAAATATGATAACACAAAAAAGACAACAATGGCTGTACATACTCCCATCCCCACCCACACCAAACACATGTACTTATGGTAGGACTTTTTAGGAACTACTTTGTTGTGTTGCATTTTGTCAGGTGCAGACGGAAAAAAAAAATATATTCCTTCTCTTGTTTGGTTCACATTCTCATCCTCATTATATAACTATACAGGTGAGGCTCATCATGTTGACATCTTTCATGTCAAGATAAAAGTTAACATATGAACTAACATGTATATGTCAACATACAATCATATAGAAATAAAATCACACATTAAGCCAAAATGAATGTGTTTTTATCATACCAACAAATAACTCCACCATACACAGACATTTGGCTAGTGTTTGTGTGAAAATAGGTCATGCTACAGATTCAAAGTGATTTATTAAAATAAGGTTCTTAATTTATGATATGTAATTCTGTTTCTAACCCAGTCTTTTTCCCTGTGTGATATATTGCCCATCCAAATATCCACTCTCTTGCACATCGGCTTACATTACATTCACCTCTGTGGTGGGCTCAGAAAGTAGTTCGAAATAGATGATGTCATCCAGACCGTTGTTCAATTATTTAATTTTGAAGGAGACTAGATAGGCCCCTTAAACTGTGAAATATATATAAATAGCACCACTGATCCTGATCAAAATGGTCATTAAAATTACAAATTACGAAAATAAAAAGCTGGCTTTAAATTACAATATCTGGCTAAATCTGTAAATATTTACATTTGCGGAGAATAGGCAGAAAATAGTTCTGATATTAAAAACTGAAATTACTATTACTACACGTTTTATGATTATTCAATACTTTTGATCCATAAAATACAGTTAAATCAGTGTTAAATGAGTGTTTTCTGTTTTGACAAGATTCTTGTCATTGAGTCCATTGCAGAGATGTTATGTGAAGAACGAACGACAACTCTGCTTGGAGATTGCCAAATATCCTCCAGTTCATCTAAAGGGTCTGGGACCTTATTTGGGTTGCTCCCAAGGTGAAGGGTTAAGAAAAGAGGAAAGTTAGATAATGTGTCATTGATGGTTCATGTTTTTGAGAATGGCAGTAAATGGAAATATCCTGCATATAAGTACAATATGCACTCAGTCCATGAAGAAATACTGTCATTAGTTTCATCCCTAACATTTCAGTTGGCAACCTATTTATGTCGTAAGTAACACAAATTAGGCAAGCTGAGGACTTAATATCAACACTTGAACCTCTAAAAGAATATGTTGAGCCACTCACCCCTACGCGTGACCTTGACCATGTAGGTAGGGACCCAACTCTTGAACGCAACACATCAATCTTACTGCCAAATTATTTGAGAATCAACTGATTAAGAGATCAGTTACAGCCTGGACAAGCAAATCCATCACCATGAACTTTCACCTCTAAGACTTAGAGGAGACCTTGACTTTAGAGCTAGAGGTCCAACTCTTGTGCATGACATTTTGTTATATTTAGGCAAGCTTTACTGCTGAATAATTCCCTAAATGGCTGAAATCATCAGATAGATGTAAAACCCAAACAAATAAAATACAATGGTGGGGTTTGAATGATCTTCAGTGATAGTACAAAGAAGTTTTTCAAAGATTATATAAAATTGATTAACATATAAGAATTTAGAGACATCTCCCAAATACAAGGCATCTGGATACTGGCCTACTTTGCTTCACTATATTAAATTGGTTGCCAAATTAAAAAAAATATATATTCAAATTGCTGCATGGGATGTAGTTCCAAGTTTTATGGCTTTTATATTGAAGAATGGAATGAGTATGAAAATTATATTCATAATGGATTATTTATTATAATGCCTCTCTACCTTCAAAGACTGTTTATCCTGTTTGAAAACATTTGTATTTTCCTGTCTGAACCCTTTTCTCTACAATAAAATTATACTAAATTTAACTAGAATGATGCACCAGATTTGTCAAGTGACAAAATAGTGTAGCCAGACTGCAACTCAAACCTGGACCCCTTGCTTATAGGTGAATACTCCAGAGATTAAGTCACTGGTTTGCATAAATAAATCTTTCTCTCCTTCTAGTTTAGAATTTCTTGCATCAAACAAGTAGCTATGTTTTTGGTGAACCCAAGGTCGGTATATACATTAGAACTGTACTGTAATAGATCCTAGTGGTGAGCTGATTAATCATAAAGTCAACGAATCAGTGACGAGCTACTGGTTGACGTGACGATGACGACGAAAATAATTTGTTGACGAATTATTGACCAAAAAAGGGGGTGTTGTTAATATTTCAACGCGCTTCTGATTGGGTAATTTCATTAATTTGATAAATTGATACTTGCAAAGTTGCACTTTGCACATCGTTGGCCTCTGGTTGTAACCTCTTATACTTTATCTCGGTTCAATGTTTATACATGTATTTGAATATTTGAGAAATTAACATCTATACCTAATACATATCTATATAATCTATATAGTACAGAATACTTTATTTTCATGTTGTACAGTAAGAGAGTTTTAATAGGCATTTACTCCAAACATGGTATATTTGGTATTTAATCATGATTAGTCAATTAATCAGTGACTTTTGTATCTGATTAATCGACGAATATTTTTTCGACTGATTCCAATCACTAATAGATCCATGTTAGGCACCAAATTGAACCAGTTAAGAACACTGTATAACCTGTCAGCGACTCCATCCCACTGAGTGAAAATACCCAAGGTTTACACAGATTGTTCTAAAAATTGTGAAAGTAAACTTGCTGGATGATAGTCTCGCTAGTCTTGATACTGTAGGGCAGAGCAAAACTTAAAACATTGAGGCACCATAGTTTAAGTCAAATCTACAGAAAGTGATAAAGATATTACTATTGCCCAGACACTGTGTGTGGTTGCCAACTGTATAGAGAGCATTGTTTTGATCAGGAAAGGCTCCTGTCACATTATGAAGAGGACTTTTACGGCCAATGGTTTATAGTCGCTCAGATAATAACATAATAAACAAAGTTCTTATTTTTATTGTCATGGTCTTTTTAAAAACTTCACTGGACATAGAAAACCATGTACTTTGAGTCATGAAAGCACATGGTTCCATGTCAAAACTTTTAAGTCACTCTGACCTGTTAACTGTAACAGCTCTTCTAGGATCTAGATCACAGTTTTAGATGTCTTTGAATTATTGATATAGGCTATACAAAGGTATCTGGTATGCTGCTTTGACCAAAAAACTGCCACATTAATTTTTTATACCCCCGAAACGAAGTTTGGGGGGGTATATAGGAGTCACCCGGTGGTCGGTCGGTCGGTCCGTTGCATTATTGGAATTCAATACAACTTGTGCAATGATCAAGCACATGGAGAGGAAGTGCAGTGCACAAGAACCATAACTCCATCTTGACTTATTACATAGTTATTGCCCTTTGTTACTTTTCCTTGTCCGGAGCATAACTTGAAAAGTACAAGTTGGATTTCAAAACAATTTCATACAATGGTCAACCACAATATGAGGAAGTGCAGTGCACAAGAATCTATAGGAATTACAGAGTTATTGCCCTTGTTATTTTCCTTGTCCAGAGTATAATTAAAGTTGGATTTCAAAACAATTTCATACAATGGTCAACCACAATATGAGGAAGTGCAGTGCACAAGAACCATAAGGAATTACAGAGTTATTGCCCTTAGTTACTTTTCCTTGTCCAGAGTATAACTTGTAAACTACTGGTTGGATTTCAAAACAATTTCATACAATGGTCAACCACAATATGAGGAAGTGCAGTGCACAAGAACCATAACTCTATTAGTAATTAAGAGTTATTTCCCTTTGTTACTTTTCCTTGTCCGGAGCTTAACTTTAAAACTACTGGTTGGAATTCAAAACAATTTCATACAATTGTCAACCACAATAAGAGGAAGTGCAGTGCACAAGAACCATAACTCTATTTATTGTAATTATAGAGTTATTGCCCTTTGTTACTTTTCCTTGTCCGGAGCTTAACTTTAAAACTACTGGTTGGAATTCAAAACAATTTCATACAATGGTCAAGCACAACCTGTGTAACCTGGCCGAAAATCTGGAAAAAAACTAATGTAAAAATGTCTTTTTCATACTCTTCTTCTTAATCCTAATAACTTCATCATTTCTAAAGCAGTATTGCGGGGGTATTAATCACATTTAGTGATAGTTCTAGTTTTTTTTTAAATTTCAACAACCTTACCAGTATATATAATACAAGTTTTTTCGGTTAAAACAACGTACCGGGTACCTTTGATACCATATGGTGGAATGTTGACATGTTGAATGTTATACACATTTGGATTGGCTAGGTTGGCTTGTTCTTGCAAGTGGACTTGTATCCAAAAGGAAAATCTGTACCAAGGGAACCTGCTTCATGGGCAATACCAAGTTAACACTGGTGCCCGAGGTATACAGATATTCCTGTCTATATTGCAAACACATGATTGTACACGTTTGTGCATATCTGCATATTTTTCAGGGTGTTACAGGTTTAAATTTGACTGAATTATTGCAACCCTGCTTCACAAAGTGAAGTGGGCAGTAAAGGAATCATCTGTCTCCTCTTTTTGCGCTGTGCCACTTTGTTCTCATCCCACATTACAAAAAGTTCAAATGGTTGAATCAAGGTGATGTGGCCAGGTATTAATCACCTTTATTTATAGCTGTACATGATATTTTTGTATGATTTACCATAAATACCTTTGATTAGTTCAGATTGCCTTCATGTCATAGTGCTGTCCAATATAGTGGGATACTATATACCATAAGCTTATCCAGCATGGGTTCAATTAGACATTTGGGTATATGGGTGCATCTGTCAGGGTCCATTGACTTCTGTCTGATCTGTCTATAGTTGTCTCATAGTACATGTATGTCTCCTAACAATTACATAACAAAAGTGCTGACACTTACTTCACATGTAATTGACAGAGTAATCAGCAGTCGTTTGACGTGTTACTTATACAGATATGCATTAGCTACTGTGATACTTATAATTGTCATGTAAAGATTTTTTTTTTCAGATATATAATTATTAGTCCCCTACAGGTGTTTACATCGGAGGGGACTATAGGTTTACCCTACATCTGTCTGTCCGTCTGTCCATCTGTCTGGAAATCTGGATCCTGCGATAACTTAAAACCATTCAAGAAAATTGGTACATGTATATGAATAGATGGCGATATGGAAATTCAGCATGTCACTTTTTTTTTTCTCGAACCAAAATTCTGGTTGTTATGGTAATGGAAAAATTATGCACCTCACCGGTAGGGGACTCATGTGTTGAGTTTGATTTAGAATATTTTCATCTTGAATATAATGTATACACTTGCAGGTATTAACATGAGGGTACACTGGCCCTGAGTGGTTTATAGATTGAATCTGGTCACTGGTCATGAGCTTGGACTTTGTGAAATGGTTCTGGTTTATGTCCTTTGTTTGGTATTCAGCATATAAGTGTAGTGTCCAGTGTTTGGGTGTGGTATCAGTATGATATTGAAGTGAGGCAGCACTCTATACACATCTTCAAAGTAAACAAACATGAGATTGTATTGATGGTTTGTAGGCCTGTTGTCAGTGAAATTTCTTTCTTTCATTAAGTGATGAGCTATGCTGTGATGAGCTGTATCATGTTTACTGTTGATGACTAAATGATGTTTGTATGTCACCCACAGTTCAGGGACATGCGGGGCAGCTGGTGTTCGGGACCCTCAAGGGGAAGCAAGTTGTCCTTATGCAGGGGAGAGCACACTTGTATGAGGGTTATGATGTACACAAGGTAGGTTACATGGATATTGATTATCTCCCTTGAACACCTCAGATATAGTCAGCTTTCATGTGGTTATTAGTTTAAATGGTTTACACAAAACAACATAACATACATGGGATATTGTTAATGAGCATTTCATCTAGCATTAATGGAAAAATAAGCCCTTACTTTATGATTATAGTCAAGATGCCTTAACATGGGTCCTAAATTTTCACTGCATAAACTGGAAGGATACATTGTTCTTGCTTCAGTATCTTATGCTTTCACATTCAGTTGCGTACTTGATACTTTTTAGTTTGTACCGTAAATTTCGTCATATTTGGAATAGTTTCATACTAAGTAGTCCTAGGAAATACCTTGATTATTTTGGAATTTGTACATATGGAAAATTTATTAGTATTCTCTCCAGTTCTTATTTTGTTTGCTATGTTCTGACTGACTAAACAGAATCGGTTCTGACTTTTTTTTCTTAGCCCAGAATGACGATTTTTTTTTTCTCAGATTTTGCTCTTTTGGTTAATTTATTTATTTCATTCTGTTTTCATGCCATTTTCATTTGGATATTCCCTGCAAGTTTCATTCAAACATGCAAAACTTTGATGAGCCAAATAAACTTAGTAGTATATTCATCTTTTCATCTTGAAGGCAATTCAGCTTTGCCATTGAATTAAAAAAAAAAAATCCTTATTCACCTAAATATTTTTGGGTCAGAGCACAGCAAACAAATGTATTTTTGATGATGGCCCTACTGGTATATAATGTATTGTATGTATCAGGGTACCTTTATCTGTTGACCAGATTATTCTGCCAGTGCGAGTGATGAAGCTGATGGGGGTGAAAATACTGTTTGTCACCAACGCGGCTGGTGGCATCAACCAGGACTTCAACGTTGGGTGACATCATGATCATCAAGGACCATTTCAATATGCCTGGGTTTGCAGCAGTTAACCCACTGGTGGGACCAAATGATGACAGGTAGGGGAATCTTACAACACTCACATTATTGTTAAAAAAGTCATTTAAAATTGAAAAAGATGGGTTTTAATTGTAGGAGAGTAGAATTTAATTAGGGAACCAGTCTGTTAATTAGTTGGTCAGTAGTTGTTCATGCTGAGGACTTGCCATGTGTGGTACTGCATGATTGGTCCTAGAGACCTCATGGTTAGAGGGTCTGCCCTGTGACTCGCAGGTTGTAGGTTAGATGCCAGGCATTTACCTATGAAATGGTATTGGTTTATCTACCTTGCTTTCAGCATTGTAATAGTTTCAGGACTGGTCAGCCCTGTGTCAGTTTAATGTGACCTGCCATATGCTACATATTTTTACAGTGTGATATTGGAGAGAGGCATTACTTTGACTTTGGTCCCCAAGAAGGACCGAAATACTATTGGTTGGATGTTAAATCTTAGTACAGGTTAACAAAAACATGGTTGCGGAACTGGCTTGTTCCAGTGGAAGGTGTAAACATCTGACAGCTGGTGAATTTTGTGTGGTGGCAAAACAAAAATAAATATTTAAAATGTCTTATTATGATGTAATGTTAATGTCCAGAGGAGTAAACTTACACATGTCTTAAATTGAATACGTAATCTTTGTATTTTCAATTCTGTGTTCACTTGATACATGTTTCCATGGTTACAGATTTGGTCCACGGTTCCCACCTGCCTCCCAGTCCTACAGCCAAAGACTGCGACAGACGGTTAAGGATGTGGGCAAACGTTTAGGCATGTCTGACTTCATACAGGAAGGAGTCTACTGCTTCCTGGGAGGTCCTTCATTTGAAACTGTCACAGAATGCCGATTTCTTAAGGTTGCTGGTGTGGATGCCACAGGTATGTTTAAAGGATTTTACTCCGTGCTTGTTAGACATAATCTTTAAGACAGCAGAAACATGTTGGTTTGTTCTTTAATGGAAAGGACAGTTGGGGGATTAAAAGTCAGTTTAATTTCACTGTGTGATTTCAACCGTGATTCACAACAAGTTTCCATTGCTTCCTGTATGACTAATAATTTAATGTAATTTCATATTGTGGAGTCAAGAAAGGGATGACAGCTCCATTTTGTGGTAATCAGCATGTTGGTACAGTCACATTAAAACACCTTGATGTTTGTCTTCTGAAACATTCATGTCAGCCTGCTACACAGTCTCTGGTTAATCAGACTACCTGAACTGCTGGTCAATTAACATGCCACATTAACAGACATCCCCACCCCTGATGATTGTCATGTTAATGGGTGGGATTTTTTTTCCATCTAACCAACAAGATACACTTATTATTTAGAATGTTTTACACCTTCCCAGGCGCAAAGCACTGGTTTAACCAAGGAACTATCAAAGAAAGATTGCTAATTTATACAAATTATAATACAAATATTTTCACCAGTCCCAGTGGCCAAGTGGTTAGAGTATCTCTTGGAATCAAAGAGGTTGTGGGTTCGACCCCCGACTGTGACATACTAAAGTCACAAAAAATAGTACTGGTATAGCTCCCTTCCTTGGTGCTCAGTATAAAAGGGTAGTTCCAGGACTGGTTGGCCTGATGTCAGGATAATGTGACTGGGTGTGGTATCATGCCACATGTCCATGGTGTGATACTGCAGTGTGGCAACACTATATCTGTCTATAGTAGACATTGTCTGAAAATGACTGAAATACTCAGTGAATGTCTGTGGGATGCTTAACCCATTGAATAAACAAACAAATATATCATAATTTATGTTAACGAAATGTTAGAATAAAACTTGATGACAGATGGCCATGTTTCCTCCTGTGGTGATTGTTACAGGTATGAGTACTGTCCCTGAGGTACTGGTGGCCTCCCACAGTGGGATTGAGGTCTGTGGAATCTCTCTCATCACCAACAAGTGTGTCATGGAGTACGACTCCCAGAAAGTGGCCAACCACCAGGAGGTCCTCGAGACAGGAAAGAAACGCTCCAAAGATATGCAGGAACTGATCGGAGAGGTGGTCGCGCAGCTTGATGCCTGAACTTTCATCTTGGGCATTCTGTATTGTAGGCTTGCCGGGCCGAGATGCAGATCATGTTAAAAGTATTGTTATATTGTGGTTTGTAATGCTATATTGTGTAAATCTGATGACGTTGAGGGTTTTGAATCATTCTGGATATGTAGTGTACAGTGTTGAGAGATGTTGTGTATTTGGTGCCATTCCAGGGCCGATCTCAGGTCCAAATACTGCACCAGTCTCCTCTGTTAGGTTCGCATATTCACATTGTTATATTTTAATATGCAGTATTCCTCATTCCTCTTGATGTCATATTTTTAGCTTGTCTGTTTTTCAAAGAAAAAAAAATGTGGGATTGTCATCGCTCTGGTGTTTGTCGTTGACATCCTTGTGAAAAATTTTAATCTTGGCCATAACATCTAAACTACTGAAGCTTCTGTCATCAAACTTCACATACTTGTTCACTACCACAAGGGCTACGTTCCCATCTAGGGCCATAACTCTTAAATCTATTTTCACCTTATTTATCACCCCCTTTTAAAAGAGAAAAAGGAGCAGACAAACATTGGTATCTGCATGTGGTGCTCTTGTTAGAAAATTTGAAACATGTGGTCTTTATGTCTGAATGTGTTCTTGTGGTTTGTTGGTATATTTCAGAATCCTGTGAAAACCTGATTTTATAGATGTGTGTGTGTGTGTGTGTGTGTGTGTGCATTTCTTTTAATACATGTCTTATTGATATATACATAGTTTTAAAATAATAGTTTTATAAAAATATATACACATGTAAATGTGTGTTTTAATTTCAATAACAGTTCCAAGGGCTTAAGTTGATAGAATCCTGTTCCTGAGATTTATTTAAAGCAACTTCATGTGCTACAAACTCAGCTCTGCTAAGATTGTCTCCTTATATACTCATTTAGCTCAGGCATGCTGGAACATTGTCAACTCAGGCATGCTGGAACATTGTCAACTCAGGCATGCTGGAACATTGTCAACTCAGGTCATGTTTGGAAGTTTACATAGTTCGCATCTTGATCCAGGTTTTACAGGCTTTTAATTTCATCAGTTGGTCAAAGCCAGATCTTTGATTCTCACACATATACCAACATATACAGACACACATACAGACTAAGTCATGAACACATAAGATGAATCTCATGTTTTTAGCTAAGCAGTTATTTTTCACCTTTGTTTGAATTTTTCCGGGTTCACCTCATGGTTCCAGAGAACATCAATATCGCGTCAGACTGAAGAGTTCTAGTCCTCCCTTAGTGAGTGTTATGGGTATTCATTGTTGTTTATCAGGAATTCTGGTTTTGTTTGTCAACAAACAGATGGGACCATTATGTAAAACAGGTCTTTTTTTCCCCCCAACAGGTCCTTAAGGTTTATTTTTGTTAGTATTTGAGGTGTCATGTGACCTACATATCAGACTTCAGTAAAATGCCATTTTTGATCAGTATGCTCCATTATTTGTATGAAGTTCTGGATAACTTGTAATTATATTACTGGTAATGCTTTGTTTCAATGGAAATTTACATTTCATAGAGGAAATGCAGGTTGCAAAACTAATTTGAATATTACTTCAGGCATATAGATGATGCGATCAATTCCAAGTGTTGTGTTAGAATAGGAGCATCTCCAACCATTGACCCCAGATCTTTGATATGTTGTTCTTGTTGGTGTATTATAGAAACAGTACAGTCCAGTGGAATGTGGAAGTCCAGTTTAGACCCCCAAATCAGTATTTGGGAGATGGTATGGAAAAGCATGTGCATTTATGTTTATTGTATGAATGGTATTACATATTCACTTGTTGATACCCTCTACGAGTTTTTATTCCTTTTTCTTTTTTTTAGTTTTTTGTAATTATTTTTAATTTTTTTTTTGTTTAAGTGTGATTTTTTTTCAAATCATTGTTTTTATGAATATGTACAGTACAAGAACTATATTTTAATGCAATTTAGCAAGGGCAAGAGGAAATATGTCCAAAAGAAAAATCAATTTTATTTCATTTCATATGTAACTATAAAGATAGAAATATTCTGAGACCTCTAGCATTCTAACCTTCAGAAAAAAATCTGTAAAGCATAATGCCATAGAAAACCAAAATTTGTTTTTTTAGGGTTTTCCTATGACACAATAAACTGTCCAGTTTTACCACCCACATAGTTCAAAATGTGTCTCTTATCAATATTATGGGTTACTAGATCTTCTATATAATTTTTATGATGTTGAAAATGTATGAGAAATACGTTTAATCATTATTTTCATTATTTGAAACTATTTTTTTGGTGTTGGATTACAAAAAGTAATTCTTGCACAGTCCATCCATTCATGTTTTTTGTTCAATGTTGTTATAACTGCAATTTGGTGTTATTAAGTCGCTAGTTTTTATAAATTTTAATATGAAATAACAATTCATGTCAGATCCTATATATATTGGATGCATGTCATGTCATTGATCATCCTTTATGTGTTTTTTTTTGTTTTGTTTTTTTTGTTTTTCTTAACAAGAAGTTTTCTTCATGAAAAGAATGATCTGTGGTTGTATGTGAATAGGAAAGACTGCCTGCAGTCAGGTGTTACAGGGCAATCTTGTTATTATCAAAACTGAATTAGCTGTGGTTTTATTTGGATAAGTTAGCTGTAGATGCTTTGTTAAGAACCTGTTGTCTTAAGGGATTTGATCACAGAACTTTGCAGTGGGGTGGGATGACAATCTCTCTTTACAGTATATATCATTTGGAAGCAGTTCAGTACATGACCAGAATATTTCAAGGTAAAACTTTTTTTTTTGCACGATTATGATCTGATCATACATAATGTGTTTACTATGGTGGCAAGATAACTCATTAAATTACTCAGGCAAGGCTGCAGGTACTTGGCAACCTTACACAATCTCCACTATCAGGGACCTGTTTCTACAGCTACCATTCAGGAGTCTGAAAGAGACAACTACTAAGGGTCTCAATGACTATCTTGGAAGGGATGTTCCTCCCAGAAAATGTTCTTGTGTACAGTCTGGATCTGAATGTTCAAGTTTTGACAGAAGTCCCAAATATGAAGTATAAAAGGGTTTGTGTGTATTTTCTGCTGATCTGAGTTTGGGACAAGAATCTTACAAAACTTATCCTATGTACAAAGTACGGGTCCAACCCAGGAACTTTAAGGATTTGGTATTAATGTCCTAAGTTGTATGAACATAAAAGCATTACATGTATGTGTAAACATTGAACATCCTTGATCCAGGACCTGTACAAATGACACAACATTATGAACAGATGTTTCAGATTTGTGGTATGGTTACTCAGGGCTGGTTAGAAGCAGGTCCCCTGTGTTTTCACTCAGTATTTACTCTTGTTACTTTGTTTTATTGACTCTCATTTATTATATAGCTAATATGTTTAAAGCCAATTTTATTGTAAAGCTTAGCTCCTGTAGATTTTTTTTTGTTATTAGTAGAATTTAATGAAAACTCTCATATGCTTATTATAAGTAATTGAATAGTGTTTATCCCAACAACATTGTACAATTCTTCTGTTGTTTTTTATGCCCCCAAGGGTGACCATATAGTAATCGCATTGTCTGTCCGTCCATACGTTCGTTCGGATTTCGTTTCCACATCATAACTTTGTCATTCCATGATGGATTTTAAAATTATTCAACACAAATGTTCACCATCATGAGAGGATGTGTCATGCGAAAAGTTTAGGGCTGTAGCTCCAATGTCAAGGTCACACTTGAGTTAAAAGGTCAAAAATGGGGTTTATGTTTTGTTTCCATTTCATAACTTTGTCATTCCATGATGGATTTTAAAATTATTCAACACAAATGTTCACCATCATGAGAGGATGTGTCATGCGATAGTTTGGGTGTCTATTGAAAAATATACATACTTATATCATTTCTTCTCAATATCTCAGAATAACATGTATGGATCTTTTATACATCTTTGCAAAATTGGTTACTATAACAATATGTTTTATCACACGTTTTATCACGCGCAAGATTGCATCAAAGGTTTAGATCACGCAGAAAGGTGATGTGTCGCACACAAGACTGCAGTTCAAAGGTCAACATCTTTCATAAAGGTAATATTGATGTTGAAAATGTACATTGGCTATGGCAGTCTTCAAGATAGATATTTTATTTCACAATTTGTTTTTTTTATTTCCTAACGATTATAAATATTTCCAAATACAAATAACTTGGTGTTAATTGTGTAAGTACATGTAATTACATTGTATAATTGATAGCATAATTTGACTTACCATATTCATATTTTTGATAGCCTGTTTTCTAATAAGGGCCCTTCCCCCCAAAATAGGTCTTTTTTGTTTTCTAATTTTTTCTTCATTGAAAAGTCTAATTGTCAGGGAAATTTTTTTCAAAACCAGGAACATGTATTTCGGGGGCATTTGTCACATTCTGTGACATATCTTGTTTTTTGCTGTTTTCATCCAGGATTTGTCACCAAATATATCCTAAAGAAGCAAATGACATGTCTTCATCAGTGGCCTGAAAATTGAATTTTTTGTTGAGAAACTTCCAAAGTTTAATCTCTTGTTTTTATATCAGGTAATACTGTTGTACTTCAATAAAATGTTATTTGCTGTGTAAATTGCAGGTACAGTTTAACGAATAGCACAAAGACTTGAAACTACCTTGTACAACTTGAAACTATCTTGTAGCCTGTACATTGTTATCATGCCTCTACTGTATTAATGTTCCCAGTGCAGAAAATTGTTTGGACAAATCAATTTTACCAGATCCTTCAAACTTCTGTAAGTAAGATAATTTGCTGCCTTTATTTAATATTCAGAACTACAATGTCCTGCTTTTTCTATCATTTTCAGTTAAAATATTGACAGAACGTTCAGGTTCAGGTTTATTTGTTCAGATGTTACATTTCATGCACAAGAACTTTCAATCTCAGCCATTTAATCTCTGAATTATTTAATGGCAGATTTATCTAGGGAGTGATGTGTGTGATCCGTTATGTTCTGGTATGGATTGTGAGTCCTTTGTTACAATGTGACAATAAAGGATACAAATGTAAACCAGTTTCATATCACTTGTGTTCTTTGTTGCATGATCCAAATGCATACAATTAAATGCATTCAATTGAAGCTGAAATATTCAATAGAAGTTTTAACTGAAGTTTTAAAATTCATCAACTGGAATAATAGATCAAAGGTGAGATGGTACATGTAATTTAAATTAGAAACAATTACATGTACCAGGTACATTTTTGAAAATATGAGCTGCTTTGCCAGTGTTGCTTGATCTGTGGGTTGACTAAATCTTGTCTGAATGTAAAACTTAATATCTGAAAGATTCTTAAATCTTAAACTTCTTTTATAACTAGAAGAACAACACTATTGAACTATTGAAGACACACATCTGTCTACACAAGGTCTGACCAAGGTTAGTTGAGAATGAAAAAGGCACATAGTTGAGAAAAAGTGAACAGTAAATGCTAAGTCAATAACTAGATGCAATAATTAGGCATAATATGCAAAAAATAACTTTGTTATATGTACAGTCCCAGGTGCTAGATGTTAGGTTGTCCTTGCATAGACATCATTGAAGTCATAGACTAAGTTTCTATTTATGTGTTGTGATACAAATAAATTTTTGTGAACAAAATCTATAATTATGGAATTTATATGGAAATGATGAATTCTGGGGTTCTTAAATCAGCATTCACGGGCAAACACAAAACACATGCAGTGTGCATAAAAATGGTGTAAGCCTATCTTATTCATTCTAGAAACAGCAGTAAATATTTTTTGGATCATGAACAAGTATAGGTACAGAGTTTGGCATATATTAATTAGAAAACACAACCAGTGCAAAAACCTTTTAATAAATTCTCAATAAAATTGCATAAAAATAGCATAAAATATAACTCTAACTAGAATCACAATTGATGAGGCAGAAATTCAAATGTAGTGAATGAACTAAAATTTGGAGATTTTTTACCACGACGTCAATACAGGTGGGCTCAGTCATCCATAAGTTGCACTAATCATGAAAGCCAGCCCAGAATGCTCAAAGCCTCGTCCAGCTTGCAGTCTGATCCAGTCTGTAGGTACGCCAATATATTTCCAAAATGAGTAGTGAAAAAAATGAGAGCCATTACAGCAAAATCCACCTTCTATTCTGGAAGTCTATTCAATATATGTAAAATCCACAAATTAATCCAGTGAAAAATGCAAAAGCAATTGGGTGTTAGCAATCAAGATCCAAGTAAAACCCATCTCTTACAAAATATAAGTTGTATATTCATGCTAATGCACAACCCAAGATAGGCCATCCTTAGTGACCCCTAAATCACTTACACTTGTTAGTAATGAGATAGGCCATCCTTAGTGACCCCTAAATCACTTACACTTGTTAGTAATGTTGACTGTAAATAATGTTTTTTCTTTTCACAAATTTAAATTCTGACAATTTATATAACAAGAAGTGTTTGCTTGGAACACTTTGTCACCTGGTGAAAGATGCGTGACAGAAAAAGTGTGACTGATGGACAATGGAGAAGTGATCCCCATGCATCACCTCTGCTCACATAAGGTGTCACAAAAACTCAACTGAATTAAGCATGACAGTTGTCAGTTTTACGTGTGCTGCCTTTAGAGCAATCATAAGGTCAGACGGCCATAGCAACAGGAAGAACAAGCATTCCAAATAAAACAATATCTTGGACCAGTATGTTAGTAAAGAAGAAAATTGTACAAAATTGTGGTAAAATAGACCTACATGTTTGTGTTCAACACTTTGTAGTTAACATGAACATTTATTTCAAATATGAGCCCAAGATATATCATTTGTGCTCAAACCAGCACTAGTGCACTACACCACTTGCTACCCAATGGGGACAGATCAAATGCAGACAACCTTTCACAAAGTGAACTGGGAGTTAAAAGTCATTCTTACTGTCTGGGACATTTGTAGGGATCACAAACGTAGATTCCATAAAAATTATCATAGTCACTTTTTTTTTTTTAATTAAGTAATGAACCTAGAAAGAGATCCAGCCGATTAATAATGGATATCTGTAAAGACTTTTCATCAGAAATAAACAAACTGAGAGAGAAAAGTCAGCACCTCCTCAGTTTTAAGATCTGCATTGCAAGAAAGATGCATATCACAAGGTCACATCTCAATTTTTGCATGATGCTGGATTTGAATTCAAATCTGCAAGATCAAGTAGCCTTGACAGCAACAAATAACAGAGTCACCTTGTTACTTGTGACTATGTTGACCTTTACAATAACAATGTAGATCATGCTCTTCCTTGACAGTGTCATATGAATGTGACAGCTACCTAATAAGCCTATAATGCCCTATATTTGAAAAACTTTGAAGGTTAGATAAGTCACACCCGCTCCACACAACAGCGACACAAACACTATGTTGACATATTGTGCATTGTCCAATGAACTCACATTGCTAAACCGCATGATAAACATGGACACACACACTCCGAACAGGCAGCCTGCCATAACCTTGAACAAGTCGTGTGACAACCCTCTGGTGTTCTGGTTGGCCCTGGCAGCCACCAGGTGGCGAAGCAGTTGTCTGCCTATTGGGACAGACGGTGTGAAAGGAAGTTTGTAATGGCGGAACTTGGTCTTCCTCTCCGCCATGGCTCGCGCTGTGTATATATTCGAGTGGGTCAGCATGAGGTGCTCATCAAAATCTGACAAGAAAATTACATGCATTCAAATATGCCATGTCTGTTCAAACTTGTATCTGACAAGGTTTTATACAAAATTGAATTTAAAGAACAATAAAGTTTGCCTAATATCTCCACAGTAGTTACCAGAATCATCTTTTATACATATATACTGTAAAGTCAGTAATTTTTTGTAATTAAATTCTCTTGAGTATCCACATGCATTTACATTGTTACTTTGTTAAAGCTTATAGTTTGAGTAATAATCTGAAACTATGGACACCTTCTAGTTTGTTTTTTGCAAGTCTCTTAACAAAGGGTATTTGAAGTACACAATTATCATGAACCAAACAGCTCTGTCCAAAACGATACTAACTTGTCAAAATTTCACCTGATTGCATTGACAACAATGAACTAACTCTTCATTTATGGGAAGTCACAGTAATGACGATGAAAACATTGCATTTGTTTGTATGGTGTCAATTACTTAATATGTAAAGCACAGTACAGGATTTCCAATTGAATTGTAAGAAAATATAAAAAGCAGGGATTGTATATACACATTCATGGAAATTTCGTAAGCATGACAGAAATCACAAATAGACAACAATTTACAGGCAAGTATGTATGATCAAGCTTTAATATCAATTTTACACATGAAATATATATTGTGTACCCTACCTTAGACTTTACCAATTTACAGCTTCTCTAATGGGTGGGGTAAAGTTAGACAAAATATAAAAAAAAATGAATTTCTCATGTATTGTAAGCACCCCCTCCTTCAGAAACAAAAAAATAATTTGTATAAATTCATCTATTTGTGTAGTAGATTTGGTTGTATATCAATGTATTAAACTTAGAACTACATGTATATCTCTGTTTTTAACTCATTCTGCTATGTAAATAACACCAGTTCAATAAAATTTGTTTAAAATTTTGAGACTGTTTTTAAAGACTAACTGTCATATTTGACCTTTTCTTGAAAGTCCCATTGAAGGTCACATATGACAGTCTGACTGTACTTCATATGGACAAATTTTTCAGCACATTTATTCATGGTATAAGTATTGCAGGATCCATTTAATCATCTCTAACGTTGATCTGAACTATTCTGGCATGCTATAGCATGTCACATGACATCTGGCAAACTAGTTCTGAAGCCACTCTTTAACACTGAGCACTTATCTAAAACCTTTCTTTTTTTACATCTTTGGTAAATTGTGGTCCACCAACTCAGCCACAAGGATCAAAGCCATTCCAGGTGGAAGATATGGGGGGCCTACCTCGGTCCAGGTGACAAGCCTGTATAGTGGTTCTACACAGGGGACAGGGGATACCCCC
>CM037783.1:29785220-29814927 GCA_021229015.1 Solen grandis | reverse complement strand
TAAAATAAGATTATTGGCATTAAACATTTACAACAGTTTTAGCCATCTTCAAGCAAAGTAATGTAACATAAAATAAGATTATTGGCATTAAACATTTACAACAGTTATAGACATCTTCAAGCAAAGTAATGTAACATAAAATAAGATTATTGGCATTAAACATTTACAACAGTTATAGACATCTTCAAGCAAAGTAATGTAACATAAAATAAGATTATTGGCATTAAACATTTACAACAGTTATAGCCATCTTCAAGCAAAGTAATGTCACATAAAATAAGATTTTTGGTATTTAACATTTACAACAGTTATAGCCATCTTCAAGCAAAGTAATGTCACATAAAATAAGATTATTGGCATTAAACATTTACAAAATTATAGAATTAAAATAAAAAAATTAAATAATAAATATATATAAAAAAATTAATGTTTCTCTTAAGAGAACAAATAGCACTATAAGGATTACATAAATATAAAAATGACATAATTCGACAAGTTTAAATATATATTTTGCTACATTTGTTATTATCTTTGTAGAATCTGAAAACATAAGAGATATTAATTGTGTGCAAATTAGGCCATCTACAAGAAATACGGCTGCGATTATTGTTTTCTTAAATCCCTGTATGTTGGACATATTAATAAACATGGTATTGATCTTCAATTATTCTCATGTTGCATTGGAGCTTTTTCATGGACATTTTACTTTTTGTCAGAATAAGCCTCTCCTTACTTTTAGGCCGTAAGTGGGGTGGGGGGGGGGGGGGGTATTTCTTTTATGCTGAGAATTTAAAAAATAAACCCAAAATTATTTGCATTTTGTTCATCAAAGCATTCAAAGTAAGAAGGGTTTTAAATTAAATATAGCCATAGATAACTATCACTATGCTTAACTCGGAAAGTACACTGCTCCTTCTCAATTGTATTTTGCCATTCAATCCATGACTTGAATGGTACTGACAAATTAACCGCTAAAGCTACTGGACACTTGTATTATTTACAAGGTCTGTATAAATGAAATATTTGTAATAAACGAATCTGGGTTAGTAACCAGGAATATGTGAAACCTATAAATATAAACAGATCCTTTACTATACAAAGGTTTGATGTCAAAATCTGTTACAACTATGGAATGACCTAAGATACCTGATATACTGATCGGCGACTTTACTAGTGATGAGTGTTGTAAATACTAAATCGAGTATACTATCTTGCCTTGTAGGCTGTTCATTTACTTGTGTATGGTTTGAATCTTTGCTAAAGCTCAAAAGTTTGCTGGATCACCCGATCTTGAACACTGTACTAATGGTTGTTACTTTGTTTTTTTACACTATAGAATTCCGTCTATTTAACAGGTCGACATGACAAAGATACAGTGATGCTTGAATGCGCCATCATGTCGTAGATTTAATAATATCACCGTCTTACGATTTCATTCATTCGAATAAAATACTAACCACGGAAGGATTCTACTGTGTTCAATACTTAGGAAGTTAATCCATGGTTCATGTTTGTTTCATATATATTTGATATTATTAAGTTAGTTGTGTAATGATATCTTATTGAAAGAAAAGCCCCCAAACACCCCCATCCCCTAAACCCTGACGAAATTACACGATTTAAATCTTTTCTTTGTTGAATTAGGAAATATGAATAAATAAAAGAACCAATGATGTGACAACAAAGTTTCTAATTTTGACTAGAGCGATCAAAACATTGGCGGTTTTTTTTGTTGTTTTTTTTGTGTGTTTTTTTTCATGTGTGTGTGTGTGTGTGATAAGACGATGCAAAAAGCGGTGGGATTCATTATCTTTTTCAAATTTGAAACGATTTCGATGATTATGGGCAAGTATTTGTGCTCGTGTCTTCCAACATCTGAAAACAGCACAATGCTAAATGTTTAGTCACGAAAGGAATACATCTGAATATAAAAGCTCTTGTAACTAACAACTGATTAACATACAGGTAACATTTTACTTACAGGTAACATATCTCTTTTGGGGTACGACTTTTCTTCTGTATTTTCAACATATTATATGATGGTTTGCTAAAAGTAAAAAGTGACTAACAACTTTTGGGGGTATTCTTAAAATAAACATACTCGGCGTTCGGTATTAGTTTAATTTGCAACAAAATTCGATATCAGGGAATTAATGTTATCATGATTTGACATTTATAGAGTTTTTATTTCGTCTGAGATGCTGTTCTGGTCATTTTCTGATTGACATCCACTATCGAAAAAAAAAAGTTTGCAACTATATTCGGGTAAACTGCTGACCTTACACCCACCCCATTCGGCGATCATTTCTTCATTTAATATTTAATGACCGTTTCTATTGATGACACATATGGGTAATTGAAAAATTATTACACAAATTCATTACTAAACATAATTATGCTTTACACACTTTAAAAAGGTCGTGACAAAAAAATCGTAACAAATATCCGCCATATTTTTATACAAATAAATCTATCAAGTGACTTATCATCCGGGACATGGCGACTTTTATTTTGCTGTCTACGTAAAACTATTCTGCAGTATGTGTTAAAAACTATTTTATGTAAAAAGTGGGATTTTGGTTTGAAAATATGTCATTTTTAATAATACAGATAACTTTGACCTACCAAATAGCTATTCATATATGAGTTCAAGATTGAAATGAATTTTATCGGAATCTTAAACATAACCCAGCATTAACACAAGAAATCACATGGTGTCTTAATTTGAATATTAGAACATCAAAAACAGTTCGTCATATCGCATTCTCTCGTGCAAACGATGTAAAGAAGAAATACCACGAAAACTTGTTATACCACGAAAACTGGTTACATACTTTCAAAACAGCAAAATAAATAAGCACGAACAATCTTTATACTCGGTGTCTTTTGTCAAGCAAATGGAGTGAAAATGACGTCATAAATGTCAAGGGTGTGTATGGGGGTTTACGCACTTAAGCACGTGCGTTCAATTGATTTGAAAAATCAAATATAAAAACACCAAAAAACGCTATGAAATTCTTCGCCTCACCAGGTAAGACATATATTTGTCTTCATAATTAGGTACAGAGAAATCTATTTTGAACGGATTGACCTAGAACGATGTTACAAAAATCATATCTATACAGACAAAATTAAGAGCACAAACAAGCTAGATCGAAATAACCGACAACATTAGGGTATATATCTTACGGTACGATACTAACTTTCCCCGTCACATTCATGTGTTCCAATAGTAATTAAAAATAGGTTCAATATGCAAACCTCACCTGTTAACTCCATTTTGAGGAAGCATGGCAAATGGTTACACATAATTGAGGCCGCTATCCACTCCACCTCGCTTAATCGTGGTATCCGGGTAGAGCATATATATATAATGGTGACCGTTTTCATTCATGCGATGTACCCGTGGTATCCGGGTAAAACATATATACCTCTCAGAGAACTCCCTTGATATTGGAAAGTCAACCATCGGGGATATCCTGAAGAACACTGAGAAATGGTTGGCTATAGATGAGGGTGCAGCAGAACATACAATGAACTGACATGGCTACACACTATGCTGTTGTAAATGATGAAATGTTAGCAGAGAAAGCCAAACCCCTGGGATCTCAGCTCAACATCACAGTCTTCTCCTACTCCCGAGGATGGCTTCAACGTTTCAAGCAGCGCTGGGGATTGAATAGGAGGCTGTATGAAGGCGAGTCTAACAGACCTGATATGAATGCAGTTCAAACCGGATGTGTGGACCTGCAGAGTGTGCTAAGTGACTATGAGCCAGAAAACATCTTCAGTCTAGATGAAACAGGTCTGTTTTATCGGTTAGGACTTAAAGCTACAATTGCCAGTAGCAGTGTCAAAGGTGTCAAAAAATCGAAGGATAGGATAACAGAAGCATTGTATGAAAAAGCAGCTGGGTCTAATAAGCTTAAGGTTTAACCTCTCTAATAATCATATTCCATATCTTGCCACTGGATGGAAAATTTCTTTGAAACTTTGTCACTTTGAAGATATCCAAAAATAAAATTGTTTCACCGAGTTTTTCCAGGTTTTATTAGATGTAGGAAAGATAATCTGTATTTAAGTTAACATAAAAGTCTATGGGAAATATGCAATTTCTGTGAATATGAAAAACTAGTTTGATTCAAGGAAAATCAGGTAAATTTTAATTTTAATTAATTTAAAAAATCACTTTTTTTGTAGTTTTCAGGGGAGATAACTCATGACAAAAAATATAAAGGGGAGGTAATAAAATAATTTCTGTCATATGTTATAACATGGCAATTTGCCTTTAAGATTTCCATGGTTTGACATTTTAAAAGCTTATAATGTGAAGTTATATGCATGGCTTTGATAGTTATTATGGAGCGTATACCTAAACCGGGAGTGAATTACAGGGCATAAACCTTAAGCCGTTTGTAATTGCTAAAGATGCTAAGCCTATGTGTTTTGGAAAGACTTACGATCTTGAGACCAATGTGCGATATATGCATAACAAGAAAGCGTGGATGACCACAGAACTGTTAACTGAGTGGCTAAAAGGCTTTGATAGGCAGATGCGGGTGGAAAAGCTCAGTGTCATTCTGCTTGTGGACAATGCTGCAAGTCATTCATCGGGAGATCTGAAACTTACAAATGTTAAACTGTATTTGCTCCCTCCAAACACAAAAACACATATTCAGCCTCCTTTGAAAGTTACCATGTGAGGACCGTTTGTCTGCCGAGGAGTATGTCAATGTCGACGAGTCAGAGAAAACTGGGCAACAACTGAATGACGATGATATCCTCACCCTCATCAATCGTGATGAAGTACCAGTTGAGGAGAATGCTGGTTACGACATCGTCTCAGATGCTGAGAGGAAGGATGTGACTGTGAAGGAGGCTAAAGAACACCTCTCACAACTCATATCATACTTTGAGCAGACAGCAGCATCATCAGAGGATATGAAAGTGAACAGTGATGTTTGTGTGTAAGGACTAGCAAAGAGTGCAAACAGAGGAGACTTGCTGAGTTTTTTAAGTAAAATAATGACCAGTGTTGGTTTCGACACGATATGTGTTATTACTAAATAACAAACTATTTTAGACCACAGATGAACTATTTAAAAAAAATAAAACCTTAAAGGTGTGAAAACCTTTATTTCATCTCACACATAGACTCCTTAATGGGCCCCACAGATAGATGACGCAGCTATCAGCAGCCAGTGGTCATATGGAGGCATCAGCAGCTACGGTCAACAAGTGATTTTTGGAACTGTCTTATGTGATTATTTAAAAGCGTTCGAAATAAGTTATACCTACGGTGTTATAGAGGTGACATGCACTACTCTTTTTTATGTCGAGGGAACGAGATAATGAGTCGAGGGAACGAGATAATAAGTCGAGGGAACGAGTTAGTTATCTCGAAGGAACGAGATAATAAGTCGAGGGAACGAGATAATAAGTCGATGGAGCGAGTTAATTATCTCGAGGGAACGACTTATTATCTCGAGGGAACGAGTTAGTCAACCAATCAAATATTGCAATCAAGAGTCCGTATGTTGAATCCGTGTTTATTTGTTTAATGGGATTATCGGTCCATCGACAATATTTCTGTAACTGAGACAACCTCCAGACTAACTGAATATGTTCAGTATTAAATTCTTAACTGTTTTGATATCACTTAAAATTTCTCCTTTCCAAATCAAACGAGTACAAAAATTTATGTGATTAACTTTACGGAAACGGACGCGTCCTGTGTGTTCAGCATAACATAATTTGGCGATTAGAAAGTCTTTCTCGTAAATATATAACAATATGATCGTCTCTGAACCCTTATTACTCGGTCCCTCGACTTATTATCTCGCCCTCGAGATAAAAGTTCCCTGAGTAATTAACTCGTTCCCTCGATTATTATCTCGTTCCCTTTCTCGTTCCCTCGACTTATTATCTCGTTCCCTCGACAGACTTAATTTAATTGTTTTTCCACACATCACGGAGGTTATACAATACTTGTCTGCACACCACGGACGCAAGGAAAATTGGTACATTATGACACGAAATTTGTCCGCACAAGCTGACTTAAAGAAATTTGTACGAACATGCTACAGATCTGTCAGAACTTCTTTTTGGGGACAAAAATGGATGAAGATCTTAAAAAATTGAAGGAAAGCAAACATCAACCTACAACCAAAACAACTTTTCAGGCAAACGCCTGGGCCAGCAGGCCCAGAGTGTTCCGCACAGGGGACAGCAGCCCGTCCGGTCAAACAGCACAAATTCAGATTATCAATACCGGAAACAGGCACAGTCCAACAACCGACCAAAAATACAAAAGAAATACAAGTTTCCGTCAAAAAGCACAAAAGAAGTAACTCATACTGTAAGTACTCCTCGCGATATACTTCGACTTAATGAACACATCAAACAATTTCAAGGCTAAAAAGACAAGTCCGTTAATGAATTGCGTAAAATAACCAATGACAAATGAATTTTAGAAACGATATGTGAATACCGGGTACAACTTTCTAACACTCTTACTAAGGTAGTATTCACAAACCTTTTAATTTCAATGAAGATGAAAGATAAAATAAAATATACAACAGGAAATACGGCGTTTTTTACAACAAAAAATAATAGAGCTTGCAGACGATAATACCAGTGGAGAATTTATTTCAAATACATTCACGAGACCTAAAACAGATGGATGTGTTAGGATTATTTTAAAATCAAAATCATTTAATAGTAATTACGTGGATAAGGTACACTTTAAAATGGAAGCGTTACAGTCTGTTATAACAGCTACATGTATGAGGAAAGATTGCTACTTTGGTTCAGTCGACATTTCTGATGCGTTTTACACAATTCCTATACACGAACCAGATAGACGCTATTTCATTTAATTTTTGACGTCGTAAAATATCAGTTTACGGCACTTGTCATGGACTTTTCTTAAAGTCCTTTAATATTTACAAACTACTCAATCCAATGTTTGCCAATTTGAGGGCAAGGGGATACTAAGTTTGATCTATATTGATGTTTCTGCCTTCAGGGTCAATTTTACGGTGATTGTGAACGCAGTATCTCGACAAGGTCAATTTATTAGATGAATTTGGGTTTACGATTTCATTGATTCATTTTTTGGCGGGGAGGGGGTTGGGGGGGGGATTTATCCTGTGCTCTACAACGATGACAGTCAGGTTAACGTCAGAGAAATGTGATAATACAGTACAACTATGTAAAACTATTACAATGTCACGTCGCATCACTATACAACAATTTTCAAGGGTCACTGGAAAAAGGGTGACTGCTATCCCAGGAGTTCTACATGCTCCATTTTATATTAAGCCGTTAGAACATAGGAAAGAAGTAGGGCTGAAAAAAAAAATATGGGGAATTTTAATAGCTTTTTCAGCGTTACAAGGGACATACATGACATATTACAATGGTGGATAAAAACTATACATGCATATTTATGTTCTAACAACAACTACATGCCTGATGCAGACTATATATCATGCTTACTGATTTGTCTAAACGTATGTGGGATACTTATGATCAAACAATGGATAGCAGAACACGGGGTTTCTGGTTTTCTCAGGAACAACGACAGCATATAAATGTTTTGGAACTTAAGGCGTATCAGTTATACTTATTGTCATTTTTTTTAAACATATGACATTCACATTTAGATTCACATGGACAGCATTACTAGTGTGTATTCAGAAAAAAGAAGACATTATCATATCAGCCCATCATGTTTGCGGGACAATGAATACCAATGCAAACAGACTTAGTAGGTCTGGAAATGAAGATCTAGAATAGGGTTTATCTAAAAGTGTGTTCTCAATCGTATGTCAGTCTTTTCCATCTTTAAAAATGGAACTGTTTGCTTCGTAGCTCAAATCAAAATACCAAACATATTACCTGATCCTAACGCAAATGTCATAGATTCATTTCCATTCTCATGGCAAAATAATTACTTTAAAGCATTTAACCATTCAGTCTAACCGCAAAAGTCCTGCAAAAAGTGGAAATAGACCGCACGAAGCTATTTTGTTCCATAAGTATCAGAGTAAAACATATAATCGCGACCGTTTGCCATTCAGGCGATGTATCCGTGGTATTAAGTCAAATTATATATCATATCGATCGAGTGCCATTCAAGCGATGCACCTATGGTATCAAGGTATAGCATGTATCGATCGTGTGTCATTCAGGCGATGCACCTGTGGTATGTATTGATCGTGTTCCATTCAAGCGATGCACCTGTGGTATCCAGGTATAGCATGTATCGATCGTGTGCTATTCAATCGATGCACCTGTGGTATCCAGGTATAGCATGTATCAATCGTGTTCTATTCAATCGATGTACCTGTGGTATCCAGGTATAGCATGTATCAATCGTGTTCTATTCAATCCATGTACCTGTGGTATCCAGATATAGCATGTATCGATCGTGTGTCATTAAATCGATGTACTTGTGGTATCCAGGTATAGCATGTATCAATCGTGTTCTATTCAATCCATGCACCTGTGGTATCCAGGTATAGCATGTATCGATCGTGTTCCATTCAATCGATGTACCTGTGGTATCCAGGTATAGCATGTATCGATCGTGTGTCATTCAATCGATGCACCTGTGGTATCCATGTATAGCATGTATCGATCGTGTTCCATTCAATCGGTGTACCTGTGGTATCCAGGTATAGCATGTATCGATCGTGTTCCATTCAATCGATGCACCTGTGGTATCCAGGTATAGCATGTATCGATCGTGTTCCATTCAATCGATGTACCTGTGGTATCCAGGTATAGCATTTATCGATCGTGTTCCATTCAATCGATGCACCTGTGGTATCCAGGTATGGCATGTATCAATCGTGTTCCATTCAATCGATGCACCTGTGGTATCCAGGTATAGCATGTATAAATCGTGTTCCATTCAATCGATGTACTTGTGGTATCCAGGTATAGCATGTATCGATCGTGTGTCATTCAATCGATGCACCTGTGGTATCCATGTATAGCATGTATCGATCGTGTGTCATTCAATCGATGCACCTGTGGTATCCTGGTATAGCATGTATCGATCGTGTGTCATTCAATCGATGCACCTGTGGTATCCAGGTATAGCATGTATCGATCGTGTGTCATTCAATCGATGTACCTGTGGCATCCAGGTATAGCATGTATCGATCGTGTGTCATTCAATCGGTGCACCTGTGGTATCCAGGTATAGCATGTATCAATTGTGTTCCATTCAATCGATGCACCTGTGGTGTCCAGGTATAGCATGTATCGATTGTGTGCCATTCAATCGATGCACCTGTGGTATCCAGGTATAGCATGTATCGATTGTGTTCCATTCAATCGATGTACCTGTGGTATCCAGGTATAGCATGTATCGATCGTGTTCCATTCAGGTGATGCACCTGTGGTATCCAGGTATAGCATGTATCGATCGTGTTCCATTCAGGCGATGTACCTGTGGTATCCAGGTATAGCATGTATCGACCCTGTGCCATTGAGGCGATGTACCTTTGGTATGTATCGATCGTGTTCCATTCAGGCGATGCACCTGTGGTGTCCAGGTATAGCATGTATCGATCGTGTTCCATTCATCGATGTACCTGTGGTATCCAGGTATAGCATGTATCGACCCTGTGCCATTGAGGCGATGTATCTGTGGTATCCAGGTATAGCATGTATCGATCGTGTGTCATTCAATCGATGTACCTGTGGTATCCAGGTATAGCATGTATCGATCGTGTGTCATTCAATCGATGTACCTGTGGTATCAAGGTATAGCATATATCGATCGTGTTCCATTCAATCGATGTACCTGTGGTATCCAAGTATAGCATGTATCGATCGTGTGCCATTCAATCGATGTACCTGTGGTATCCAAGTATAGCATGTATCGATCGTGTGCCATTCAATCGATGCACCTGTGGTATCCAGGTATAGCATGTATAAATCGTGTGCCATTCAATCGATGTACCTCTGGTATCCAAGTATAGCATGTATCGATCGTGTGTCATTCAATCGATGTACCTCTCTCATCATGAGGGGCAAGAATATATATGATTCGGAGCAAAAACAATAAGTCTCCAAACTTCGTTTGGGAGACTTAATTATATAAATGAACCATTATATCAGTATTTCTTTTTTATTATTTGATCACATTCGTGTATTTATCACTAGTTATACTTAGAATTCATTTTACAGTAGATTCCTTAATTGGGGGGGGGGGATTTGACCAAAAACGAGGCACGTTTTGGCTGTAAACCGTTCATAACCAAAAAACTCATCTGAACTATTTTTCTGGACGGTATTCAGTACTGTATATACATTACTGTTATTAAGTACTGTATATATACTCGTACTACTCAAAATTTGATAGGGAACACTTATTCGATTGTATATATTTATGGGTATACAACAATTAATTAGTTCAAAGTGATATTTTGATAATTTTGATATTAAAGTGTATTAATTTGTTGTTTTTGTTATGTTCTGATTAATCACTGAAGCGTGACAACGGTGTAATCTGGATAAGGGGGGCTTTTTAGGTTTTTGTGCAGGGGTGATACAAGTGGAATAAATTTGAAAGTGAGCCAAAAGTGTAAAGATGTTGTCAATATCGAGTGTGGTGCCCATTTGCGTTGATTACAGCCTGACACCGTCTCCTCATGCTACGGATAAGCCCGCGTATGGCGTCTTGTGGGATTCGAACATTTAAAAAAATGTTTTAAAAAATGACCACTCCAAAGATTTTTTTAACCCATGCACTTTTCATCTTTGATGTAATGTTTTCGCTGTCAGGATTAAAAGTTACAATGTCAATGCATCCACAAGATGCCATAAAATATATGGAAAATGCTACTGAACTGGGAGTCATATTTTGTAAACCTAGAGAGATTCTAGTTATAACTGCCTCTCTATATATAAATAATATTAATATTAGGAGAGATCATTATTATCATTGTTTATTTATTTTTATTTTATATTTAATATAAAGGTCCTGTGCCTAGACAGGTTAGGTAATAAGGTCAAAACAGCAGAAAAGAGAAATAGATGGGGGCAGTATGCTTATTATAAACCGTCCATTAAAACATTTTGTTTAAAACCTTTCTTGTTATCTTAATAGAAAATAATGTAGGAACACACATACCTTGATTTACTGATGAATCTATAAATAAATCCGGGTTCTTAAACACAGCACTCTGGAAAGTATAACCGTTTGCTGTAAACTACAACACAATATACAAAGCCACTCTAAAGTCAATTACCGCTTATCTCACAACCTGATTTTATCGTCTGCATCGCTGCGTCAGGAGTGTTTGTGCATAGACTCAGACTCAGTTGTAAACAAACTCAGCAGCTTACACTGATAGAGACGTCAGTGGTGTACATATTTACACAGGTTTAAGCTTTGCTGAGGCCTAGAAAATTATTAAATAACTTACATTTTCATCATAGAAGTAGTCCTTGAACAAAAAATCCAAGTTTTACAGTGAAGACTATCTACATTAAGACAGTTTCCATTAATCCACTATATAAATCACAGAATACCTAATAAGCCCAGCCATGTATATTTCAAACACACAACCTGCTGACCAGATGTATTTATACGTGGTTAAACTAATTCTCAACACCTACAATAAAGCCATTAAGCTTACATTCCATTGTAGATAAGATAACCTTTTAGACAATAACATATAAATTACCAGCTTCTTTTGGGCACCTAGCTAACAGTATCCCAAATGTCTGTTTTCAGTTCATGATAATACTGATGTATGCAGCAAATGCCACAAATCTCAAAGAAAGAATAAAATTTCACATAGTTAAATGTTCAAGCCATTTTAATCATGAATGGAATTAAAGCACACATTTCTTTGTAATATAATATTTAATTTAAAGATTATGACATACATTTTCCTTATTTTCTCGAGACTCGAATAGAAAAATAACAATAAATTATGGGTGAAATAATTTTTATAAGATATATTTTCAGTGGATAGCATACATATTTAGTTCAGTTGTATGAAAGTTTTTTTTCTCTTCAGGCAGCTTGAAGTTTTTAGTAATTTGTATAAATGTAAAATAAATGCATTATTTCATTTCATATAATACTAGTTGCAAAATGTGACTGTCAAATTAGGTAAATGTGTATGTTGCAAGCATATTACGGACTTACTCTAACAGATTGCTGGGTTAAAAATAATAGGTCCAGAGAATATTAACACATCTTTACACTAGACATTGCATATTTAAGAGGCAAGGAACCTCAGGACCTTGAAGTTTGTGGTTATTCGAGCCGTAACCCAGCCATAGAATCCAGATCCATTCATTCCAGGTTATATACTAGTAACCTGTTCAGTGAGAGACCAGATCCAGTATAAAATATATTCACAAATGGTACTACCGTACTAACTAGCTCCCACCAAGATTGGACCAGCTTTAAATGACTCCATTTTAAATTTCCAAAAAACGTTGCATAAAAATAGTATTTTAAGCAGAAGGTGTGTGTTTTCCTGGCCTGCCCATAAGAAATTACAGTTCAACCTGTATTAGCAACTACCTGTACTAAGCGGCCAATTTCATATAAGCGGTCAATTTAAATGTATTACCAAACTGTAGCATTTTATCTTATATTTGTACTTAATTTAAAGGTCACCTCTGTTAAGTGGCGACTTTCTCTTATTCCCTTGACTGACTATTTAAGACATGTTTGACTGTACATGATTCACAAATATAAGTCAGTAAATTTCGGACTCAGTCAGATAATATTATCTTAATATATCTGAGAAAGAAATTTGAAGAAATAATAATGAAACAACAACAAAAAAAAAAAAAAACTGGTCAGCTCCGGCACAAAGTCAGCAAGCACAGACATACAGCATCTAACATGGGTAAGATAGCTAAATGCGGAAAAGATTGTGATTATCTCTACCTGCAACTAAAGAATTAAAGACAAGAAAAAATGATGAATGCAACGCTTATGCCTCTTTAGAAGGAAATTCTTGGCATATGTATCCTTGTGGAATTGTTGGCAGTTCTGGTGTCCCGACATTGCATATAACCATAATCATAAGGTTTATATCACCCATCAAGAAATCAGCCATTTGGACTTTTTGAATTCTTAAGGGTCATGGAACTATCTTTGAAGATTTCAAGATAAAGAAACACTAAATTCTACTGCATCAAGTCTTAACGCTGTTGCTGTTATTCTCATTAGAAATGCTTTCTTTCAATAGAGTTTTTGTAATTTTATAAAATGCAAGTTGGACATAGTTTTCTACATATTGTTTATTTGACTATAATTCTGGTCTTTTTTCAGTGTGTGAACCGGATAATTTTGTAATACATCTGACATACACTCAGTATAAAACGATAAACTTTATATATGTAACTTCAAGCATGTGATATAATGCCTAATGATTGTTTCAGTGTACATACACTTTTGTTATTTAAATATAAAATTAAGAACCTAAGACCAGGGGAGATGGTTGTTGTGTTTTTATTTCGTACAATCAACCAATACCCTTGTTCTTAAACATAATGATTTAAACTCAGTTTACAGTGTTTCTGGATAGCCAGATAGGAATGTGATGAGAGGTTAATTATCTGCATCATATTTTCTATTAGAATTACAAACTGGAACACTGCAATGATAATGAGAAAATTTATTTAAACAGTTTACTTGTGGATGTGCTTCCACCAGTGGTCGCCATAACTATACAAGTGATATTATCAGTTGTACTGGTGTGTATACCTGACCCATCTAAACCTCGTTCTGAGAAAAGAATCTCTGGTATGCATAAATATTGAGAAGGGCCTATGTGTTTTTATACTTTGCCTAAATGTTGCTTAGAGTTGAATGTTGCCCCAGATATAGAGAACACAGTCCGACTTGAGTACAGAAAATCATGTCGTGCGAACTTTTCCATACCGTATGACCTTTTAGTAAAATATCTATTGAAAATGGTTTTGTTTATGATTTACACATATTATTTTAACATACATATCTTCATAGTTACTTTGGTAAACAATTTGTACAAAGTGTTGATATTATATTGAATTTAATCCATGTTTGTGTTACTTATGTGTTTTCATCTTTATCATAAAAGCCGACTGGGGTAGGGTAATGAAATTCTTTATATGCCGGTAAATCTTATAATCTTAAAATCTTATACTTGTATAAGTTTGTTTGTAACGTCCCACCTACAGTATTTCAGTCATTTGGAGACGATGTCTACTTGAGACGTATAATTATAGTGCTGCCACACTGTAGTATCACGCTGTAGACATGTGTCACGATACCATACCCAGTCACATTATCCTGACACCGGGGCTTCCAGTCCTGGAACTACCCTTATATAGAGCCTTCGGTATATCGCGGCCAAGGATCGAATGCAAGACCTCCCACTCCAGATGTCCGTGAAGTTAGCGGCACAGCGGCCTGACGGCCTAGCGGCCTGGTGGCGTGAACACAGCGGCCTGGCAGCCTATTGGCCTAGCGGCGTGAACACAGCGGCCTAGCGGCATGGCGGCGTAAACACAGCGGCATGGCGGAGTGGACTTAGTGGTCTGGCGGCATGGCGGCGTGAACTTAGAAACCTAATAGAGTAACGTTCTTATATCACCAATTCGTATAAGTATTACAACTATTATTTATGTTCATGTATGATGGTAAATTATCAAGGATAGTTTTATGTATTTTTTTCGCATTTCATATATGTAAAAAAAAAAAGAGACTAATTTAACAGTTCATATTGAAATTATTTTTAATGATTTTTCGGAATACCAGTATTTTTATGTTTGTAAAGCGACAGAAAGACTGGTTGAATACTAAAAGTCTGGCAGCCTTTTAGGATATAACTTGTTTATTATCATATACTGGTGAAGACTATGAGAAAATGTTCAAATCCACATTTCAGTGTTGAATAACGGTTAAATAGCACTTTTTCGAAATATTTTCCACCGTAGTGCCACTGAAAGGCTACTAGCGATATGGCGGCGTAGTACTAAATATTGATTTAAAAAGGAAAGTCTTTGTTTTTATCCAGTGATGTGTGAACCCCTCCAAATATGTATTTTATGCCGGAATACATGATTTTTTATATCTTTCTGTCAAAGATATATTTCCTCAGTAATGCCACTGAAAACCTGCGGACGTGTATTGAAACAATAATATCATGTAAAATGAAGAAAGAAAAAAATTCACAATTGAAAACTGTCTGAACCTCTCCAAATATGCATTTTATGACGGAATAAATGATAATTGATGTCTTTCTGTCAAATATTTATGTCCCCGTGAATTCGCTGAAAGCCTGTTGGTGGCCTGAAATTAGATAATCCTATGAATAAAAAAAATCTTATTTCGATGATAATTGTGTAAACCTCTCCAAATATGCATTCATGATTGTTAATATATTTCTGGGAAAAAAATGCATCATTGACCGCTGAGAGTCTGCTGATGAATATTTGACCATAGAATGAAAAAAATCGACTGATAATTGTTTGAACCTCTCAAAAGATGCATTTTACGACTGAAAACATGATTGTTCATATCTTTCTGTCAAAGATATATTTCCTCAGTTATGCCGCTGAAAACCTGCGGACGGGTATTGAAACAATAATATCATGTAAAATGGGGAAAAAAATCACAACTGAAAACTGTCTGAACCCCTCCAAATATGCATTTTTACGGCGGAATAAATGATTTTTTGATATTTTTCTGTCAAATATTTATGTCCTCCGTAAGGCTGCTGAAAGTCTGCTGGCGGTCTGAAACTATTATGTATATCAATAAATATGTTGATTTTCCAGAGGGAAATAATACAATCAACATTATTTATTATGTATATGATTAAGAAAATTCTTATTATTTATTAATGAAAACTGTCTGAACCTCTCCAAATATGCATTTTACAGCGGAATACATGATTGTTAATTATTTCTGAAGAAAAAAAATCCTCATAGACCACTGAGAGTCTGCTGACAAATATTTGAATAATACAATGATTTAAAATAAAATAAAAAAAATATTTATGACTCATTACGTTTCTCATAACTCATAAACAGTTCAAGTCAATTGTAGCAGGTTGAAGAATAAATTTGGGTAGAAAATCAGATAATTTCATATCATATATGATAATGTATTACTTGTACATTATGTATATATTATGTGATGTACGATTTGACCGATATATAGCCATTTATTGTTATGCAGGTCTACCATCTCTTATCGCAAAATTTGTTGCTGTCTTTTTTCTCTCATATAATTATACCACTACTAAAAATTGAAAACAAATTACCCCCACCCCCCACCCCAACAACACCACACACACACAAACACACACCGAATATTCGGTAATGTTTTCCGTTGAACATTCATTATACGCTTTTCGATACAGAATGACATGTGGTATGTACATCAGTATTTGCTTGAATACATTCTGTTTTTTTTTTAATAACCACTGTGCTTTTATTTCTCAATCTATATCATGGAAATCTATATTTTATTGAACAGTTTTAATGAATAATTTAAATTTGATAAATTTACTGTTAAAAACTTTATAACCCTAAAAGTTACACTATTTATTATGTTTAAGGATTAATTTAAACATGTATTCCCTTATAGGTGAATACTTAGGATGATATATTAAGCTCATAAGATTATTCCAGATGCGTCGACTAAAAACTGTATACATCTCACCGTAAGCTGTATACGTGAAACTGCTGCATATCGACGTATATAGCTCATTTCTAAAAGATGATGATGATCATAATCATTGTCGTCGTCAGCATCATCATCAACACAGTGTTGCGAATTCATGTAGTTGTTGTTGGTGCTATCATTGTTGCTGATGTTAATATTTGTTTTGTTGCTGCTGCTGTAGCTGTTGAGGTAATGTTTCATTTGAAAAATTACAGGTGTCATATTTTACCGTGGATTTAAAACTATTTTAGGGGTTGGGTAGGAGGGGGTGGGGTTTGGGGCTCAGTTCACTTCACTTGGAGGAAGGATCATACTACTATGACAGGGGAGGGGGTGAGGATCGTAGACATGTGGCATAATATCACATCCAGTCACATTTTCCTGACGCCCGGCGAACCAGTCCTGGAACTACCCTTATATGCTTGCTGAACGCCAGACAGGGAGCTACCAGTACAATATTTAACGAGTTCGGTAGGTCGCGATAGGGGACTGAACCCACAGCCTCCCGTTTCCGAGGAGGACGCTCTAACCACTCGGGCACCGTTGAAAGTACTAAATAAGGTATCTGTATTAGAAAGAAAAAAAAACAACATTTCATCATCATCATCATTATTATTACTAATACTACAACTAAAGTAGTACTACTACTGTCACTGCTACTGTGGGGGCCTCCGTGGCCGAGAGGGTAAAGTCGCTGACTTTTAACACTCACTCAGCCCCTCATCGCGTGGGTTCGAATCCCGGTAGGGTCATTCGGATTTTCATGTGAGGAAGCCTTCCAGCTGGCTTGCGGTAGGTCGGTGGTTCTACCCGGATGCCTCTGTGCATTCGGGGTCTTCCTCCACCTGTAATTAGCTGGACGTCGCTATATGACTGAAATACTGTCGAAGCAACGGTAAACTCAAATAGTCAAGTCAAGTCACTGCTACTGTACTAGATCTACTACTATCATGTCATTTGTCTACGACGTGATACCGCAGTATAATATAATAATCTCATGTAGACGAAAGTCCCAAATGACTGAAATAATGTTGGTGGGTGTTTAATCCAAACAAACAAACAAACTACTGCTACGTCGAAGACTATAATGGTGCTATTGTCGATCAAGTATAATCACAATTATGTTTAATTAATGTTTCAACCAACGAATAATTATAGCTCACCATAAGCTGTAGACATTGTCAACTGACGTACTAGTATACAGCGTAACATAGCATCCCAAGGGGACAAACTAAACATATTCCGCAATAAAATGCATATTGGAGGGGTTTATACAGTTTTCGGTTGGGATTTTTTTCTTTTTCATTTTACATAATAATATGTTTCAATACTCGTCAGATTTACACAGTTTTCTTCCATAAATAATAAAAGAATCATTCATAGGATTATCTGGCTTCAGGTCGCCAGCAGACTTTCAGCGGTCTTACGGATGACATATTATATTTGACAGAAAGACATCAAAAAACATTTATTCCGCCATAAAATGCATATTTTGAGGGGTTCACACATCACTAGATGAAAACTAAGATTTTCTTTTTTAAATAAATATTAAGTACCACGCCGCCATGTCGCTAGCAGCCTTTCAGTGGCATTACGGTGGAAAAAAGTGTTATTCAACCGTTATTCAACACTGAAATGCGGAAAATGAAAAATTTTCTTATCTTCTTCACCAGTATATGATAATAAACAAGTTATTATCCTAAAAGGCTGCCAGGCCTTTAGTATTCAATCAGCCTTTCTGTCGCTTTACAAACATAAAATGATTCAGAAAAGTCATTAAAAAAAAATTTCAATATGAACTGTAAAATTAGTTGTTTTTTTTTACTTAAATGAAATGCGAAAATATAGTACGTGTATATAAAAATATCATTTCTGTAGTATCCATGATAATTCACATCATAATGTACATATAAATAAAAAAAAATTTCTAATACCATATTTACATAAGAAAACGAATTAATGACATAAGAACGTTACTCTATTAGGTTTCTGAGTTGTAACGAGCCAAGGCCCCCAAACCCCGGGGGCCCCCCACTATGTTCACGCCGCCAGCCCCTCCCTTGTTCACGCCCCCAACCAAGGCCCCCCTATGTTCACCCCGCCAGCCCCGGGGCTTGGCCCCCCCTTTTTGGGGTTTTCACGCCCCCAAAGGCTTTTTAGGGCCCCCCACCCCTTTGTTCACGCCGCCAGGCTGCTGGGCCCCGCTTTGTTCACGCGCCGGCGCTACCCTTTTTCCCCCCGAAACCCAAAACCCCCACTCCCGAGGCTTCGCTCTAACCACCGGCCAAAGGGGTTTTGGGAAAATCCAAAAAATCATTTCTGAAAATTTAAATAAGTGATCTAAAAGTTGTTAATAAAAATTGCCCAATTTTAGTCTTGAAACTTAGTACCTTAAACTTATTGATGAACTGGCAATCAACTTTTTTGCGAAAATTTTCCCCAAAACTGTTAATCTGTTAAACCTAATATTTTTTACATATTAGATTTTTTTATGAAATATTGTAACAGTTTTGATTATATTTTTTGTTATGTTGAAAAATAAAGGGGGGCAGGTAACTATAAAGTATGTTATCTTTTTTCGTTCCTTATTGTTTCATGTGAAAAATACTAAAATATTCAAAGAACGTGGTTTTTTTTGTGTTTACAGGACTGTGCTTACCGTACAGCAAAAACAAAGGTATATGTCTTATGAAACAGAAACTGGTCTTGAAAAGATGGTGCAACTAATACTGGTAAAACATACATGATTACAAAATGAGTCATCATTTCATGTCTAAAGGAAATTGTAATACGTAATTCCAAAAATCTTGACTAGAGATATCTAGAAAGTGCATTGCCTTTCTGTGGGTTTCAAACATCAATATTTGAGTCTACCAAAAGGGAAGGGAAAAATTACCCAAATGCATTGACAGAAAAATATACAAATCATTGCTTCGCTGGTTGAGAAAAGCAGGCGCACACGTAGACATTAACCTTTCTGCCACGTGCGTTTTGCATCAGTGTCTCTTATAACTAGACGAACTTTAAGTACTCCGCAAAAGTTTTGTCTTAGCATTTGTTGTTTTCAAAAAACAGTTTTTTGGTTTTTCTATTGCTTTCCGAAAATTGGTTTTACAAAATTTCTTATGCGTCCAAAATTTTTTCAAGAGACACAGTTGAGCCAAGCACATTTTTAAAATTTTCTGGACATTGTTTTGGAAAAATATTTTCTATACAAATTTGAAAACGGAGTATTTAAAGTTGTTAAATTACATTATTAAGATACCCCTCATCTAAGAAATACGATAAAAAGCATTTTGAATATGACACACGATTATTGAAGGTTTTACTTTTTCAAAAAATAAAAAAAGATGGCTTAAATTTCTTTAAATTTCGGCCATACATCAGTATGAAATAAAACAAAATAATTTTTTTAAACAAAGATATTGTTTCTGTAGCAAATTGTTTGGTTTTTTTTTTTTTTATACGAACCCTTTTTGCCTGTCAATTTAATTAATTACATTTATTGTCATTAAAACAACAAAATTTTAAAACAAATAATGTGATACGCAAACAAAATTGTCGTGAAAACAAATGTCAATCGTGATTTAAAAGCCTATTTTGTTTATCCGAAACTTTAATGTATGAAAGTGCCGGCTGTCTACAGCATTACTGGTGCATCATTTTCTACTTTTATTTTTTTCCCATAGTTGCTTAGTGTTTTTCTTAGTCTAACCTCCGCTTTTTGATAGAATCTATAGTTTTTTTATGAGGATTTTTATTTTTTTTTATTTTTTGTATATTAAAAAACCATTTAAAAATTAATGAAAATTTTTTTTACTTCGAAATGAAAAGTGATTTCTCCACTTCAAAAAAAAAATAAAAAAAAATAAATTGAATACAGGCATTCCAACCTTTGTTTTACAAATGTTTTTCATTGAATAGTGAAAAGCTATCCTACTTTATCATATTTTCCTAGCCTACTTTACCATTTTTAATTTAAAAAAATTATTATTTTGATTTCTTTGCAACAATAACTTAAAACATATTTCAGAGCTGTTACAATTTTCATTTAAAAAAAAGTGCTAACTTTCAATTTGGTTAAGATTATTTTTTAATTTAATTTTGAATTTTTATTACAATACTGCCCACTTTTCCCAAAAAAACAGATACAGAACTGTCTGTCGTTTTAGCGATTTTGCAAAAATGATGTACACTAGACTTGGTGTTCCTTGGTAAAACCCTTTTTTAAAGGTGTCCCCTACCCAAAGTTTAAGGGAAGTAACTAAAAAAAAAATTTAAGTTAAGAGTTATGGGTCTTGTAATCTGCACTTTCTTCATTGTTCTGTCTGTATATAAGTAACATGCCATTGGGTGAAAAATCCATCCATCGATCCATGACGGTTGTATCCGGAAACCAAACTAAAGGGCCTCGGTGGCCCTGACTTGAATATTTGAGTTAATGCCCTTCACAGTATTTCGTCTATAGGACGTCCCGCTAATTAGAGGTGGAGGAAGACCCCCCAATTCACGGAGGCATCCGGTAGAACCCCGCCTTCGAAGCCCGCTGGAAGGCTTCTTACTGGAAATCCGAATGACACAGAGGCCCCGATCGTCACTTTAGTATAGGTTCCCCAAGGAAACTGTATAAAAAATTTTGAAAAGGCCAATAGTTTTGAAAGAGATGATTTTTAAAGTTTTCTTTTCCTTGCCCTGGCAACCCGGTTCTCTGGTCAAATTTTTTTTAAAAAATTTTGTGAAGGGTTTACCCCCAAGGATCATCCCTGAAGTTTTAATCAAAATTTTGTCCAGCGGTTTTAGGGGGAAGTCGTTTTAAAGAGATTGTTGACGACGGGCGAAAAAGACGACGGTTTGAGGGTGAAAAAAGCTCCCTTGGCACATTGTGCTCAGGTGGCTAAAATACCCCTTTTATGCCTTTGATTGTTTACTTGCCCTTTGCCTTTGGTTACAATCTGGTTTTTTAGCCGTCACTTTTTTTCTTGGGGGTTTGTCAATTTAATATTTGCCCCATCAAGGAAAAATTTAATTTTCGGAAACTGAAAAATCCCCCATTTTATGCCCTTTGATTGTGATTGTGCCTTGACTTTAGTTACAAACTGGATCTTTGCTAACATCCGTCTTCTTGAGTCATTGTTTCCAAAATTATTCAAAATACATCTAAAAACAAAGTCAGTTCAAAAAACGAAAATCTCAAAAGGACTTAGACACTCCACACACAACCCATACACAAAGATAGTTTGGGGCAAAAATCCCCCTTACACATAAAGTAGTGTATAGAAGTATTTTTAAATTTTTAGGTAAGGTGGATTTCTTAAAATAAGGACAAGTCCCTGTGCCCGGGAAAATGACTAAGTTTTATTTAAAAAAACCAAAATAGGTAGAAAAACATTCCACTGACTTTTTTTAGGAAAATTTAGAAAATGAATTTCTGTAAAAGACTATTGCTTCAACAAATCCAAATTCCCAAAATTTCCCCTTCACTGATTGACCTCAAATCAAAATAAAAAAGAACACTCATTTATTTTAGAAATTTATTATTAAAAAATAACATAATTTTGCAATAAAATTTTATGTTATCACATTCAAAAAAACCCATGAAAATACGTTTGAAAAATTTTGTGGTGATTTCTTTTATGCAAACGTTGAACCCGTTAAGGGGGTTTTTGAACCCTGTCCAAATAGTGTTCAATAATATTTTTTTTAAACGCTGTGTTTTCATATGCAGCCAGTACCCAATTGGCATTTTGTTTAATACATGCAATTAAACCCCTTTTCCCCTTAGATCAATTTGATGCATAATAGGTACCACATAAAGCCTGATCTGCAGAAAGCCAAACTCAAAAACCCTTTCCAAATTTAAATACAAAATCCCCATTTCCGACCCTGAGGGCAGCGAACAGATAAAAACCCGATCAGCCTGCGAGTTACTCGCAGGGATTGGTTTTATGTGTTCGAAGGTCTTTTTATGGTATCCTCTATGAGGGAAAGGGTTAATAATTCTAAAAAGCCCCCGTAAGAATGTACAAAATAGAGACACCCTCTCTGGAAAACATGAGCAAACAGCAACATTAATTTGAGAAAAAAATCTGATGCTAAACAAAAACAATGTAAAAATGCCCTCAGGAAAATTTACAATAAAAAATAACAGTTCTTGGTTTAAACATATTTATTTAATCAGTAATAGCAAGTTTACAATTTTACAATGGTTTGGGATGAGGTTGGGAAACCGAAGCTTATTTAAAAAACCCTTTTCCCCTAACAGTTTTGCCAAATTTTAAAAACAAAATAATAATAACTTAAACAGTATTTTGGCCACAAAATTTTGTAAAACAAATAGTAAATGGTTTAAAAACTCTTTAAAAATAACCTCAACTTAATAAAAAACAGGCAAAGCCCTTGCTGCTACTTGTAAACTTTTTGTTTAAAAAATTTATCCATTGGTTTTTTAAACGTGGTTTGGTTCAAATAATTATTTTGGATAAAATGGTGATTAAAATGTTTTTAAGACTTTACAACAGATTTTAAAATTTAAACCCAGGAAATTATTTTTTTTTTAAATTTAAAAGCAAGGGGGTTTACTGGTGTTAAAAAAAACTATTACCCCCTATTTCCGGCTGTAAAAATACACGCCGGCTTGGATGATTTAAAAAAAGGAATTTTAAAATAACATTGAATTTTAAACAACAAGAAAAATGGTGTTGCATGAAAACACGTGAGTCCCCTACCGGTGAGGTGCATATTTTTTTATTACCAAAGAAAACCAGAATTGGTCAGAAAAAAAAAAAAAAGTGCCCTTTTTTTGAATCGTTTTTATTTCCTTATTCATATCCCAATTTTTAAAATGTTATTTTAAAAAAAAAATTTTTTTTAAATTTGGGGGGGTTTCCCAGTTTCTGGACGACAGATTGACAGACAGACGGAGGGAAAAAACCTATAGCCCCCTCGGGTTTTGTAAACACAGGTGGGGGGACAAAAAATGCATAAAAAAAAAATTTTAAAACATTGGTAAAAATTTTGTTGGAAATTTTTGCATATCTTTTGTACTTTTAATTAAAACTTATATATAAATATTCCGGTTTTTAAAAAACCAAGCTTTTTCTTTAAATTAGGTAAAATTATATTTAAAAATAAATTAAAACTATTACTATTTCTTTTTGATTGTAACACCACACACATACACTTGGAAGCCCCTTTTGCTTTTTTTTGTTTTTAACCCCTTCATTTTAAAAAAAAAGGTTAATTTCCCTTTTAAAAAAAAACCACATTTTTAAAGTTTTTTATTCCAACCCAACGGGGGGAAAAAATTTTCATTTTTGGGGCAGTCTGGGGGAAGAAAACCATCCAATTCCATCCTGATCCAACATATAATTCTAGTCCAGGCAAAAAGTCCATTGCCCTTCTTTAAAATTTATTTCCAATCATTTTCTCTTCAAAATCTGACAGTTTGATCCGAAGGGGTTCAGATTAATAGCCCCTCACTAAAAAGGGAGTAGATGTTTTTTTTTTGGGGATTTTTTTTTTTTTATTTACTATACAGTTAAAATTTAAATGAATGTGTAAGGGAAAAGAATAAAACCCCCTTTGAAGAAAAATTAGCTAAGGGTTTTTTTTTAAAAAGAATAAACATTTAAAATATCATGTCAACTACTGATATTTTTCCTTTGCCATTCCCAAAACTTGTTGGTATTTCCCGGTATAAAATTTGCAAACGGGAGAGATTAAAAATAAAATGAAAAGTTTAAATTTGTTTTGGTTTCCTTTGGCCATTATCTTATAAAACTAAATTATACATTACTTTTAAAAAATTTTTAAAAAATTGAATTTCTCCAAAGGCAGTGAAGCAAGAATCCCTTTTTTCAAAAATTTGCATTGAAGGTTTTTAAAAATATATGTTTTTTTTTGTTAAGCAATCCCGGGGCTGGATAAAAAAAATATAAAGAAAAACCCTTTTAGAGTATTTAAAAAACTAAAAAAGAGTAACCCATAAGCTTTTCAAAAAAAACATTGGCTGACATGAGTATTTATTTTTCCACAAAAAAATCAGATTATTGCAATTTTAGTGTAATTATGTGTAAAATAGTACCCAATCCTTTCCTGTACACTCTGTTTGTAAAGGCTTTTTGACAAAAAGAAAAGGGCCCCGGGAAAGGGCACAACTTAAAAACCCTGGCAAAAGTGTCTGCTCCCTGTTTTTTTAAAAATTCACATAGTGTTTTTTCCCTTACAATGGTATACCCCCCCCCCCCCCCCCCACACACACCCCTTAAAAAAGGGGAGAGAGAGAGGGGAGAGAGAGAGGGAGAAAAAAAGAGGGCAAAAGAGGGAACAAAGGGTATAAATTCATGATAACAATGGTTTAGTTTCATCCATGTCCTCCCTGTTTGTGGTTTTCGTGGGCTGGCTGATCATAGCTGTCTCCTCTCCCTGCTTGGGTTTTCTCCTCCCCCTCTGTCTCTGTATATAGACATATCACCCCCCCCTGTTTGTTCACCGACTTTTCCCAAAAGATTTTACCCAAAAAATAGGGGGTTTCATTTCAGGGGGTGCATTCCCAACCCAAAAGGATTTAAAAAAATATATTTTTCTTTTAAATTTGGTTGGGCAAATTTTTTTTTTGTAAAATTTTTAATTTAAACCCTCTTAGAACCCTGGTTTAAAAAAAGAGGGCCACCCGAGGGGCCCCGATTCTCCCTGGTATAGGGTTACCCAAGGAACATTTTACTAAACCCTTTTGAAATCTGGCCAATAGTTTTTAAGATGATTTTTAAGTTTTAAAAATATTTTTCTTTCCATTGCCATGGCAAACAAAAGGTTTTACATGGATCAAATTTATTTTAGGGAAGGGTGTGGGAAGGGTTTTAACCCAAAGGGTTTATCCCTGCCAAAAATTTAAAACAATTTTTATCCGCCCGGGTTTTAGAGGAGATGTTTTTAATTTTCACTATATACATATAAGGTAAAAATTAAACCCCGCTCCTAGCGGCCCTGTTTTTTTTTAAGGATCAGAATAACTTAAGCAATCTTTGGGAGGGGTTTTCCAAAAAAACATCTTTTAATAAAACAACCAGAGTTCTAATGGATCAAGTTTATTTTAAGGGAAAATTTTTTTAAAAGGGTTTACCTAAGGATCATCCCTGCCAAATTTTATCAAAATTTTGTGCAGCAGGGTTTTTGAGAAGATGTTGTTTATAGTTTTCACTATAAAAATATAATGCAAATTAGCCCCGCTCCTGGCCCTTTTTTTTTTCGATCGGAATTTATTTTAGCAATCTTTGGGAGAGGGAACATCTGTAAATTAAAAAATTTTGAAAAACTGGCGATGGGTCAAAATTTATTTTAGGGAAATTTTGTGAAGATTTACCCAAAAAATCATCCCTGCCAAGTTTAACCCAAATTTTGTCAAGCATTTTTTAGAGGAGATTTGTTTAAAAAATGGGGACAATGGAAAACAGGGTGATCACAAAAATCACTTTTAGCACTTTGTGCTCAGGTTTGCTAAAAAGAAAAAGGTGTTGCATGCAAAAAATATGTCCCCTACTGTGACGTGCATTATTTTTCCGCTATCATAGCAACCAGAATTTTGGTCTGAGAAAAAAAAAGATGTGCAGAATCTCCATACTGCCATCTAATCACATACCAAATTTCATAATATTATCTTAAACGTTATTTAAGTTATCGAAGGATCCAGATTTCTGGACATCTGGACGGACAGACAGAGGGACAGATGGAGGGGCAAACCTATAGTATAACCTATAAACACCGGTAGGGACTAATAAGGCACAATGTACCTATGCATTACTTTTGGTAACATTTTGGACTATACTGTAACTAGATATCATGTGGTCATTGAGATATATGTCACCTCCTATGCAGTTATCCTTATTAAGGTAGCGACATTGGGTAATAATGGTAAAATGCATCAAAATGGGTTTTAACGGAATAAAATACTTCACACCTTCTTCTAATGATCTGTAAAAACAAAAATCCAATATCTCACTTTAAAATATGCGATTTATGGCCCTGAATAACCAGACCCCATATAGCCGAAAAAGCATTCCGCCATTTCGATCACGTGATGTCGAGTAGGCGGGGCTTTCAGAGGCGCTGTTTAGGGAAATCAGTTTATACGCCAGGGAGATATTAGTGTGTCGTTTGTCAAATAATTATCAGTTACTATAGCAGCAGGTTAATGTTTATCATTACCTGAAGTAAATATGGGAAATAAAAGAAATAAAAAGAGTAAAGTTCAAAAGAAACTGTTCAGTGACGAGGACAAGGAAAATTTAAAAGTGCTTGGAACTGGTAGCTGGTATACGGATCCAGAAATTAATGAACAATCTGTGTCGCTCAGAAATTTAAGGTGACACTTTCAATGAGACAAATAATGATGAAAGTGAATTTTATGCGGAGAACTTTATTGTGATTCTTAACTGAAATCTTCACGACAAAAAAGTATGGGTTTAATCGGACTTTTGATTGGGTTTTTGCTTATTTATCAACACTGTCTCATCATTTCTACATATAAACGTTTTCTTATCCGCTAACATGCAATATACGAACCCCAATATACCAAAACTGTAAACTTCTATAATAATAGATTGATTTCTTAAAATTAGTAATTATAATGGTTGTTTTTTAAATTGTATTTGTAAATATAATTGCAAATAAAAGCTTATAAAAATAAAGCCATTGCGAGGGAATACTTTTAACTGAAAATAACCTTATTGAAACGTATTGGCATATATAAAGTTTTGTTTACTACTTTTGCAACAATACAATACAAAAACTTTGTGCTTAAAAATATTGTCTATATAGATTATGACTTGATTTGTCTGGGTCGGGTTAATCAGTGTCCCTGAAAACTGGTTTCCTGTGTGTACTGCACGTGTGCTTTTATTACCGTGTGCCGTTTGGTCATATATCACACAGTTTACTGGACTCGGGGCCCGAGCTGTCACCTAGTATATTACGTAATAGACTTCCTGTCCCCAGTGTAACTGGCTACATGTTGACAACTAACAGGCCTCTAATTTGCTTAGTGCGGCTTCGGTATCCATTATTTCCCTGTGTGGGGCCCCTTATCTGGACGCTTGAAGATAGTCACGTGACTTTTTATGTGTTATTGTGTTATTAGCCGTGTGCACTATGACACTAGATGACTTTATGGGATGTAAACCAAAAGTTTAGGTACTTATATGTTCGGAAAGTGTGAATAATTGACGATGTATCAAACAGCTAAACTACTGAGCAAAAAGAAATTAATTAAGGCTGAACAGTTATGCGATAATCCCATTTAATTAGCACATTTTGATCGTTTTATCTTTCAAGCTAATTTTCGACACACTGGAATTAGCTTGCAGGGGGGGTGTTGGACAGTGATTACAAAGTTGATTGTTGTCCGATTTCAAAGCGGTTTTCGTCTGTCGGAAGGTCTTGATCCGTCTAGTGATCCGTGTCTCAGTTTTTCGATAATTGTTTAAGTTTTGTTACAATAGCTAATTAATTGACGAGCGGCGTGTTTCGAAGCGAAAATAAAAAGTTAAGTTAAATAACTTTTGAACAGAAAATTTTAAAAGAAATTTGAGACACGGATCACTAGTTCATTTGTATAGATACAGTTTAATACAAAAACGAAGTTATTTAGTGAAAAAATGACTTAGATATCGCTGTCCGAAATTTTCGAAAAATGTGTGCAATATGGGGAATAACAAAGGTACTATTATATTTTGTTGACTCTGAGAACAGATATCTTGACATAAGATTGGGGTATAACTTTTGTACTAACTATGTTTATACTCAGGTTATTCAAAACCAGTAAATCTGATAGTTGTCCATTACCCAGTGTCGCTACCTTAAACATAGAGAATAACAATGGCACCAAGTAGTGTAACCGATACATGGAGATTATGAGAAATTGTGAGAAATAATTTGGATGCTTTATCAAATGTTCATCCAGTGGAAATGAAATAATACAAAAAAAAAAGCTAAGTATTCACCAGAAGAAATGAAAAGGAAATGAACTATTTATGTATATCATTTGACATTTTCGTAATTATTTGTTGGGGTGCCATCCACAATATTTCTGTCATCCGTTTTGTCTACATGAGACATTATATGAACGACAACATGATTTGTATTAATCCAGTGATTAAAGTATTGTAAGTAAAGAAGTAAAGTAACCCCACTGGAACTGGATATACCACTGTCAGATGCAGCTTCCCTTTGACCCCTGGAGGCAACTTGAAGATGGGATGAGAGGTTGAAAGTCTGCTAGTTGTACAATTTAGTAAAAGTATTTCTGGGTCTCCCAAATGATTTTTTCAGCAAATACTAACCAATACTGATTACCTAGTATCAGAATAATGACACTGTGGATGAAATCTCATGGATAATTAGTATCATACCATCATACTTCTATGGTGACATAAATAGATATCATCTTACCATTTGAGTATGCCTGACCTTAACGCCATATGCTATGGTGCCCAGTAAGGTCAGAATCCCAGCTCCTAGTATGATGCCTTCGACAATATGCACTATCAGGACGGGTGTAAACAGAAGGTTCTTGAGTTTGGCAGCTGCTTTGTCATCAATTGAAGCACTCTGAGTTGAAAAACATACATCTCAAAAGAGAAACGGCAAGAATCTATGAATCATTTCAGAAAGAAGCAAACATTAAGGAGCTTTTACATGTTTTACAAACAAAAATTCTTGATTTGATTCAGTATTCTGTATTGAAATACAAGCATCACAATGTCACTCACCAGAGTACCTAAACAAGCCATATAGGTCATTAGGGATTTTACCTAAATACCCCAACATTAGCTCTATACAAGATTGACTATCTGACGTTGATAATAATTATGTATGAGCAACCAACCTCCTTAAAGCTGCATTATTAAAAAAGATCATCTTTGTTCCAGCAATATTTACTTTGAGCTATGAGGTGATTATTTAGTGTCAAATTAAAATTTTGTTCGATCAACTATTTCAGAAAAACAG
>CM037783.1:29735120-29785120 GCA_021229015.1 Solen grandis | reverse complement strand
AGATTTCAATTCTTACTTAGAAATACTCTGTGTTCAGATTTGGTATTAAAATGCTCATAAGACATAAACCTTCATAAGGCTGACAAAACGAGCCGTCTGAAATAATAATTATTATTATATTACTTTTATAAGGTAGTCTAAAGATGTGCTGTCGTATACTTTTGTATTGTACCTGCATCTACCATCATGCGATTCTCCGCATTAATATATTTTGGATACGTACCTCATAACCGCCCACCTGTCATTTCTACAAATCTATACCCAGCTTACCACTTTCATGATCATGAGATTAAATATTGCTATCTACAATTAAGTATGGGCGATGCGAACTTAATTTAGTAATATGATATTTATGCATTTTGCGCATCTGTATGTAAAATGTTAACTAAAGCGTTCAGCTTTCCGCTTGTTACCAACGAGACTGCATATAAATGTAATACTTTTCTAGGAAGTCAGCACCGGAGACCAACGAGCGACAGATGTAATAAGTAGCCGTGGGTATCCGACGCTGCTAGGAAATATGTAGTCAACCAACGTCTGCTGAATTTGCAAGCTCTGTCTGTCATAGGGCTGAAACGAGTCCATTACCCAGGGACCCATCATGCTATTACCCGCTGGTACCCGCGTAAATGTAGTTATTTCATAAAAACGATTGATTAGTATATACCACATGTAATTAGTGGAAAAACTAAACTATTTTAATTATTGATTTTAACACATTTCACTATAAGCGCTTAACGATGCGGACTTTGTACACCCAAAACACGTCCATCTTCAACACACGTTTAGGATAATTTCTTGACAGAATGCAGAATAATGTTAATGAATATCATTAATGACATGTATATATGTTATAAAGAAAAGAAGTACATGGGGTGTTATAATCGAAAAGGCCGACGTCGGGGAACGGGTAATAATTTTGTACCCGGGTACCGGCAATATTCTACCCGACCCGCGGGTACCCGGGTACTCGTTCCAGCCCTGATTTGTGGCGTCCTGCCTGTAAAGAATAAATTATTTAAATAATAACATCCAACATGAAAGATTAGATGCTATTTTTAAAGTTATATGACGTCAAATCAATAACAATGGCGTCACATAGCATTATTGAGGTTGTATGGGTATATTATAGGGTGGTTTCCGGCGGTATCGCGGGTTCTCTGGTATCGTGGTATTGTCATTTTGTTAGGAAAGACTTTGCCGATCGCCACCTAGTGACACCATTTTTAAACAGGAAGCTACAATTTTTATTGAAATAAACAAAAAGTAATATGTCTCCGTAAATGGTAAGAAAAAATGTAAAATTCTTGCAGTAATTACGACTTTCAACCATTACGCTTATATGCGTATCACCCCATGTCCGCTAAAAACCGTTTTATAGCATAAATAATGAATTGAACGACAAATTCTAGATCTTCGTCTGCTGTATTGTTTAATGAATGATGATTGTTTTGATCATGTAGCGACATCTGTAGGTGGAACCAGTGGTCTTTTTTCAAGAAATAACCCGATACCAGAGAATCATGGGATTTTTTTGTAGGACAAACATGGCGAACAATAACATGTTTTAAAACGTTATTAGAAAGGCTGAAAAAAAAATGTTTTCACATTTTGGTACAAAGGTGGAATAAAAGTGACATACAGAAATAAATTTCAGATAAGACTTCACTGATATTTTATTCCGTTTATGTCGTTAGTACCGCGATATGAGAGAACACCATCCTAAAGTAAAAATAAAGGAGGTGATAGAATTGCACAAATAAAAAATTAGATTTATTTTAACTTATTCTATGTTCGTAGTTTGTTTGTCACGTGTCTGAACAAAATGAAATAAACGCATCCTCACAATAAACAAATATATACTTATATCGTATATGTATTTCTTTTTATAAAAATTTCTACTGTTGCTTGCAACTATTCCCTAATTCTCTCTAACAAATGTTCTTGAGATTTAACATTCCCAAAATACACGCAGACTTGTATGCGATGCTATTGATGCACATACTCAGTAACTTCCTACAGAAATGTTTTCTAAGGTAATACATCGTCAAATTGTGAATATGGTCCATCAAATGATCGAGGGAATTTAATGATAAACGCAAGCCTTTATAGATTTTGAGCAAAAACGCCTATAACTCCAAGTTATTGGATGTTTGCATCTGCACTGAAATCTTTTTAAGAATATGAAAGACCATGATTATATTCAATGATGGATAGATTACGTTAACGAGAGTTAAAAGAGAAAGGAGTATATATATAATATGTCATATTGTGTACCAATTAATGAAATAATTCTAGTGTTTCCCAATTTTATTATGTTTGAGTTTCTAAACATCAGGATTGAAATACTATAAAATCATTTATTTTCGTTGACATTACATTTCGTGGAATCTGTGATTAAATCAATGTCATGAGTACATATATTCGTGGAACCATGTTCTAGAAAACATGAAGTCTATGAAATAAACAGTTTCGTAAGGATATATATTCGTGGATAGTCATCCACGAAATCAACGAAAATTACTCCCCCCACGAAAATTGATGATTCTACAAGATTACGGCAATAACAATAACACATGACTCATGTTCAGTCCTCACGAAATTCAAGCTAACAATAGAACCGCAACTGGACGAGAAGTATGGTGGTGGTTTGATAATCAAATGCTGTTTAAAAAAAGAGATGGTGGATGGTGGAGATTTACCCATTTACAAAGTATTTGTCCGAACGTCCAAGTACTTGTGTTGCATTCCTGGCTAGAATCGATGTCATGTATGAAGTCTGTTAACGGATGACATATTGCTCTAGCGAAATTGTTAATGTCGGAAAAAAGACATCATTAGTCTCATTCTTGATACAAACAGACTTATGCTGCATTCATGACCTTTCTGAAAATGGATATAAAATGTTCATTGTATGATATATGCATGATAAATACTTTAATGATAAAATTATTCAAAATTGTCAGCAATCAAATTGCATGCCAGGTTACCATCAACTGAATGATACGAACTAGAGCTGTTTTGAAAGATATTTGACTTTCCTTCATTCAGTATCCAGAAAGCTGGTTTAAGTAAGGTCGTTTACTGCAGTTTTCTTTCAATATAATTGCCATATTTTCACATATTTTATGTAAAACAGGAGCGGAAGAAAATGGTAGACCATCGTGATCTTTCCTCTATCCATGGTAACCGTTTAAAACAAACATCTAAGTTAAACATCTCTTATTAAAAAATAATAAGTAAAGATTTTACAAATAGAAGACAATATTATCAGATCATTTAAATAATTCAATTTATCTGATTAAATGGGTTGAATATCAACAGGTACTTCATTTTTCGTATTTTTTTTTTTTTTTTTTGAAAAGGGAGAGATAAAAATATCTTCATTTTAAAATATTTTTTTTATTTTTATAGAAAATTCTTCAATAGATCTTTTCATTTTTTAGGCAAACATTCTTTAAATGTTTATTTAACAAAACAATGAAAATATATACATGTATACCGGTCTTTGAATGACGGAGCTACTGAGCTGTTTCCATGGTAACATGGACAGGATGCGTTCTTTCCTTCTCGACGGATTGAACGATAATAATCCATTTACGATTTATTTTCGTCGTTCGCAAGGTCTGTTTTAACGATATGACCCGGTGATGAGCGTTGTAGAAGCCTTGCACTACTGAAACAACATTGTTAGCGTAGTAGCGCTGATATTGTAACAGCTTATATCCGAAATTTGTGAATATACGAAATAGATTACATTTTACCTTCTGAACGAAAACCTGGCGTGTTTCGTTACTTCCCTTTCATGTCCAAACCATCAATTAATAAAACCATTACAGCCATCCGGAAAAAGGACTATCCGCTTTCAAAAGGCGGGAGATTATGTAGAAGGAAATGTTCCATTCTTCGGGCAACCTATGAACAACTTATTCCGATACTCTACATATATCCCCATTGGTCATGCCCGTTTAGCAGCGCCCAATTCGTTGCCCCATGATGTCGTGGGAATTCCGGAACAAATGAAATTGTCGTTCCTTCAGATCACCCCCTCTAAATCTCTCTTTCTTACCCCTCTCTCTCTCTCTCTCTCTTTCTCTCTCTTACTTACTTCCCACTTCAGAGTAACACTTAATTTCAAATTGATAAATGTAGTTCTATATCATCATATCAACTGTTTGAGGTTGTTGCCAACTCCAGTTAATAGCAATAACAAGTTTCAGCTTTAAAGGTGTTGCAGTGCTTTTTTTTCCTAACGGACATTTTTTTCTAAAAAGAATGCACATAAGTACTTTAGAATAAAACTAAAAGATATTTGAATTAAAACAGGGGTCACCATGCTCGTTTCAGAGATTAAGCTTTTGGTAAAACGCCACTGTTTGCTAAAATTTGTTGAAAAAATTGATACATTAAAAAATAGAAAGACTACATTCTAAATACTACAATAACATATTAAAATAAGATGTTCAGAATATTTTATCACAATTTGTAACTTATTATGTGTTTTATAAGTTACAGGTGAAATACTGTCAAACATACATGGAAAATGGAAAATACAAAACGAGAAAAATTCGCCATTGTGTCTGGACTATAATGTAAACAAAAACTACTCAGCTATGAGATTTTATATATATTTTTCTTGATTAAAAAATTCAACGAACAGATTTTCTTTATTTTCTCAGATTCAATCCTCTGATATAAATGCTTTCTAAAAATGTAAAAAAAAATGTATACATCACCACGTTTGTTTGCTGTTGTTGTTTTTTCACTAAAACTCCTTTTTTATTGGAATTTTAGCCAAATTTGCATAACGCACTAAAATGTGACTCTGTAGACCCTCAACATTTAGCAAAAAAAATTTTAGTAATGTTTTAATACAAAATTCATAAAACTGGGGGTTCCTTTGAATTGAATTTCATTTTTTTTTACCAAAGTTAAAATCAGTAGTAACCCGCTAAAACATCCTCAACAGACACCTAATTATATATAAGTATTAGTATTAACGTTTCAGAATGAATAACAAAGCGCCATTTAAATTATATGCCATAAAATGTCATTATCTTAATCCCCTGAATATCATCTCTTTCATCTTCAGTGATACCAGGGGAGGCGCAAATGCCATTACATCTGACAGCCCAAAATGATTGTTTAGATAATTTATATTGTCCAACAACTTGGAAAATATAAACATAAATCAAACGTTCGAGGCAGTTGGTAGTATAACTGAAACAAACTTGTGCCTAGACGTTACACTTGTTGATCAGCTCGACAACAGTGTTTCAACATGGCTTCCGTGATTTGTGAGTATTAATAATAGCTATATTTTCTTTGCTATTGTTCTTTTATTTACGCTTGCTTGAAAACATTTACATAAAATGAAGCACATCATATATATGTTGGGACATATTATCGTGGTTCTAAGTCTTTCAATAGCTACATTAAGAACTGAACTATAATTTATATCCAGGAAGAATATAGGATGATTAAATATAAAAGACAATTAAATGCATATAAGTGCAGAAAAAAATGATTGTATTTTCTTAAACCCTTTTAAAAATGACGTTAAATGACAAAGGGGGCTGCCGCCATTTTTATTGTCTCAAATACCCAATTATCGTGGTAGATAGTATTTTTTTCTCGAATGCAATGGCAAAACATTTTTTTTTTTTTTGAAAATTTCTTTCAACATTTCCCTTCAACTAACAAATAAAAGATACTTATAAATTTTCCGATTCATTATTTGATTTTCTAGGGTTATCAATTTTAGGCTCAAAACACGTCTGATATTGGATAAAAACGATAAAAAGTACTCTCCGATAATAGGCTTGTATGTTGGGTTTAACGTCCCACCGACAGTATTTCAGTCATTTGGGAGACGATGTCTACTTGAGACAGATATAGTGCTGCCACACTGCGGTATCACGCCGTATCGCTTTTTTTAAACATTGCGTGATACACATCCATCACATTATCAACGGCAACATCTGAACTACCCTTATATGCTGAGGGCCAAGCAAGGGTATCTCGAATGTAAATCAAAAACACTGTCGTGTCAGCTTTATCAAATCATGATTTGTTTTATTTATTTATTTATTTATTTATTTATTTATTTATTTATTTATTTATTACTTCATATTTAACGGTCTGTCGGTTGGTCAGTCAGTAAATGAGTCAAACGCTTTTTCACAAATGCATAAATCATTCAATCTCATATTTCCTAGATTAATTATGAGATTATACCATTTAAGAACTGGAGCTGTAGCGGTCCTTGCCATCCTTGGCGTGACTGTGGCCATTCCATTGATACCGGATGTATTTGGGAGAGCCCTGGCGCCCCAGTGTCCTTTCCGCTATATCGAGATCTTTCATATGCTGTTTCCCGGTCAGAATGCTTTCCAAATCGACGACTGGCGATTCATGGGTTGTTCCAGGGCGATTTTATTTCCGTAAACGATGTAATTGCGGAATTAGTCTACGCTTGCAAGTATGTGTATTTATTTTTATTAGTATTTTAAAGAAAATAAATCACTTTAGAATATAAATATTATGATCTTTTATGTTATGATATATTTTTTAATTATTTTTATTTTCATTTATTGATTTTTTTAGCTCACCTGAGCACAACGTGATAGCCCTTCGTCCGGCGTCCGTCGTCCGTCGTGCGTCGTCAACAATTTGGCTTGTTAACACTCTAGAGGTCATATTTTTAGGCCAATCTTCATGAACTTTGTCAGAATGTTCTCTCCATAAAATCTTGACAAGTCGAATTGGTCATGTGGGGTCAAAAAATAGTCAGGAGGTCAATCTTAGAAAACCTTGTTAACACTCTAGAGGCCACATTTTTGGCCCAATCTTCACGAAACTTGGTCAGAATGTTTGTTTCCATAATGTCTTGGACAAAATCGAATTTGGGTTATGTTGGATTAAAAAAGTAGGTCATGAGGTCAAATCTTAGTAAAACCTTGTTAACACTCTAGAGTCCACCATTTTGGCCCAATCATCATGAAACTTGGTCAGATGTTTCTTTCCATAAAATCTTGGCCAATTTCGAATTTGGGTCATGTGGGATCAAAAAGTAGGTCAATATGAAAAATCCAACATATGTTGCTCATTTATAATCATATGAGCGATTCAGGGCCATCATGACCCTCTTATTTTGTTTTTGTTGGGGGGGGGGGGGGGGGGGGGCTTTTTTATCTCACATATAAGGATATATATTTATCCTCTGTATTTCTGGCTTATCATTACTTGATTTTGATAAAACTACCAAAAACTAGATATTTGCCAATTGAATAAATATTTTAAAAAAATTAATACATTTATAATACAGAACGAAATACAAATGAAATAGACTGAAATAGTTCATGATCATTTGCAAATGAATACATGCATAAATCAACATTACAGACCTAGGCGGTCATTTCTTTTTCATATTTCAAAATATAAATACGTAAACATATTAACGAGGCTACATGTATATATTTAAAAGGCAAACTACTTACTAGTATTAAAATATTATTTAAATGTTTTCACTTTGTAATTTTATAAGGTTAATTTTCATACAATACATTCTATTATAATTTATAATTACGAAGAAAGCAACTTTTCTTAATACAGTAATATTCTTGCATTTAAAAAGTTCGATAGTTTTAAACATATTTGATAATATTCGATGGAATCTAGGAATATACATTTGTCTTATTCTAGAGTAGTTTGCACATTCAAATATGAAGTGATATATTCATCGTCTAAAATGGACAAAGTCTTTCTGATGTCTATGTTCTAGACCATCTCCCATGATTCAATGTTAAATCTATGAGATGATTATCTTAATTTACTAAATACCATTCCATCCTTTAGAATATATTAATACACTTAAAATAATACCAGAATTAAAATTAAATATATTCTTATAAAATGATGCCCTAGTAAATTCATTTATTCTGCTTTCCACATTCTGTATGAAATTATCGCTTACTCTCTGTTTCAATAATAATATAACAACTGTACTACTATCTACATTTTACGATATCCATACTTCCAAAAAAAAACCCAAAAAACAAAAAAACAAAAAACTAATCTGCTAATAATATTTTAACAAGCGTTGCCCAGCATTGTTTAGATGGATATCTTTCGAAATCCTCTAACATAACCCTATATATTATGTTCATATATCTATGTGATAACCCTATATATTATGTTAATATATCTATGTGATAACCCTATATATTATGTTAATATATCTATGTGATAACACTATATATTATGTTAATATATCTATGTGATAACCCTATATATTATGTTAATATATCTATTTGATAACCCTATATATTATGTTAATATATCTATGTATATTATGTTTATATATTTATGTGTTAATCCTATTAATATATTTATGTGTTAACCCTATTAATATATCTATGTGATAACCCTATATATTATGTTAATATATCTATGTGATAACCCTATATATTATGTTAATATATCTATGTGATAACCCTATATATTATGTTAATATATTTATGTGTTAACCCTATTAATATATTTATGTGTTAACCCTATATATTATGTTAATATATTTATGTGTTTCAGACATGACAATCCTAAGCCAGTATTGTTTCATATTAAGGTAAGATGTCTGTAAAGGTTCGGCTACATTTCGGATCATTTTACCTCTACCAAGATAGCCAAGTTACCCTAATGAAACACTAGGAAACCTTGGTTATCTCTGTAAAAGCTATGAGGTCCGAAATGTAGCGGAACCATTACAGGGACCTTAATTACACCAAAAGAATAGAAATCTAGAAAACTAGTTGAGTGAACTCATTTTGGGTACTATTTTTACGCCAAGAACATATTTAATGAAATTTTTCAACCAAGTATTGTTTGAAAAACCAAATAACTTCAGACCCATATAGTAAAATAGGCTTGACTTCATAAATGCGGCAGCTAGATTATAAACAACGTAAAATCTGTCATATATCCATTTTCAAAGACAGTAATTTCTGACCTACATGATCTTTATCAGTCATAAAAGAAGCTAAGGTAAAACTCAATGTCACCAAGTTTTAAGATTAGGCTACTTACTTGCTGCATGACTTAAGTTTTTCGTATATACCTTTCTTAAGAAATTTTGGCTTTGTGTAGGAACTTTTACTGCATCATGCTCTATTTGTTATTAAAAAAGGATACTATGTGAATTGCATTATGTCATTAAATTTAGTCTCTCTCCTTATGTGATGTTTGCGGGTTTGCGGTGATAAATACGCGCGCGCGTGTGTGTGTGTGTGTTTATGTACTGTGTACATGTGTTCGTGATTTTGCTTTGTACATGGATATGTGAATGTAGCAAGGAACATTATATTTTTATGTTACAGTTGTATACAGTTTTGAATTTTGAGACTTAATAATGTAAATCAATACCTATTCAATGTATCTCTACAATTTTTCTATATGGTGATTCAATATTTTGATTAATTTTAATATTTTAAAGGAATGAGAAAAGTCCACGAACATCTGTGGCAACCATCGTATACATACTTTCAAAATATTGTATACACTGAGTGTGCATTGCCTTGGTCATCTCAGCTAGCAGTTCAATGCTGCATTGCATTACATGGAATTATTGACAATGCACTGGAAAATCTTAAAAAACTTTAAAAAAAAAAATCTATTATTCCATGACGTCATGTCTTGCTATTGTTGTTTTAAGCCTTTTATATTTGCAGTAGTCGGGAAGAATACACGAGGTGCATGGAAGACATTGTGGGAAACTGTCCTTTTGCGAATGCTGTGGAAACGACCAGCGAAAAACAATTTGCCTTTTGTAGCGACGGAATCTTTCGCTGGATGAAAGATTGTATGAATATTTGCATAAGATGTATTTTTATTCGATGACAATATGCAAATGGGCATCACTTAGATGGAAATAAGAAGACTAACGTACAATCTATTGGCAACTTATCTATACTGATAACCAAGATAATTCAAAATGACCTCCTTCTTTCATTCTTACAAATTTTACTAATCATATAATTAATTTGCCTATTACCAAAGAAATGTTGATTTAATTATTATATATGTTCAATTAATCAATATTTACTTTACTTTAATTAATTGTATTCAATTAATTATTATTAGGTTTAGTTTAATTATTTATAATCAATAGATTAATTAATTATCTAGATGCTGCCAACATTACAACGCCGTTGTCGGTAAGTTGTTTGGTGAAAGGTAGGATTTCAGTTGGGAAGTCGTGCGAATTTGAAACACCCAGAAGGTTTAACTTTGAGCAACACTATGGCGTCGAAATGAAGATAGCTTTACTGGAAGAGTTGAGTATCATATTTGTTTTATTTATCTATATAGCAGTTTGTTGATTGATAAGGTCATAATAATACATACATACATACATACATACATACATACATACATACATACATACATATTAACACTCTACCCGATAGTTATTACTTCCCTTTATAACGTAGCGTGACGTAGAAGTATGGTATTCTTTTTGTGCTGATGATATGTGTAAAACATATATTAACAAGGCTTTACAACATAAGCTATGCAATGTTCAGTTAAATTTACATATTTCAAACATCATACATACTGGAACCGCGGATTGGGCCTGGGGCCGTAAATTAGGTATGTCCGCTATAGACGGTCATATGTATAGTGTTTGTGTGTTTTTTGTTTGTTTGTTTTTTTTTTTTTTAACGTTTTTTACATTATGCTGTAATACTTATATTTAAATTGCTGTTTCATTAATTTTTTTCAAGTTGACGGTTTGTATCTAATTAATATTTTAAGATCTCAAAACATCTTCCATTTTTATCTGAGCTTTAATGATTCAAGTTGCCTTTTAAAACCCGTGGCCTACGAGTTCAAGGAGAAGTCATCAGATGCACATTATATGTGTCCAGTTTTTATTTAATAACGATAGAAGACTTTCATATTTTGAATCTTGTTTTTTGAATCTTTTTTTTTTTTTTTTTTTTTTCATCAGTTAATGCAAGTAATAGATTCATAAAGTGTTTTTTTTAAATATTACATGTTTTTAATATACAATAATAACAGTGATTGCTCCCTTTTTTGATTATGTGGCTCCAATGGAAAAAAAAACAACTATTCCATACTGACGCCGCGATTTAACGCGGCGTTAATAATAACCTCTAAGTATTCCAAACCGGGACTGAGATTCTGTCTGGAATTAGTCAAGATCCTCGCAATATTGCAATAGTTCTGTAATTAAGTATCACTTGATACAATTACATTTTCGTGAATGTCCGCTAACGGCCTTTATGGTAGGTTAACAATTTGGATCAGATCAACTCGATCAGTCCCCAAATTCCCCGAACAAAGCTCGATTACCTCTTTGATCGGATTTGTACACGTCTTCTTCCTGACCTACATGGCCCGCACACGACTACACATGACTTCAACCCGTCAACAACCCCAACTCCTACTCAGTCATGTCGACCATGTAATTTAATCATTTTTTAAGTATTAGAATCCATAAGTCGTTATTATGTCAGCGGTTATCATCGACACTTCAGTAAACCGCTAATCGTAAACCAATCGAATCGTCACACAATCACTACAGTGTCGAAAATAGCCAACGACGTTATGACGTTGAGGACCCCATAGCCTCAAGTATGTATTATGTTCTAGACAAACGTGCCTTTCGAAACAATACTTAAGTCAATTTCATTAAAATAAATGTAACCAAATGAGCATAATTTACGAAATACATGAGTGCACATCCATATAATAATCGGTATATACGAATAAAACAAATGTACCTAAAACTTATCGACATTTCTTTGACGCCAATCAAGAAATGGATGTACTTGTGACATCACTTCGAAATTTTTTTTCTCTTATTTTTTTTTCTTCTAAGCTTGGGCTAGCAGATAGGGGTTTATGCCTTCATCTGCACTTGGGTGTTCATGGGCTGGATGACTGGTGTATTACACACCCAATCTCTTTGGATACTTTTGCCCTTTCATGGAGCTTTTGGCATCGATTCAGCTTCCTACAGGGACCGTTCGAAATGGCTACAAGATTACGAACTTAATGGCGATGGTTTCCGGAACGTTCCGAATGGTTGACAATGGTTTGTCGAAGATCCCGAAGAAGTTCCGAATAAAACATTCGGCGTCCAAATTTTAACTTTTAAAACGGGGTTCGTCCATTGTTCTGTTTGTACCCAGCCAAGGTCGAGTACGTTCGTGTATACATAAGTAGTGGACGAGTAACGATCGTCTTGGAGCAATCGAGTTGCGATCGAGTAAGGTCGAGTTTCGATCGGGTGACAGTCGAAAAAAGTTCGAGTTGATTGGGCTCGTAATGGTAAAAAAAAAATCACTAAAATATTGAATCTAAACTCAATTGTTCGTTTTTCGGTTAATGCCCGATCATTTCTATATCGCTTCTTGGGCGTTCAACTACTTCACCCTTACACAATTTTTATTATCACTATGTTCGGATAGAAAGCTGGAGTGATAAGTCAGGTGGCCAGTCCCACTTTAGTGGTCTCGATTGGCAGTAAGAACCCGCCTTTATAGGAAACAATTTTCGTGTGAATAGTTGACATTAAACAGACGGCCATTCAAACATTTTTTTCTTCAATAAACATGTATATGTCTTTGATTAGTTTCATTGAAATTGATAAAAAAAAAGTCGTAATACACAAATTGTAGATTGTTATACATCGGACCTGAGTTCAAGCCCTTTGGTTGGAGGAATGCAAATTCGAATACAAATATTGAATAGCAAGATCACACAGTAGTGAGGAGATAAATGATAAATGGTCAGTGACTATATCTACACGGTTACGTACTGTAGCACCCCATCCCATGAAGGAAAATAATAATAATAATAATAATAATAATAATAATAATAATAATATGATGATGATGATGATGATGAGGAGGAGGAGGAGGAGAGGAGGAGGATGAATATGTTAATTTGTTAATCTAAATGTTGCATAGGCTTGTATACATAGTTTCTACATCAGTACTACTTTTGGCGGCCATCTCGAGTGGTAAATTCAGGGGATTTTTATATAAATTAGAGCAGAAATTTCATTTTCCGATAATTTCATGCTTCAAAAATCAAATTGTATACACCTAAAAAACTCTTGAAATTCATATTTTTAGATGAAATATTTCTTTTATGTATATAAGCACAAAAAATTAATGCAAAGTAAAGAAAAAAAGTATGGGTTCATCCTTCATCAAAATAAGCATAACTATTTGGTTTAAAGTTTTTGTCTTAAACTGCATCAAAATATTATTTTAATATCTTAAATGATTAATTAATAACCAATGTTGTTCAATTTGACATTAATTTCTGTAAAAAAGACTGGAATATAAAAACGCAGTGGTGATTTTAAAACAGAAAATATTCTTAACTTTTGGCTTGCATTAACTTATGCCTCTAAAGATGGCTGCCAAAAAGTGTCATATCAGTGCCTATGACATCACATTAATTTATGCCCCTAAAGATGACCGCTAAAAGGTGTCTTATCTGTCTATGACATCACACGGAAACTATTCATTCCAGTCAACGTAACAAAATGTAAACAATAAACATATTCTTCATAAATAATATCAAAATTTATGTTTTAGAACTGTCAGTGACATATACACCTGTGGGTGGGCAAGGGCCAAAACAGCGTTCCAGGATCCGGTATGTATCGGAGATTGGCGGGAAAACTTCTTTATCTACGTGTCGACTGAGATCCTCAACTCAGGATCACCGGGCCCTCTTAGTGCACTTAAAGAAGCCAAGGTATCAAATCATTAATCTACGGCTCGTATGTAACAATAACAATAACGTATTATTATTTATTAATATTATCACCTCTCAAATTTTAATTCAAGCATGTGGTCAAAAGTTGTGCATGACTTTCTAGGTTTTTTTTTTTTTTTTTTTTGGGGGGGGGTGGGGGGGGGGGGGGATTTGACCTGTCGACCATTGACCGCTAAACCTTAAATTAACATTTCATTTGATAATATACATGAATACGGTCAAACTTGTTCTAAGCGGCCAGTCAAGGGAACACTATAAAGTGACCGTTAAAGAGAGAGAACCTCTAGATGAAGGTAAATCTATACGAAAATGCTAGTTTGGTTTTATTGAAATTGAAATGCAGGTTGACTGCTTAATACAGGTTCAACTGTACGTCTAAAATATGGATTTTCGTTCATGGTTGTCTAATTTCTTTGCACATTTATTTTGACTGAGTATATTTAATCTGGTGATTTCAAACTACATGTACAGGTATAAAGGGAAATACTGAGAATTCATGTCCCTATTGAAATAACGAATATTATGAAAGAGATGTTTCTTGAAATCACACTATTCGGAAAGTTTAGAGATCCATTCCTTATGAGGTCTGTTGTTGTTTTTTTCATTTGTATACATGCATATATTTAGGCAAGTGTCTAATTGAATTACTTATGCTGATCGAGTCGAAAGAAGGTTTGTCCATTTATTGTTCGGCATCAGACTCGAATTTAATTAACAATACTTAACGTCAAGTATTGCTTGAAATATTAAGGTATCTAACCATCATTAAATTATAATTATGGTCCTTCAGTTGCCTAAAAAGGCTTCAATGCAGATGCAAACATTTATTGACTTAGAATTATAGGCTATTTTGCTCAAAGTTTATAGAGACTTGCATTTCCTATAAAATTCAAAGAATCACTTGCTGAACCATGATCATAATTTAAAAGTGGATGGATTACTTTAAAAAAAAAAGGGTCGGACTATATCCAATCTGTGATGTTTTACAAGATTTTCAGCAAATAACTACATAAACATTAATATTTTTACCTTACTAATAACATTTGTCAAGGCATGAGCTATTTTTGTACGTAAGTTTTATTAGGGATATATTTCAATAAGATATAAGTATATTTAACGATATGCAAGACTAGTGGAATTGCGACCTAAGCACTCTTCGTACCTGATTCAAACTCTTGGATACCAATCTTCAATTAATTCAAGTACAAAAATGTAATAAGAAGCACACTAGCGATAATACCACGGTTACACTTAGATATTTCACCATCATGTTTGTACATGTAAGCTTAATTTGCTGACATGGATACAGTATGGTTGCGATTTTCCGAGGGGTGAAAATCCGAGGGGCGATTGTCCGAATATCATGCATATTTCAAAGTACATGTATATCCCCAGTCCCATTGCAGGAAAACGATAAGCTCAAGAAGAAAAAGGTTCTCAGTTTACCGAGTCTTTTGATTATCTAAGCATGTTATGTTCCCCCATCAGGCCTCAGATCATCTCACTTTTCGTACTTAAAAACAGGGTTGAGTTTGAGTTTGATCGATGCCATAAAAATTCAGGCGCGGATATAGGATTTTGGGTTAGAGCGGGGAACATTCGATGTTCGATTTTATCATTTAATCAATCTTCTTTAAATTTGTGTTATGTTTTGTTCCAGACAATGATTGAAAGCTAAGACCAGAAATAACCAGTTCCGGATGACGTCCGTATGAAATGTCCTACCGACTGTTTGCAATAAAAAAGATAAACATATGTACTGTTTCATATTTTACTTCAAGGTCCATATATTTCATTATGATTTAATTTTCATGAAAAAGGGAAATATAAAATAACATTGACATATTGTAGACCGACACAAATAGTATATAATGTGCAAATATCTGCTGTAAATTAACAGTTAACACATTGAAAATGTTGATCAAATTACCGCAATTTAGTATATTGGATGGATGTCAAACTACTCTCATTGTTTACATTTTGCAATATCGAGTATTTCCGAAGACGGTCTGTAATCGAAGATAATTTGAATTTGAAAAACCGTCGTCGAATCACAAATTGTTAATCTGCTACGTCATCAATTTATGTACTCGTGATAAGTTAACGGAGTCATACGGAAAGTCTATGGAAAATTGACAGAATTGAGGAATATGCAAATTGGTTATTTTTGTAAACAATGCATTGTAGTGACCTTGTCGTCAGTGAGTATGTACAGGTTGCATCTCGTAACAAATCTGTAGCACACAGTTTGCTTTTCTGTCCGAAGAATATACACAGCTTGATGGGCCTTTAAATAAGCAAGTGAATAATAAGTTACCTTTTAGTTACCTTTACCGCTGGCCGTTTGTTGAGTCCAGGACTCGTATTGGCCAAATCTTGATCGTAGACTTAGCTAACTGTATAATTCGTGTAGTTATATTATCTTATGGCGAATGGTTATATTATAATACTTTAACAATGAAAATTATCTGTAGCATGTAAAATAATTACTATAATAGGACAGCATTAAAAATATGTCCAGTGAAAACATTAAACAGTTATTTACACATCTTTAGAATGACTCCGTATGCCGCCATACTATATAGTTTTGTTAAATATGTTGATTTTCCAGAGGGAAATAATACAGACTGCAGACTTCCGGTGAAATTAATGGCGGACGTGTTTTCATTGCTGTGGGAGTAAACAATGGTTATGTGAGAAACCCATATTGTAATGAGGCTTTTCTAGGTGTCTAGATGTGTCACTAACAGTGTTAAGTAATGGCAAGGTTGGTAAAAAACCGATAAACTGTCTAGTTCAAAGTCCTTTTCGTTGTTATAGTTCTGTATTGTGTCATCTTTCATTCCGTGTTTCCCGTGCTACCGTGGGTTTGTGATTCTATACGTAAACACTGAATAAGAGGTTCACCTTGATTTTGAAAGTTTTTCTCACTGTAACAGTACCTTGTTTATTTTAAGAAAATCAAATTAAAAGAAAAGTATATATTTTCTATAAAGCGTATATTTTTTTCTTGTTCAATTTATTCTTTATATAAGCTTATAGATTATTTATTCAAAATAACAAAATTTCACATTTATTTCATGCTTTTATTCGTATTGATACGTTTTTGTACGAGAAAATGCCTTGTGCATTTCTTTACTTTTTATTAGTTAGTGTCTTTTATCAATATTTCTAATTTGATAATGTATTTTGTAATGTACATCCCTACTTAAGCGGTCAATCTTACTCTCTGGAAACCTGTACGTCGGAGCCGTGCGTATTCATGAGCAGCATTCGCTGTTGACGGGAATGTTCATACAGACTATGATGCCTGCTGGTGTTGCTTTGTATCAAATTATGGATTCCCCTGGTTGAGGGTAGACCTTGGCAAGACGTATAGTATAGTCAGTGTCTTATTTCAAAATGTGTTTTATAATTTACATCTCTTCTTCAGCGGTCAATCTTGCTCTCCGGAAGCCTGTACATCGGAGCGGTGCGGTAAAATCAACAGCCTTCGCTGTTGACGGGAATGTTCCGACAGTCTATGATTCCTGCGGGTGTTGCTTTGTATCATATCATGGATACTCCTGGTTGAGGGTAGACCTGGGCCAGACGTACAGGATTTCGGATGGTAAATAATTATTTTTGCACTTTGATATAATGTACTTGCCGGTGACTCCAGATAATTTGACTTCAGACTAATTTTAAGACAATCAAATCATTCATAACTGCCTGTTCGAAATTATAATCGTAAGACAGATTTACATTCAATCAGACTGCAAAATGTTAATCGTGATTGGATATCAATAGTTCCAACACAACATATACTTTGTTATAGTTCAACATCGAATCAAGTTTAGGTTATATATTCGCCACCCATCTCTTCCAGGCTAAATGTTGAGTATGTATAACAAATTATCTAAATAAACCCATTTCTTTCCGATTGAATATATCATATGAATATTTCCACAGCTGATCTAAACAATGCCACTATCTACCTTCACATGGAGGAACACAATAAAGGTACACCCCTGTACCGGATACCAGCAACTCCCCAGATACGATACTTCAATTACACAGTGACACCAAATATGATAGCCCGGTACGTCATACTGGAGCATGAGACCAAACTGTTCGTTTGTGAGCTGAAAGTTTACAAAGACGGTAATTTCTGCAAATTTCGATTATTTTATTGCTTCAATCTTTTTTTTTGTTGACACTCTAATTACATATATTTCATTTTCTATCTCAATGCTTCAATTTCTAATGGATTTAGGAGATTTCCATTTGTGCGGTACTACTACTAATAACAGTATTTAATCAACAGTTAAATGTGACAGTAATAAACTGTTATCCATTTTTGTAGTGTATATAGGAAGACTGAATGATCAACGATTACAATACAGTAAAGCACACTTATAACGAATTCGGATAAGACAAAAAAGGCTTAATACAAAATAAAAAGCATTCCCCAACTACTTCCTCCTTTGTTTCTATGGACCCCCACCCGCTTAGAATAAAATCGGGTAGGACAAAAGAATTTGCAGGTCCCTATACTTCAATTTACCTGTAAAATGGTTCGGTTAACACAAAATAGCCCGTCATATCATAATTTGACAAGTGTTCACAAACACAGCCTCCTTGTTGCTTAAATGGCTATCACCTCGGGCGGTAAACAGCACCCGACTATTTTTACCTCTTTATGTAAATATGCTATTGATATTAATTTAAGCCAGCCGAAAGGCAGTTTCGTGTGAGTGATAAATGCGTGTCACGCACATCATGCATTATATTCTTATTACTCTAACCTACGATAAAATCGTGTTGAATATTTCTTGTTGCATTTAATTCCTCGTGTCCATGATATTGATCAGGCCATATCAAAATATCCACCGAGAATGGTAAAAAGAAAGGCAATATCACTTGAGAAAAATACGAAATTTTAGATAGAATTAAAAAAGGAGAGAAGAAAGTTGAAATCGTCAATGACTTTTTCAAAGTTGTTCATAGAAATATACATGTATATATGTACTGAATATTTATGTAGTTTTCCAGGAATACCATACAGGGAAATAGACATACAGACATTTTTTTAAAAACAAGGTCATAGCTGTTCACTCTTTATCCTATTTTGTTACCATTCATTTATACATGCATTTGGTGGAATTTATAAAAATAAAACATAGATTTACTGTGTCTTTTAACATTAATTCCTTATCATTTTTTTTGTAGTAAGAATCGGGAGTATAACGAAATTTCACTATATGCAAATATTATGAATAACGAAATTTCCGTTATAAGGATAAGACAAAGTTCGGATAAGACGAAATGATTTGCAAGGTTCCATGATTTAGTTATAAGTGAGCGTTACTTTATGTCTAAAACTCTCGTAAGACGCACGTACTAACTCAAAGTTTTAACGATTCACTTAGGGAATTCTTTATTTCTAATTAAGCTGTGGATTTATTTAAAACGAAAAAGAAACGAACCACATTATATTTTACAGAATAAAGAAAGAATTATCAATAGATTTTGGTATACCTCACAATCGAAAATCACACAAAAAAAAATGTTTAAAATTGAAAATTGAGTTCATCGATAGACTATTAGTTTGTTTTGTTCCAATTGTATGTCCTCTCTCTCTCTCTCTCTCTCTCTATATATATATATATATATATATATATAATACAGTACCGATAACTCACAATAGGATAGGACCATATATAAGCGGCCGGCTAGCTCAGTCGGTAGAGCATTCCCCACGTATCATGTGCTTTTAAAATTCAACACACGTAACTTAATTATACTTTTCAATAAAGGGAGGGGCAAAATTAAATCTCTGTTTTATGACACACAGAAAAAACCTGTTTGTGGTACACACTCCAGATACTGTATCAATTTTATGAACTTATAATCATAATATTGGAGTCCAGCGCACTATTGGGTCCCATAGTGCGTTGGACCCCTAAATGTGTTCCAGTGTCAAAACAGGAAAGGAAAAAAACAAAAGAAGTACATTTTATAATCACGCTTTATGTGGTGGTCGAAGTCATAAAAGAAACATAAAAGAAAAAAGAAAACAACATTAAAAAGTATATATATATTTGGACAAAACACGCTTTGTAGCATGGAATACTTGACGAAATAGGGTGTAGTCATGATAAACTTTTCAATCCAATTTCTAAATATATTTTAAAGAACGGAACATGCAACACGAGGGTTCAGGCAAACAGTTTTGTCATCAATGGGATTTGTGGGTCGGTGTTGATTGGCTTCGTAAATGACTGCGGATCTGAAGGTTGCAGGTTCAAACCCCGTCGGGGGGCTATCGTTTTCATCCTCTTCAAATGTACAAAGTACTGGTCCAACCCAGGAACCGTTGAGAGGGAGTAGTGTAAAATGGAACAACTTGTTTCCCAATCGACGTTGAATATATAAAAATCATGCAAATAGGATCAAGAAACATAGTATCATGACTAGTATTGCGGTTGTCTCTTCTTACAGATAAATCCTGTAACTCAATATTGTTTTCAATAGCCAACGATACCCGACTGTTCTCATGTACATTTATGTCAATTTTCAAAAGCTCAAGATTTACAATTTGGAAATACTTGTATATGCAATCAATAATTCATATGCACTACATGTATTCATTTTACATGTCACTTTGTCGGATGAACGAGAATATTTGGGTTTGGAGTAAAATGCAACGCAGATACTTGGTTAGCTGCGATATATGTGAACCTCATTACAGTTCTCTGCGCACAGTATGTATTGGGTTATAGTCTCACAAAATGGGAAAAAACTACGACAAAGATGATACCTGCTGTGGTAGGCCGCCTCTGTTATTTCAAGCTGTGGTGATTAAGTGGAGTGTAACTCCGTTCTCCGCAATAGATCATTTTACTCTGAAATGAGACGTAAACCTTTGTTACTCAACGGGCACTTTCCGAACACCTAATCTACATGCTGGTGTGTAAAATTCCACACATAATAAAAAAAACACATACACACGGGATTTTCTCCAGTCACTGATTGGTCAGTTTAAATCAGCGAATTATATATCGAGTATTACCGAAACTCTGATGAAATGGTCTATAAAAAAAACCCATGTACTTGTTTATAACCCACTGATCAATATATGAACTTAAGATTAGGTGTCCGGAGGGAGTTCGTTGATTTCCGTAGGTTTGCGTTTACGTCCGGCTTCGTAGTCCATTTCACCATACTTTGTATAATTCACTGATTTTAAATGACCAATCAGTGAATGGTTTGTATGTTTAAATGACCAATCAGTGAATGGTTTGTATGTCTATACCCCACTGGACAGTGTGTGGAATAATACACCAGCATATAGATTAGGATTCACTGGTTTTCGTTGGGATAAATATTCGTTCATAAAATCGTCTGAGAAAATGACAAAACTTTGCCCATACGAAAATTTATGACTTTGGTCATACTCTGAATGCGGTCAGACAACGAATTCTCTCCTTAGATACAGAAACTGTCCCGAAATAAGTCGTGATAAAGTCGCGTATTTACCAAATAAACGTCATTTTTTCACAAGTTCACCTGTGGAATTAGCAATAAAAAAACAAACAACAAAATAAAAAACAAACAAAACAATGATGAAGGTAACTGACTCGAATACTACCGACCATACTAAGCTACAAGTCAATTTCTGACCCTTTTTTCACTTTAAAAAAAAAAAAAAGAAAAGAAAATGTTTATAGTTTATGTTACATGTACTTAGTTATTGCAACTTCGTTATGTACTGGAATAGTTTGTAAAACAGGGATAATGGACAGCGTTTCTACATAATTTATGAATTTGAGTATTATACTTGGCGCTAATACCAACGTTTTTTCCCCAAACGTTGTACAATGTATATATACGTTTCTTTTAGACCCAGAAAAATAAAAATAGAACTCAAGTATGATTTCCATACTCAGACTCAAACTATGTTCTTTAGTTTCTATAAGGATTTGAGTATGTTACTCAAATCTGAGCCTGAGATCGTACTTTATTATTTTCGAGACCATGGGACCAGGTTTAGTTTTATACAATGCATTAATTCATATACCTTATATCGACTCCGTGTAGATCTGCATAACTTGAAGTTTTGTATACTCTTAGTGCATGTCTATCATATTCCTTTGAAACAATACTGCAGTTGGCAGTGCGATTAGAAAGACCTGTTTTTGCGTTATTGATCAATCTCAGGCATATAATATCACAATGGTATGTGGCCGTTGACGGGACATACATTGTGTATAATATACTATTCAAACGTTCAATGCTTTTGTTTACAAACATCACCAGCCATGACAAATATATCGGCAGACTTTACAGTTAATAAATCTTTGAAATAGACTCATATTGTGATGTAATTATATGTACTTTATGCCTGTTTTGCTTAAAGGAAATCCTGATATTTGTGTAAGTCTGAACTACCGTCCTCTAATTTTGTAAGCATAGCAATAATTTACATCCAATCTTATACTCCTTGTGTACAGCTACTATGACAAGTCTCCATGGCCGAGTAGTTAGAGAGTCTACCCCATGACCGAGAGATCCTAGGTTTGATCCCGGCTGCGACATATTAAAACCGGCCTACCGGTATAAACAATATTTTATCCTTGCTATGCGCTCAGCATAAATGGATAGCTCCCATATTAATGTGACGGGTAGATTCGCGGCGAAGTAGAATGTAATCAATGACTGGGACAGTTAAATTCAGGTATTAAACAAGCAATCCCATTTTAGCACGAAAGTATAGATTGCGCAATACTTCCTGGTTGGTTGTTTGCACGCTTGACTGAGTGTAGCCGCATTTATTCAACGCACATAGAAAACAAGCAACGACCAGGACGGACGGTTTTGCAAGGTATGTTCATGTTGCGTATGTCGATATTTACGTTTTAATGAATTGTGATGGTGTTAAATATTTTATAGGAAGTGCATTCTAACATACAGACGGACATATAATCAAATCAAATGTAAATTACGGTTTATGAATATGAATCATGCGTAAATATTTTATCACATGTTTTTGATATTCAGTTGATTTTGATGGTAAAGTAAACACATGAAATGATGTGATCAAAATGGAAGAAAACGATCAGGTGTAACAGTTCTTATAATCTCTCTCTCTCTCTCTCTCTCTCTCTCTCTCTCTCTCTATATATATATATATATATATATATATATATGGTGTGTGTGTGTTTTTGTTTTGTGGATATAAGAGACAGATCAGTGAATTGAAAAAGGTAATATTCACTGTTCCAAACAGTTTTTCAAACAATTTTCACTGTTTAGTAATAGGACTAATGCTAATTTCAAAAGACATTGTCGTAAATTTTCTCATTTCGACTGATTCCTACATAAAAAAAAAATAAAATAAATAAACTAGAAGTCGTTTGTTTAAACGATACAAACGAAGCGGCTTTCCATTTGCTTATTTCAAACTGGGTATGGTATTATACCACATGTCTATGGCGTGATACTCCAGTGTGGTAGCTCTATATCTGTCTAAAGTAGACATCCTCTCCAAAAGACTGAAATACCGTTAATAGGACTTTTTATCCAACAAACTAACATAGTTCTATTGCTTGGAGCTCAGCATAATTAAGGATAGTTCAAGGACTGATTGGCTCAGTGTCAGATGTAAGTGTAATGTGACTGGGTGTGGTATCATACATGTCTATGGCTGATCGAGACCCCATGCTTGTAGGTTCAATAACTAAAAATCTGACACAACTTCATGTAATAAAAAATAAGTTGTGCAGATCATAGCATCAAAAAACAAATGGTATTCTGGGTCACAGGAGTTGTTTGAAATTGTCTGGAATGTATAGGCTACAATGTCATGTCCTATCTGTAGCTTCCATATCTATGTTTGGATTTTTATGGAACTTTACAGAAGTTTTTGTCATAACTCCCTTTAAAAATGTAAGTGAAAAACATAACAATGGCCATAACTTCTTAAATTTATTAAAGCTTCTGTCATCAAACTTCACATCTTGTTCACTATAACAAGCCGGTTCATTATTCCATCAAGGGCCAAAATTCTTCTGTCCATTTTGACGAATTCAATTCAATTCAATTCAATTCAATTCAATGATTTTATTAGCATAAACACATATGTTTATCGCCATACAAATATAATACATAGTACAATCATGGCATGCATTCATACTGTACATATCAAACATGAGAAAAACATGTAAATTTATCATTTGAAATGTGGAAACATATCACATGATCTTATATAATACCATTAATCTAGTGGACATTTGTATTTTTTGCTGATTCTCTTTTACAATATGCAAGATATACAAATTTAGCTAATTGATACCTGACTGTTTATTCTGCATTAATGTAACACATTTATGTAATGTTGGCCAAGAACAAAAGCAACGTAGTAAAATCTGATTGTGTAATTCCCTATAAAATGGACAAACTAAAACAAAATGATACTCATTTTCAACAACCTTTATATTACAAAAAGGACAAATTCTATTTTCTCTTTCAATATTTCTTATACGCCCTTCTTCTATAGCTAATCTATGAGAAGAAACTCATATCCGAGTTAATGCTATCATATGAGAATTATTATCAATTTGCATTAAATAAGGCTCAGATTCAAAGCATTTTTTATACAATTTGTAACTATCCAATTTGCTGTAAGTCTCAATAGAATATATCCCAACTCTGAACATTCTGGTCATATATACGTATAACAATATTTTTAAGCTGTCCATTTAGACTTTTTAAGTCATCGAATATAAATGAAAAACCTAGGTCATCTATAAGACTTTTAATATCTTTAGTCCATTTTAAGACAAAATTTCCATTCTCATCAGTTAACGAAACTAATTTAAAAGCAAGAGATTGAGGTGACTGTGACAATTTAAGTAGATATTTTATAAGTCTAATATTCCTATAAACTGTCATGGGAAATCTACCCAATTCATCATACACAGCAGCGTTAGCAGTTTGTTGTCTCACAGATAATAAATTTTTCATAAATTCAAATGAGTTCGCTCGATATCAGGTGCTTTATGAAATCCCCAAATTTCTGAACCATAACATAAAATAGGTGCTACCATTGCATCAAACAATTTTATTTTTTCATTAACTGTCAGAGAAATATTTTCAAACAGCGAATATAAGGAAAAAACGGCTTTATGAGCAAGTTCTGATAACCGTTTTTATGATTTATAAAAACAACAATTTGACGATAGTGTTACACCTAAATAAGTCAATTGATTAACACAAGTCTACAATTTTCATAATAAATATCAAACTTTTCAGCTTTAATACCTTTCTTAAATTACATTACCACAGTTTTATCAATATTAACACGGATGCCCCAAAGGTTACAGTATTCAGATAAGTTGTTAATGAGATGCTGTAAGCCTTCGCGCGATTTTGAAAATAATACAGCATCATCTGCAAAAAGTAATTTAAATATATCTATACCGTCAATATTTACTGAATCAAGTACATTACATGAAGCTAAATATAAAGGCAAGTCATTAATAAAAAATAAAAACAACAGAGGAGATAATGTTTCGCCCTGTTTTACTCCAGTAAAACTGTCAAAAAATCAGAATATTCAACCGTAGAATGACTGCAACATTTTGATAACTTTAGTAGAACAATTGCTACGTATTAATTTAACCCATATAGCATTTCTATAGACCATATCAAAAGCTTTCTTAAAATCAATGAAACAGCAGTATATATGTTGTTTTTTTCATAGTTAACAACCTTGTCTATAATACTATTCAACAAGAATATACAATCAACTGTACTGCGATTCTTTCTAAAGCCGTACTGACAATCATTTAAAATACTGTTTTCATCTGCCCATTTAGTTAACCTCTTATTTAATATACAGGAGAATATCTTAGAAATGATAGGTCTTATAATACTTCATTTATATACAAATACAATAAAGCGCCAATGTATTATAAAATGCTTGTAAGCACTATTCCTCTATAATTATTGACATCAGTAGGATTACTCTTTTTAGGTACTGGTATAATTATGCCCTTTGTCCAAGATTCAGGATATTCAGAATTAGTAAATATATGATTAAACAACTTACAGAGAATAGGGGATATAAGGTCAACACTATCTAAAAATAATTCTGCTATCAAATTATCAAAACCACAACTTTTACCTCTTTTTAAAAAAATTTTTTCCATAACATTTTCTAAAATATCACCTGATCTCTCAGTACAACAATTATCTAGCTCATCTTCAATATCATTATTTGTATATGTGTTATCATTAGAAAATCATTCTTTAAAATGATTAAAACATTCTTCTTTTCCTATTTTGCTATCCTTAAGTCATGCACTTTTCATCTTTTTTTTATTTTATTCCAAAACTGTTGTGGGTTTGATGTTGCCAAATTATGTAACTCTCTTTTTTGTTTAATATCAAATCCTAATTTAGCATTAGTTAACGTTTTATATTACGCCTTTTACGTTTAAAAAAAACCTATTGTTACGATACGCTCTACAAGATGCTCGAAATTCACGCCTTCTAGATTCACAATCCGCATCAAACCATTCATTTCTGAATTTTCTATTTTTATGAACTGTAGAAGACTTAATAGCGCTTTGTCCATACGTATAACAAGCAATTTCATACATTTTATTATGAGAATGCATCAATACCAGCATCAAACTGCAGAGAGTTATCATAAATTTTATCAATAGTAGATGTAAAAAAACTCAAATTCCTTACTAAGATTATCTTGAAAACATGTTATTTTATCTTTATTGTATAATATTTTATCAACATGTAAATAATTATTGATATCAGTGTTAACTTTTTCATTATCAGCATTATTTTGTAACAAGAAACGTACTTCTAACGGTGCATGGGGTGAGCATACATGTAAATCATGGACAACAAAATCATTAATAAAGGGAAACAACTCGTTTGAACAAAGCACATAATCAATAAGACTGTCACCACTAGCAGACATATAAGTAAAACTTCCCACACTGCTATCGTCCCCGATTCGCCCATTAACAATTTTAACATCACTAGATTGTAAACCGACAAGGCATGCTCAACTCGTCACCTCGGTCGAGTCAAAACATCGATATATGTTTCTGAAATATTAATATTGTCATTAAGGTCACTTTTTTACCACAACGAGCATTAAGATCTCCAACGATGGAAACAAGACCGAAATTACTGTAAAAATTAATATCAGTCTCGAGTTGCTCAAAATAACCGATATCATGGGACAAATAGTGAGGGCTGTTAGTGGGTGGAATATAGCAGAAACAAAAGTAAACATCTTTGTCCGTTTTTAGATATTGCTTAAAAACTTTAATCCATATGAACCCGTTTTGGTCAATTTTTTCAAAAACAAAAATATTTTTCACTGTAGGGTTATAGAAAAGACATATACCTCCATGACCACGTTTAGTTTTACCAGAAATACTCTCACTTCTTGGAACTAATATTTTATCAATACAAAAGTCATCATTAAATTTCTGCCAAGTTTCTGAACAAAAAACAAAATGAAAACCGTCAACAAAGGAATGAAAATCATTGTCCTGTAAAAAGGACTTCAAACCCGCCACATTCCAGGACAAAATACAAAGTTCATGCTTTTCTCGTGCATCCTACCACGTCTGGCTAGCCGTCTGGTCACCTTTATACAAAACATTGTTTACATACAACTTATCTCTGACAAGAACAGCGCGCTTTCCCTGTCGGCGGGCATCGAGCATAATAGGAATTAGCTCTTACTTCCTGAGGGAATTGATCTGCAACATTATACGGAGAGTTTTTCAAGTTGGCACTTTTTGCAACACTTTTAATTAATATCTTGGAGTTAGTGTTCAACTTAGCTACAACAGGACGGGTTTTACCCTTGACAAACCTACCAATACGATGGGCTCTGTCAATATGGATAGTGTCAGCTGGATTATTCATATGTAAAACAGCCTCGCAAAAATTCAGGACAATTGACCAACAATCCTCCTCACTGGATGGATGATAAGATGTGGAAGTAGCATAAGTCGTGGACTGAGAATGTATCTTCCTTTTTAGCTCACCTGAGCAGTGAGCACTTGTGCTTTGGGTGAGCTTTTATGACCGCCTTTTGTCCCTCGTCCGTCATCAACAATTGCTTGTGAAAACTATAGAGGCCACAGTTTTGGCCCAATCTTCATGAAACTTGGCCAGGATATTTGCCTACATGACATCTCGGATGAGTTCGAAAATGGGTCACATGGGGCCAAAAACTAGGTCACAAGTTCAAATATTAAAAAAAAACTTGTGAACATGCTTGAGGCCACATTTTTGGCCCAATCTTCATGAAACTTGGTCCGGATGTTTTTCTTTATGCTATGTCAGATGAGTTTTGAAATTGGGTCATGTTGGGTCAAAAACTAGGTCACTAGGTCAAATTTTAGAAAATCTTAGAAAAAACTTGGGAACATACTAGAGGCCACAGTTTTGACCCAATCTTCATGAAAATTGGTCAGGATGTATGTCTACATGAAATCTGAGATGAGTTCAAAACTGGGCCACTTGGGGTCAAAAAGTAGGTCACCAGGGCAAATTTTAGAAAAACCTTGGGAACACTCTAGAGGCCTACATTTTTGTCCCAGTCTTCATGATAAGAATGGTGACTGCATAAAATCCCAGTTAAGTGCAAATTCAGGTAGGATCAAAATGTAGGTCACTTAGTCAAATGTTTTAAAAACACTTTAGATGCCACATTTTTGTTATCATGCTTAACACAGCCATCTTACTCAGGAGAGCGACACAGGGCCATCTTGGTCGTCTCGTTTAAATGTGTATAGTGAAAAAACATTAACCATGGCCATAACTTCTAAACTATTAAAGCTTCTGTCATCAAACTTCACATACTTGTACTTGTTCGTTATAACAAGGGCTACATCTCCATCAAGGGCCGTAACTCCTACTTCCATTGATCACCATTCTTTTTTTAAGCTCACCTGAGCACCAGGTATTTTTATCAGCCTTTCTCAGCTGCTCGCCTTGTGTCAACAGTTGCTTTAAACGATATCTCCTCCTAAATCGCTAAGCAGATTTTCATAAAAATTTTACAAGATCAGGCCTTAGGTAGTACTGATCAAAGTAGCTAAAATCATTCCGGTCCGTCAACCTAGATGGCTGCCAGAGCTTAAAATAGAAAAATATTTAAACGGCATCTCCTCCTAAAGCACCTAGCAGATTTTGAGAAAACTCAATAGGAATGATCATTGGGTAAAACTGCACAAAAATAGCTAAAATCATTCTGGTCCACCAACCAAGATGGACGCCAGAGCTGAAAATAGAAAAATCTTTAAACGACATCTCCTAAGCTGCAGACCAAATTTTGATGAAACTCAATAGAAATGATCATTGGGTGATACTGCACAAAAATAGCCAAAATCATTCGATCCGCCAACCAGACTGCCGCCGGAGCTAAAAACAGAATACTCTTTAAACATCATCTCCTAAACCGCTGAGCAGATTATGATGAAATAGGAATGTTCTTGATCACATATGTTTTGAAATAGGACTTAATATCAGAAAAGAAAAGAAAACACACACACACACACACACACACACACACGAAAAACAAGAATTGCTAAGAAACTCATTTTTCCCAGTGCCACTTTATTTGGTCCTACACATAGTTCCAACTTTTTTTCTGTTACATTGTAGTTATAATGTGTTGTTGTGATTTGTTTAAATACCCTATGCTCACCTTAACTTCAGCAAAGAATATCTAGGAAAAAACAACTGTTTGGTAGGAAAAGAGACATTTTTCCATGTAAAGAGGACTAGTGATAGGTTACTGTCTTGTGGTACATCCATTTTGAGAATCATTGAGGTTCATTTTAATGAGGGTTCCAAAAGAGCCAGCATCATGAAATTGTAACAGGAAGCAAGCTCCTTAGTTTGATTGCATTGATTTCCATTTTCATATGACGCCATTTGACGTCAAAGTTTTTATCTGCTATCAGATCATCTGTCAATTCTGCATGGATTTTTCTTTTCATTTTTTTTTTACATATAGTGTATTTCAAGATAAATAATGAATATGGTAAAGTTTGATATGGTTTGGAGAGCAAAAAGCCCTATCGTTTGTTTGAACAAACAAAATCTAGTAATTGTTATTCTTTTCTTTTTTTTTTGTAATTGAAGTTTATTGTAAAGATAATATTTAGTCGAATATTGGTAAAAAAACGAAATTTTGTCACCCCAATTGCATTTAACTGCTTATATCTGGAAAATTATTAATTTCTATAAATTAGGGTATGAACATTATATATGAACGTTTATAACGTTAATTACATAGAAATAAGAAATTATTTTCATGATTTTGCTTACACCTCTGCCTTTGTTTCCATCTATTTTTGCAAATGTAAAACTCAATCAATTTAAAGGTTGAAAGTCATGGATTTCAAAGTATTTTCTATTCTTTTTTACAATTTCAATTTTGTGGATCAAATTGCAATGATTATTTGTTAAGTCATATGCTTACGAAGAAATAGATATTGAATAAAGAATAAAAAAACAACAACATTTAAAATCGATTGAATAAAGTAAGAAAAAATTCTTGAGGATAGTATTATCTTAAAAAAATCCTGTTGTTTTTAATGCATGATAGTAAACGGTTGCGTAACCAAATAAGAGGGAAAATATAATTAGCATTAAGTCCATGCAAAAGCAAAATGGATGATGGAATACAAGACCTACCAGTTAAACATTGTTTCAGTCCTACACTATGAACTTGTATCATCTGCATCTTTTCTTTCTGTATTATTAGCTCTATCTCAAACAAGGGATTATAGAAATAAGTCTGAAATATAGTTTGGTACATTATCATTATTAACCTTGAACATGAGGAATAATTTTTGAATTCTCTTGTTTTCTTATTTTGAACATTCTTTATAAAGATTTTGTAATGACACTGGTCTTGTTAGACCTGTTACAATTCTAGCTGCCTCATTTTGTAAATTGCGAGTTTTTTGTTTGTTTGTTGGGTTTAACGTGCTAATTCTTTAGAACAAACATCCAAAACTATTGAAGAATATTCTAAAATTGGTCTTATGTAGGATATGTAAATTTAATTGCGTTTCTGTTTACAGTAAATTTTTGCATTTTCATGATATTTAAAGCTTTTGATGCAGTATGTAAAATATATTCTACATGCTGGTTCCAGTCTGCTACACCTAAATGTTTATGTGAGTGGACAAAATTAACCGATACGTTTTAACTTATATTTTGTTTCTTTAAGAGAGAATAACATTGCCTCTTTTTTATTTGGGATAAAGTTTAGCAGCCACTGTTTAGACCAATTTGAAATAATATCTAAATCATGGTTAAGAACTCTTTCAATGTCTTGTAATGAAGGTGCTGAATAATATAAAGAACTATCATCAGCAAAGGGTCGTGTTACACTAGTAAAGATTTACATAGATAACAAATAACAATGGTCCTAGGACAAAGCCTGTGGCACCCCAGAATTTATAATTTTCAAGTGTGACAAAAATGACTGTATATAACTACTCCTTTAGATCTTTTTTGAAAGATAATACATCACCCAAATTAGAAGTTTACCACTTATTCCATTTTCTTTTCATTTAAAAACTAGGCCTTCATAATCAAAAGCCTTTGATATGTCATAAAACATCATGCAAAAAAAAAAGGTTTGTCTCCAGTTTGACAAACATGATGGTATATATCAATTATATCAATTTGTAATGTTGAAGAATGAACTTTTTTTTTTGGGGGGGGGGGGGTATCCTGACTGGTATTTATATGTGTTAGGCCATTATCAAGAAAAACATGTACATTTGTTTAAAAACTAATCTTTCGAAAATTTTGCCACAGCAGCTTTGCAATGATATTGGTCTGTAGTTAGAAGGTTCAGTTTTATCACCCTTATTCCCATTCATAGCTGGACGTCGCTATGTGACTGAAATACTGTCGAGGCGACGGTAAACTCAAATAGTTAATAGTCTTCACCTTACTGGTACTCGTAGTAGAGGAAATAGTTCCATTTTGATGATTAACACTGATAAAAATAAGATAATTGTAAAACTAGCACTCTTAACCAGATGGTGTATTACTTTCCAAAAACCCCTTTTTGGAAAGTAATAAAACATCTGGGATAATTTAGGATATTTTAAATAACTTTGGTATAAATGATGCATATGAGTTATTCACTAAACTATGTATGCAATTAGTTGAAACATGTATTTTAAAAAATGGTTCTAACAGCTCGACTTAATGACAAACCATTGTATGATAATGAAATCAAAAATGTTTCAAAAACTAGGTATAGAAGTAAAAAAATACTGGAGATCTGTTAAAGTAACTTTTAAAATATTAAGTTTCCTTTGCATGTTTTATCATATTGTTAACTTTATTCCGAATCGTTTTGTACTTTGCCCAATCATTGATACTTCCTGACTTTAATGCTTGATTATATTTTACTTCTATACCTAGTTCTTGAAACATTTCTGTTAGAACTATTTTTTTTTAAAATACACCTTTCAACTAATTGCATACATAGTGTAGTGAATGAGTCACATGCATCATTTATACCAAAGTTATTTAAAATATCCCAATTTTTATTTTTTTTATTTTTCATTTAACGGTTTAAAATTTGCTTAACTGTAGAGTTATATCCTCCTTCAATATTATAGCTATACTCATTTTCTCTCCGTGTTGTCAATCTAGAGTTCGAGATATTGGTTGACATCATTAAAACTACTTGTTTTCACCAAAGGTACCCGGTACGTTGCTGCCTATCAAAAAAATCAATGATTATATATAAGATTTTTTGTTGTTGTTGTTTTTGTTTTTTTAATGCGGCGGTTTTTTGGTCAAGTCAACGTACCGGATACCTTTGGTTTCCAATAACCCGACCGACAATTTTTTTTTTTTGTACCGACCCTAAACATTTTTACCCAGTACTCTGGTTATTACGATTACTAAACACTGCCTTTCTTCACATCATCTAAAAATATGGTGAAAAAGGAAAAATAAAGTTAAGAATTAAAAAAGTTTAGCCGAGCTAGCAAACCTATTGTTTTCGGAGATATTAGTGGTAACAAACAACAGTTACTTGTTTTTTTAATATTATTGAATAACGACATGCCTCTATACCTTTACACAGGTACAAATGTGAAACGTTTATCTAACTTCCTACTAGCGATGTCTTTTTTTCTTTCTATTCACCCTTCTTTATGAAATGAATAAAATACCGTATAAATCACAGTAAGAGAGCTACTAGAGAGAGAGAGAGAAAGAGAGAGGGGGTGTAGACAGACAAAGCAGACGTAGATACACACACGAAGAGAGAGAGAGAGAGAAAGAGGGAGATTAAGAGAGAAATGGACATATAATACACACACAAGTCACAATAAATCACGTTAGAGAGAGAGAGAGAGAGAGAGGGAGACGCATGCACATTTCGATTCACGCTTGGATTATCTGTGTCAATACCGCAACAGGTATATTGTGTTCATAGAAATGTTATTACCGGTATACCCTGACTAAGACACATGTTTAGAATTCAGTGAAACGACCATCCCATTTCATAAATAGGTTTACTGCTTGTCAATTGAAATGCTTGTATTTCGTTCAAAATTTGAAAAACAAATATGGCATGAACTTGATATGGAGACTGGTGTCTACGTGACGTGACCAAAGAGCATTATGGGCGGAGCTTGTTGCACCGGCGAATGCTTATGTCATGTTTGTAAGCTAAGTAATTTTCATCATAGTTGTTCAGCATTACTCCCTGATTTAAATGAGAAATCTAATTCTGTAAACATTACTCACCTCAATCAGTGAATAACGCTTACCCTTTTCGATGAATCACTTAAGTATGTGACAATACTCACTTTAATTGGTGAACATTGCTTCCCTTATTAAATAAGTAATTCTCACCTTTGTCGGTGAGTAATGTGCACTAAAACAAGTGAACAATCTCACATTATGCTCACCTTTATCGGTAAGTATTGTTCACTTGAAGAGGGGAACACTGATCACCTAATTCAGTGAGTAATACTCACTTTTTTCGATTAGTATTGTTCACTAAAACAAGTAGCTGTTGGATTATTTTTTCAATTTTCAACATATTTCCAGACTAGGGTAGGTTTAGTAAAGATTTATTGTGACAAGTAAGATTTACAAATAAATACAAATTATGGTTTCCCATATATGTAGTATTTTGCAACGGGAAGTAAATGATAAAGACATACAAACAGGTGACAGATAGAAATAATGGTATTGGTTTTACAATTGTCAGAAACTGCTTTATTGTTGTATTTTATTTTCCTTCCTACGTTGAAAGTTATGCTGTTATATCTCCCTTGTGTTTGACGCATGTATAAGGGTAGGACCAGGACTGGTTGGTTACGATATCGCAATACGAAGGGAGGCAATCAAAATATCCTAGTACTGTTTGTAGCGGAAGTGTTACCTCTCTTAGCACGAACCAGCGATGTTTAACTGAAGAAGAGAAGGCTATCAGATCTGATTTATGTCGGTCTAAATATAAAATTATGTGGTTTACAAAAGTTTTGTTAGCGCACCTGAGCAAAGCTCATGGTGAGCTTTTGTGATACTTGTCTATCCGTCGTCCGTTGTGCGTACGTGAGTCGTGCGTAAATAGTTTTAGTTTTTACACTCTAGCATCTTCATTTCTTAAGTAATCATCTTCAAACTTTATGAGAATGTTTATGACCATATTTTCTTTATCAAGTGTTTGATATCGGCCAATAAGGTTAGGAAGTATCCCCCTTTTAATATAAAAATGACAAGTTTCATTTTGTTTACACTCTAGCGTCTTCATTTCTTGAACAATCATCTGTAAACTTTATGACAATGTTAATGACCATAATCTCTCGATCAAGTTCGTTTATGTCTAATATTGGCTTATTAGGACAGGGGTAATACCTTATGCATTTAAATATAAAAAAATGTCAGATTTCATTTTGTTTACACTCTAGCGTATTCATTTCTTGAACAATCATTTTCAAACTTTATGGCAATGTTTAAGACTATAATCTCTTGGTCAAGTGCGAATATGGCTCATATTGGCTAATAAGGTCAAGAATTATGGCTTTTTGATATTAAAAAAATCAGATTTCACTTTGTTTACACTCTAGCGTATTCATTTCTTGAATAATTATCTTGAAACTTAATAACAATGTTTAAGTCCATAATTTCTCGGTCAAATTGGATTATGGTTGATATTGGTAGATTAGGTCAGGAGTTATGTCCCTTTATTTATCAAAAATGCCAAAATTAATCTTGTCTACACTCTGGCATTTTCATTCCTTAAGCAATCTTCTTCAAACTTTACGACAGTGTTTATGGTTATAATTTCTCAGATAATTTTGATTTTATCTGATATTGGTCCTTTTGGGCTGGAGTTATGGCCCTTTAATTACAATAAGATGTCAACAGTTTTAATGTTGACACTCTAGAAACCACAATTTTGATCCAGTCTTCCTCAAACTTGCTCAGACTGTGTCTTAATAATGTCTAGGTCGAGATTGATCATGGGTAGGGCGGGGTCAATAAGTATGTCACTAGGTCAAATCTTAATTAAATCTTGTTTACAATCTTTACAATGGCTCAATATTTCTCAAACGTGTTCAGAACGTTTGTCTTGATAACATCTCGGTCAAATTCATTCATAGGTGTGGCGGGGTTGAAAAGTAAGTCAGCAGGTCAAATTTCAATATAATCATATTTACACTCTTTGGGCCACATTATTAGCCTAATCATTCTCAAACTTTATCAGAATGTTTGTCATGATGGTATCTCGGTTAAGGTGAATCATGGGTGGGCAAGGGTCAAAAAGTAGGTCACTGGTCAAATCTTAGAAAAATCTTGTTTTCACCACAGGCGGTCACATTTTTAGCCAAATCTTTCTCAAACTTACTCAGAATGTTTGTCTTGATAATAATATTTCGGTCAAGTTCGATCATGGGTAGGGCATGGTCAAAAATAGGTAATTAGGTCAAATCTTAGTATAATCCTGTTAACATCATAGGGGCCACATTATTAGCCGAACCTTTCTCAAACTAGGTCAGAATGTTTGTCTTGATGATATCTCGGTCAAGTTCGATCATGGGTAGGCATGGTCAGTAATCAGGTGAACGATTAAGGGCCATCATGGCCAGCTTGTATATTTTACAAGTGTTATCGAAATTTTGTAAAGACCATCAGTTAACGAGCTGCTGTAAAAGCTATAATTTATAGAAATGTATTGAATGATACCGCAAAAAGTTTTGTCAGTAATGGTCGGCCACGACTTTAATACTGTTTGAAATTATTAAAATGCCTTTTCACCAGTGTTGCAATAAAACTTGCAGATAAACTTACAGTTAGTAAATATTTGTAGAGTGTAAGGCTAACAGTCAAGTTTACATAGAAAATAAATCAAGAAAATAATGCATTCAATTAACTGAACATTTTGTTTTCTAGTGAATGTGTAACACGAATAAGTAAAAAAATTAAACAAACCCAGATTGTATTCATACCAGAATATTGAAAGATGGTGCTAGTGCTTTGAAAATACCTATAACTTTCATGGTTAATTTATTAATATCTGAAAATAAAGTTCCGGATGAAACGAAACCAACTAGGATTAAACCCATGTTTAGGGAAAGGTTTTAGAAGTTAAAAATTATAAACCAGTTAGTTTTTTATAGGTTGTCTCAAAATATGCAATATGTAATACTTGAAAACGGTTTAATGCCTAATAAGAGCCTATAACTCTAAGTAAATGGATGCTTGCATCGGCATTAAAGTCTTTTTTCACACTTGAAGGACAATGTTTATAATCTTATAATGGAAGGATTATTTTAAGATTGTTTAGATTACAATTTTCTGATCATGCACAAGTTGCTGATATTTGGTTAAAAGCAGAAACAAGGGGTCCTACAAGGAAGTGTTTTGGGGCTTCTGTTTTTCTTTGCTATGTAAATGATACGGTTCTAAGTATTGACAATAAAGAAAAAGTTCAATCTATTCGCTCAAAAATTTTGTTCTGCCAACTTATTGCTTTTTAAGATATGTATGAAACTATAACAGTCACTTGTTTACGTTACATACCTCGGACAACTGGTTACAGGGAGACAACTCGTCCTCCCTTAAAAACAGACGTCATTTTGCCCTTTGTACAGATGTTGTTGTCCATACACAGTAACTACGCGAAAAAAATCTATAACCTTTCTCATGTTGACAAAGTGATATCGTTTGATGGGACGTTAAACCTAGCAAACATACAGTTATTTCTACACCAAATTATGACTTGCATGTTGTACTTACTGCGTGGCAGGATTTAGAGTAACCGTATTTCGCAGTCTCGTTGCTTGCTTTGCCTTTTATTTGGCCACCCAAAACACGAATTCTTACTCCCGCGCAAAAGCTCGAAATAGTGCACTCTTCGATCTGTCCTATTGTCGACATGTCATGTTCATTCGGCTGATATAAGCTGTAGTTCAGAGTTTTAATCATTTTCTTATACATTCAATCTGTTAATGCTTTTTATATGATCATTTCATCAACGGTGAACTCATCCGTATTTATCGTTTACAATATAGTAATAATGTTAGCGCATAAGTGCATATCACGTGACTCAACCTGCAATTAAGCTGAAATATTTCTTATCCCATTGCATACATCAGTGCTGCAACGCTTGGATTATCTATCGTACTGATCAAATGTATTTATTTCAGTTTCAATTCTCGTGCTTCCCAATGATCGACAACAACGTGTCGTGTCGCATTGATTACCTAGTACATACTAGATTTTAGAGAGACGCAGGCAAGATGTATAGAAATCATCCAAGACAAATGCCCGATACATCCTTGGTAAGAAATATCTTCCATTTCTTTTTATGTTAATACCTTAGTATATTCAAAATAAGTACGTTGACAGACAACAAAAGCAAAATCAAATCACAGAACAACATGGCATTTATAAAGAAGAACATGGCTATGGTTGAAAACATTTAAAAAATGTATGTCTTTGGAAATGATTTAAAGTTCCAATGCGTTTTAGCTTGAAGGTTTCTATAACATTTTTGTCATATTTCATGACGGCATAGACTCAAATGTACTTGATTAGCTTTAAATGCTTGATTAAGTCCACAAAATGAATACCCAACGAGAGAATACGGGAAATCCTTCGAAATTCTTAGTTGTTGAGACAGGGCACTGTATACTAATCAAGTCAGAAAGTGAAAGGAGCGTGTTCTGAAACATACAGTGCAGTAAAATCACGGATAGAGTGTTTCAGAAGTTCGTGGATTTTTGTTATGACTTGAAAAAAATGTTGATATACCGAAGTAGAAGTTATATGAAGAAAATCCACAAATTTCTGTGACACTCTTCGTATCTTAATATTATGGTGACGTTGATGAGAGCTTAACATAGAAGGCATAAACTACAACTTGCATTTTTGTTATGGAAACTGTCGCGTAAATATGCATTCCACGATGTCTCAAGGAAAACGAAATTCATATATAGGCTTTAGGTCAAACAACAGTATGAAATTAAGACTTTAATATCTTATTGATTGAAAATCTGTGTGCCATTGTAGTATGAGGAGGACGTACCACGAGAGGGGTACATGTTTTCGGACAATCAAGGGTTTTTCCCCGACGAATACCCTATCAATCATCCGATACCAGTAAGGTATCCCGGATCGGCTCTTGCCCCCCCGAGGAATAACAGGCACCCACATGGAAAAAGGTTGTAATAAATACAAAAATATATTTATATATATAATTGTTGGGTCCTATCTAGGAATGTTGTACATATACTTAAAATATCTATTTTACGTCGTTTGGGAAACTCTTACGATTTATTCGTATCCCTCTCGACGGATCCTGGTATTGAGCAGTACTTTGCGAAGGTTATGAAAAATCCTTGCCCCCAAATGGGTGTGAGCCCACAACTTTCGGATTCGCAGTCAGGCATGTTATCACTGGACCGGTAGAAGTAGTAATTGTAGAATATGATGGTTATGATGTTGATGAAGAATTTCATTTAGAAGAGAACAAAATGGTGAGAATGATATATTTTAGCGTAGGTTGATGCCTATGGTAAGAGTAATTTAATATTTGATCGCTATTTGATAAACGCTTTTAAAGTTTCAAATTACGTTTCTGTAAAGATATTATATGAGAAAGATTTGGTTTTATTCGTCAATGATTTAACAGGATACGCTTTTGACTAATACGGCAGCTCTTGCAAATGATTAGGAAATGAAAATGAAATACATACATAAGATAAAACTATTTGATTTATTGATTTGTTAAACCTCTAAATTACTGTCACCTTCAGATAAGGCCAGTTTTCATTTTGCATTTAGTGGCCTTTGTTTACAGGTTTTACTGCATTAATCGGACAGTTTCAGAAATAGACCATTTCAATTTGAAACAAGACGTGAACCTATGTAAATTAACGAGCACTTCCGAACACCTAATCTACCTGCTGGTGTAAAATTCCTCACATTGTTCAGTGAGTTACAAATATACACATGAGATTTTGAACCAGTCATTGATTGGTCTGTTTAAATCAGCGAAGTATACCGAGTATTGTCGAATTCCAGTGAAATGGTCACACGACGTGATACTTACACACTCAATGATGAAATGCCATGATGCAATGCAATTTTTCCCAGTAATTTCTTCATTCAGTGACAGCGAAGACACTCAGCACAGGCGGAGGCAGTTATACATCCTGATTGTCGTCATCGCTTTCATAGTCCTCTTCGCGGCAGCCATCGTGGGCCTCGGCGTTACTGTAGCAACCCTGTCCGGTGGGTCACGTGTTTTTCATGTTGGATTTCATGGCACACTTCACTAAGACATAGCTAGAACATTTCAGAATAGATATGTATCCCTAATAAATGATACAATTATGTATGAATAACTACGGATGAAAATAAATTTTGACACATACCATTTGAGTCGAACGTGAACTAATAAAGCACCTACTGTAGAATCATTAATATTCGCTGATTCATGTTCTAGAAAACGTAAGGTCTTTTTTAATATATTTCGTTGGGATTAATATTCGTGGACAAGCCGTGAAATTGACGAAATTAGTCATTCACGAAAATTAATGATCCTACAGTATTTTCACTTTTAAATACATATGTTATTGTTTTTCTTCTTGACATTATGCCAGGTTATTTATACTTTGGTCCAAGTGTTCAACATAAACTTCAATAACATATGTTTACCTTTGATGAAACTTCTCATATCCATCATGTATATTAATAATTTTGATGTGAACTTACAATTCATTAGTCTTTGTCATTGTATTTTCGTGTTATTAACCACAGTATGGGGTTCAGGGGTGTAAATTATTATATCACGAGGGCATAGCTGCATGATATATATATATATTATTTTTGTTTTTGTAAACAGTAGTGTCGCTTATACATGTAAAGGCACTCTCTCTCTCTGTTGTGTTCAACGTACTATGACGGTTTATTACGTAATAATTGATAAGAATTTAATAACATATCAATAATAGTTCTGTAAAAATATTTCAGGAAATGACAACAACGAGGAATCCTTTAAGGAAGTAGAAGGTATGCAACTTGTTGTATTTGTGTTAACCGTCGCTGCGACATTATTTCAGTCATGTATATATTCGGCGTAGTAATACCAGGTGTTCGTGATGTCATTATTAAAAGCATCAAAACCAAGAGAAAAATAAATCAGTCAACATTGGCTCCACTTGAAAACAGAACATTATCCGTTTTTCATTTCTTCATTGATTTCTGATCGACATATGTCAGCCTAAGGAGAAAAATATAAGCTTTCCATGGAATATAGGATCTCCAGTAGAAGCTGAGTTTTTTTGTTCAAGCACTAACTGAAACCTTGGATTAGTTCCTAGCTGATATTTACTCCTTAGACTGACACATGTCCCATAAAAATGATGAAGAAATAAAATACTAACGAGTAACTTTAGGGTAGTTTTTTTCATTTCCATGTGGAGTCGTCAATGTTGACAGTCATGGTCACGTGGTATTGCTACACTCATTAGACGTTCAGCTAATTACAGGGGCAGGTTTCCGGAAGCGGGAGGTCGTGGCAACGACATACTCAAGATGAAAAAAACTGGTGTAGCTCCCTTGCTTGGCGCTAAGCATATAAGGATAGTTCAACGGACTGATTAGCCCGGTGTCAGGATAATGTGACTGGGTGTGGTATCATGCCACATGTCTACGGCGTGATACTGCATTGTGGCAGCACTATTTGTATCAAGTAAACATAGTCTTCAAATGCATGAAATACTGTCGGCTGGACGTTAAAGACAATAAACAAACGAATATATGGAGGAACTACCGATCTACCGAAAGCAGACTGGAAGGCTTTCTCACATAACAAATCCGAGAGAGAAATAATTGCATTGCTAGTGACAGTGTTTGATAAGTAAATAATTTTGATATACACATTTATATATAAATATAAATATTGATATAGATTTAATATTGATATAGACATACTGATAAAAAAAATCATAAATGATATTTCTATTGTACACTACCCGTGTATACATGTTTGTATCCAGTTGTCAAGGCCGTCCCAGCAGAAGTAACATTCCTCGACAAACAATGGTCAGATGACTTAAAGGATCCCACATCCGAAGCTTACAAAACAATGGAGAACGAAGTGACGTCAATGGTTATTATTTTTTCATTATGATGATTCATCATGCTGCGATGTATAGTTTGCGGCATCGCCACTAATAAATCTGTGATTTAATTAAATATTTCTAAAATTACTTGTATCAGCACATAGTCTTTTAAAAATGTTCAAAGCACGGTGTAAGGTTTCTTGGTTAGACCAAGTCTCAAATTCTCGCAAATTCTTGAGTACGTACTAACCTGAAATATGATACTCAAATCTTTGAAAAAATATAAGGGCAAAATTTTGAATTTAATTAGAAAATCATATTAAGTATTTTGTTTTTCGAGAACACGAGACCAAAACTTTTTGGCAATTTGGAAAATAACATTGGAATACGTTCCAAATTATGTATACCACTATAATAAATGTAAACTATGGTGGCATATTTCTGCCAGCCACTTATCCACTTAGCTATGTCGAAACTTTTCTGAACAATTGTCACATATTCAGTTATTATCTGGCAAGTAGAAAATTTTCAAGTTATTCACTTAGGTATCTTAACAGGACTAAACTGTCTGTTAGTGCCCACTACTGCCAATCACATATTCACTTAGGTTAACTGGATATCTTGCTTTTTTTCCAGATAATGATGTGAAAAAATGCTTGTTATCCACATAATTTAACTGACTATCTTGAAAAAATGCGAAATATCAAGTTATCTTAAATGAATATATGGCTGGCAGTAGCGGGCACTAACAGGCAGTTTTGTCATGTTAAGATACCTAAGAGGATAACACGAAAGTTTTCTACTTGCCAGATAATAACTGAATATGTGACAATTGTTAAATTGAACAAAAAAAACCGAGGTCATACAAACAAATAACACACACAATACATTTACTGAAAAAGCTTTATTGAACTTATTCCCAAAACAGCCAAATAAACCAACTAAAAACTATCATTCATTGTGATGTAAAAAGGTGCCAGAAACAAATCTATCTATAAACAAGTAAGTATGATTTCACTTAGGGCAAGTTCATATGGAAGATCCAGTGTCAGGTAGATTAACCAGGAATCTATCTGAGCGATGTTGTGTGTGACACTTTTCATACCTTCATAACATAAGAGTCGAACTCTGCTAAAACCATAATGAGCTGGTGTTCACTGGTGCATTGATTTTACATGCTGTGAAAAATGGGGTAAAACGGGGTAAAAACTGTTTTACATATTCCTTTGGCAAAGTCTGTGATTGGCTGATTTGTTTCGCAAGATGGAGTTATCAATCATATAATAGCCAACTCTTCTATATAGAGCTTCCATGCGAATCTTACTATATTTGGCTACGTATAATGATACGGCTGGAGAATACGGTGTCCTTCTTCACAAGCGTAGCCATACCACCTAGTATATGACATCACTTTAAGCTGTCACAAGCAGCGTAAATCGCCTCGATTCAGAATAGAAAACTTCTCTAAGTATTTTATTTCTTCACAAATTTTAATGGGATATAGCGGATGCGAAGCAGAATTTTGTGCTCTACAAAAAGACCCTTATGATTCTTTTTTCAGATGTACGGTATTGCCTAACATTCGGTAAAATATTATTAGCGATGATCTTTTCACGATAACAAACACATGCTCACGAACTCTGGGGATTTTCCTGAGTGTTTGGACATCTTGTACATTTGTACATCTTACTAGGGTCTATGTGTAGAGCACATTTATTTTTGCTTTGCTACGCTATATTCCGTTAAACTTTCGGAAGAAACGAAATACTTAAGGGCGTATGTCACAGTTTGCTACATTTTCTATATAGACAAAGAAGAAAAAATTAAAATGTTTCGTAGATTTTTTTTTAAAACTTTGCACGATTATAGAGAATCATAAAAGAAATATTTTTTATTGAAAAAAACGGGATCACCGTCCTTCTTTTTAAATTATCTGCCCCTGAATGTGATACTTTAGCTTTTGGGTACGTATTCAAGGGCACACATCTCAAATAATGGCAAACAACATCTCATTAGATTTCAAAATCAATGTTCAGTACTTAAATCCCTGTCTCTGTACAAAACTTGTAGAAATTCTACAGTTTTCCTCTTTGAATCGAGGAAAAATCATAATCGGACAGCCACGGTCAATTTCTTCCGTTTCTCTCCATTCGTTTATGTTCTTTATGGAGAGTTAGCTTAATCAGCAGCCGTGGGTTATGCGACGTTGATGGGAAATATTAATTTTCGTTGGACACTAATTTTTCGTTGATTCGTGGTTGGTTTTATCCACGTATTAATCCGCACGAAAACTTATCTCTTTTATAGACCTTACGTTTTCTAGAGCATAGATCCACTAATACATATGTAACTAACTAATTAATGTAAATGTACCCACGAAATACCCTTAGGTATATAATCAACGAAAATTAATGTCAATGAAAATTAATGATTTTACAATATGCTGCTTGTGATATTATAAAATGATGTCATATACCACGTGGTATGGTCGCACTGTTTACTCGGGTATCCCTTATCCTGAAAAACTACTACATCAGTAAATGATGACATTATTATGACTTGAATACTATGTCAAGATGATATATTTGTAGCTCGACAAACAGTTTGAAGCCAGCGACATGAAAGATCAGTACAACGGTACCGAAGTAAATGGATTTAGGTCTGTTTTATTTGATTATTCACTATAGATTGCATTTAAAATTTAAAAAAAAATGCGCTATTTTAATGGTTAAATTTAATTGGATAGAAAATCATACAGATCAAAATTGTGATTCTAAGATTTCGATGGAAAGAAATTACGTTTTTTTCTATTCTTTTTTTTTTTTTTTTCTTTTTTTTTTTCAGGAAAGGAAGTGTAGTCGGTGAGTTGACTATAAGGATTAAAGAAAAGGTCAAACTAAAACCGGAACAATCAGTTAAAGACATCAGTAAGGGCACGACTGACACTGAAGGACAACACTTAAAAGACATCATTCAAAATGATTCGAACGCAACTGCAGTTGTTTCCGGTAAGACTCCTTGATTTAGCTTAATATTACGCAAAATCGGGGATGTGTATATATATTTATGTATGTTTATGTCAAAGAAAGCTTTAACAGAATGGTTTAACAGGTTATGGGTTTGATCTCCGATCGTGACATACCAGGCATTAAGAAATGATATTGGTAGCTTCCTGATTGGCGCTAAGCACATATATATATAGCGTAGTTCCAGGACTGGCTGGCTCGGTGTTAGGATAATTTGACTGGGTGTGTTTTCACATTGTAGTCTCAAGCCATAGACATGTGACATGATACCAAACCCAGTCATATTATCCTGACACCGAGACATCCATTCCTGGAACTACTCTTAAAGGCTGAGCGCCAAGCAGGGAGCTACAGTACCATTTAAGTCACTGGTATGTCGCGGCCAGAGATCTAACGCACAACCTCCCGTTCCCGCGGTGGATGCTCTAACCACTCTGCCATCAGGGACGTTAAATTGTATTTGGATAAACTGGCTATATTTAACGTCTTCCTAGTATTATATATCTGATCTACATTTATGAATCGACCTCAAGCCTATTATTGAATATCACAATTTAATGACGACATGCAATGTTACTTTCAAAACTCCTTATTTCCTAATTAGTGTATTCATTTTGATAAAATAATACCTTCATGATATTTCTGCAATACCACACACACACACACACACACACACACACACTATTTTCTCAGATTTGTCCATTTTATTGATGTAAATTTATGCCCAAAATACAATCTAAAATTGCTACTGTGCAATAGAAATAAAATATGATACATCGATCACTTTCAGATAAGTTACACAACTATATTTTCAATGAATAAGATAATTAAAAAATATAGACTGTATATAATTGAAGCTTATGGTTACCCGTCCATCAAGTCCATCTAGTGATCGTGGCAATTTTATAGTAAATGCAAGCCATTATAGACTTGAGCAAAAGAGCCTATAATCAACTGCACTGGTGTCCTTTTAAGCAATTGGGACAAAAATTAAACATAATGATGGATAGAGTACCTTAACTGCACATTACTGTTAATTAATAAATCATTGAAGCTGCTACTACATATTGTTATCACAAACCACATTTAGGGCGAAACAACAGCACCAGTTAAATATTAAAATCATCATTCTTTGTAGAATGCAACTATGCTTTTCCGTAACTCGCCTTGTTGAAGAACATAATTGTTCTTTTTAGTGTATCTCATATATAGTATGCATTACTGAAAGTGTGTGTGTGTGTGTGTGCTTTATATTTATTTCTTATTAAAAGAATTGCAGATATTCCTAATTTTTACTATTTCAGCTGATAACTTTTGTGAATCGTCACCATGTTTGAATGGGGCAACATGTATGTCGGGAGTGGCTGGCTTCACGTGCACGTGTTTGGCCGGCTTCACAGGGGACATTTGTCAAACAGGTACGAACACGTGGTCACGTGATAACACACCGGGACGAGTTACTCAGACAAAGTGTTACAATGTCATATATCCCTGTTCTCTTCGTACTGTATGTAACGGTTTTATTCTAAAGTGTTAGAATGGCGTTAGGACAATATTTATCTTCCATTTGAAACATATATAATTCTGCAAGATATAACAGATAATCAAAACTTGCAACCGGTACATGAACAATAGTTTTATTACTCTAATCATAAACGAAAAACAACGCATTTTTATTTCCCTATTCAATGACCAATAAAGTAATACGTATTCCGATTATGAAAATCTAAAAGCATTGTCGGCCATATTTGTTTACCATGTGATTGCGCGAGGCACCTTTGAAGGATGAAACTTATTGAAACTTTTTGTGTGGATGCCCGCATATGCGTTTGTGTTTTACTGTAAAGTCCTTTGGTTTTTGGACAAATAATCCTGTGCGTATAGTGCTGATTTGTCCCTTCAGTTTTAAGAAGGAATTTAATTAAAGTTGTAAAATATTGCATTCTACTCTATCAAAATAAATGAAACTTTAATACTCGGATGTACAAGGCATTCGTATACATCCTTTATATATAATTAAACATACACCGATATACTTTTCAAGTTTTTAGCAGCGAAAGTTGAAGCCAAGCATTTCATTTGTATCAACAGCTTGCAAATAAAACCACGTATTTCTTTTTTTTTTTTGTAAACCAGGTCAATTATTGACAAACGTAGCTGTTGGACAGCCTTTGAGTCAGTTTAAATGCGTCTGTTAAGACCGGAAAGGGTCATAACGTTTTCTGTTGAAACTTATTTATTTTGCGTCGATTGGGAAACAAGTTCTTACAACTTATACTAATCCCTCTCGACGGTTCCTGGGTTGGACATGTGCTATGCGCCTGGGAAGGTCGTGAAGACTTCTTGCCTCCAACGGGGTTCGAGCCCACAACCTTCGGATCTGTAATCGGATACATTACCACTTGACCACGGCGCCCCTTAACGTTTCTGTCATGCACAAGTCACCAAGCGGTAAGCGAAGAAGCGGGCACCATACAAAGGGAAACAACCACTGTAAATGACATGGACACAACTTGGTCGGTTTTGGGAATCAGTCCGAAAATAAATTGTCGATTGATCAGCACCGTCTTTTTGTTTGGCTAATGATTAATCTGTTACTTTAATACCGATATTTGCAAACAGTTATTACGTACATACAACACTAAAAATAAAGCTTGTGTAACTTACGATTAATATCAAAACATAACAATAGAATTTGTATGTTTTTTTTATCATTTTCTGTACTATTCGACCATTTTTATAGCAATGTAGACCAAAGGAGCAGTGACAGACAGCGTCGAACTATCTATTCAAAATCGTTTATCAACCGAGAACAGCTGTTCTGTCTAAAATCATAAAAAGACGAATAATAAATTATCGTCGATGATTAATCAGCTGTCAGTCTTTGATGAATTTATTTATAGATTTCAATGAGTGTTCATCGACTCCATGTTTGAATGGTGGAAGATGCACAGATGAATTAAATGGATACACGTGTTCTTGCGCTGTTGGATTTGAAGGAGACACCTGCCAAACAAGTATGTTGATAAATCAATACGATTATGATCGTATAAATTACAGGGTTACATATCAATCAGTTTAATCAATGGAATATGAGTGTTTATTACACCAATGGTATAATAATTCAGTAACTCAGGCGGTCACATGAAACAATATTCGCCTTTATAGAGTTTAATCCATTTGATACGAACGTTAATCACTTTATAAATGTAATAAAAATAATGTACGAACATGTGTTCCTTTTCTCTATTCCAAATATTAATTAGATATAATGCATAATGATCCAGCTGGCTTGCGGTAGGTCGGTGGTTCTACCCGGATGTTTCCGTCCATTCGGGGTCTTCTTCCACCTGTAACAAGCTGGACGTCGCTATATGATTGAAATATTGTCGAAGCGACGGTAAACTCAAATAGTCAAGTCAGTGCATAATGAGCTCATACATAAATATATTTATGCGTTTAATGGGCAGATCATTAATGAAAGAAATAATGATTTCGTTTTCCAAAACAGTTTGAGGGCAAAGTTAAACATACTTTAAAATCAATTTTAAGATAATGTTTGTATTGTTGTTTTATTTTCCAAAAGTCAATGTATATCTAAAAAAATCAATAAATCAATAAAAAAAAATAAAAGAATGAATTTGAACAAAGGTCTAAAAAACTTTTTACCGAATAAATGCTCTGGAAATACTTCCCACGGGAAAAAATGATTTTTCGTATTTATTTTGATACTTCGGTATTGACATTTTACCCATTTTCATTGTGTTTATAAAACTTTCTTTAATTGCAGATATTAATGACTGTCAGGATGGCGCGTGCCAGAATGGCGGGACATGTGTAGATGGAATCAACGCTTTCTCCTGCACGTGCCCGCCAGGGTATGGCGGAGACGACTGTGGATCAGGTAACGTGTTTTACTGGTCCAGTGGGGTTGTTGGTTAGAGTTAATTATCACTTTACAATTGGAGCGCATCAGTGCATGGGCGAAAGTAGACATTACGCAAATGTTGCATTTATGAAGCCCCTATGTAATCTTATAGATAGAACGTATTACTTGAAAAGTGTGTGTGTGTATGTGTCTAAATTGACTCAAATATACTCGATGACCTTAAATTTGCCTCATGATATTTCACGTCATTTTGTTTGTTTTTATTTTCTTTCACGGGAAATCGGTATTCTTATTTGATAAGATGGACATAATTCATTCATGAAAAATGCCCCATTACATTTTAATATAATATATAAAATCGTTTGAAAAACACGAAATAAAATTTATTAGACATTATTACAAGGTGGGGCGTTTTTAAGTCCTTGAGTATAGATATGACGTGAACTGAAGCAAATAAAAAGCTGTTTATTTAATTAATAAATCAAATTAAACTAACACTCATCACTTATTAATGCATTGAGCTGAAAGAACTAAGACACGTGTATTGTATTTTTTCTCGTATTTTCAATACGATATGGATTAAAAAACATATCAAAAACAAGATCAAATTAGATGAAACAATAAATATAGAACATGGTATTTAGCACAATGTGAATACACAACTGTTGCAGTTGTACCAATATTCATTTCTATCAAGAGATTGCTTTGATTTATTTTCTTAATAAATTAAATATTATTCTAATAAGTTTTATCTTTTATTAAATATCTTCTAATTATAAATAATTATATTAAGTAGACATCGTCTCCAAATGACCGAAATACTGCCAGTTTGATGAAGTTAAACCATACAAATAAACATATCAAAACGACTGTCACAGGGAGCCTCTTAAAACAAAATTAATTTTATGGATTTCTTTCTTTGATTTACTTTCTTCTCTTAAAAGATATTTGAAATTCATTTATAGACATTGACGAGTGTGCATCAACTCCTTGTATGAATAATGGTACCTGCATTGACGGTACCGCCTCGTTTTCTTGCACGTGTGCACCTGGATTTACAGGAAACGTATGTAAAGGAAATAAAAAGTTTTTCTAAAATATTAAAATTTTCTTTCTCGAGTATTTTATATACAAATGTATAGAAGAGCAAACTATTCAAATAAAAAGACAAACTTATTTCGAATATGCTAGCAATGTAAATTATGTTTTTGTTTTTCTTTCTCTACGTCGGATACATTTTAGAGCGTTACAAGATTAACACTATATTTAAAATAGTTAAAAGGAAAGGAAATTTAAAATAATTGTTTTATTAGATTTTAAATGAGTGATTTTTTAGCTTTTGTATAACTATTTATATTTGAAATTTCAATAGGTTGAAAAAGTTAATATAGAATATGGTTTTTAGCACAATGTGAATACACAACGTTTGCAAATACACGAATATTCATTTCTTTTAGAGTTTCTTTGATCTACTTTCTTCTTTTATAAACTTCTTGATACACGTGTATAAACAGACATTGACGAGTGTGCATCAACTCCTTGTATGAATAATGGTACCTGCATTGACGGTACCGCCTCGTTTTCTTGCACGTGTGCACC